>JAVJAQ010003054.1:0-373329 GCA_032362365.1 Zygogramma bicolorata | reverse complement strand
TTTGTATGGATGGAATTTGTTCTTTGACAAAATACGTTGTATTGACGATTTCGAAATATCACAATCACATATCAAATTCAACTTTTCTTTATTTTAAAATTGAACAAGTTTTCAATTTTACGAAAAACCAACACAAAACCGAATACACTTTCGTCAAACCCGACAGGTTCTCTGACAGGTCGATAAATGAGTTTTTGTATTTTTTTATTCTACTCATTCAAAGCCCTCTTCATAATGTGCAATGTAATTGTCTTTTTCAATTAATATTCAAGGGGAACTACAAGAGTGCTATATCGCTGAATTCAGAATTTGATACGGAATTGTCGTTGGTGCCGCGACGCCCTAACGAATGACGCCTTGTGCTGGATTTCTACGTGAATAACAGGACCCTTCGAGATCAAAGTCATCTGCTTCCACGAAATATGGATAATATTTCATTTTTCAGCTATTCGCCCGTGGAGTTTTATGGGGACACCCCTCTACATGTTATTCATCTGCCATTTGTCAATCTATGTTGCACAATGTCGAATGTAATTTCAATAGACTCCATTTTCAGGATAATCCTGTCCAGGATGAAACCTTATTCCAATGTTGTAATATGTCCTCGAATTTCTGAACATTGTTTTTCAATTTCAGAAACATAAAAATTTCAATCAATATTTTTCTGCACGATATACACAAGTCCTTCCATGTATACCGATAGGTGCACACAGCTTGACAATTCTCACTGTTTTTTTTTTAGTGTCCCAATTCTTTCTAGTACTTTTATGAATAATTCACCATCTAGCTTTTGCTCGTCCCGATAATCTTATCATACGAATGTGCCTGAGGCCTAAAATTATAAGTTAGCAATATTAAATACCTGACACCATTATCGCCCAGTTCACCAGCACGTTGCAAATCTCGCAAGTACTCTAGATAAGATACGATGTTGCTCCCCGCGCATGCGTAGATGTCTGGTACGACGATTTTCGAATGACCCGTCAGTATCCGGTGAGCCGTAGGCGTGACGGGACCATCAGCAGCTTCAACGATTAACTTGGCTTTGACTTCGTTGGCCACGTAGCAGTGTAGACTCTTCTGGTAGGCGGAAAGCACCAGAACGTCACAATGTTCGGTGTATATGCTGTCGTTCGCTGCTTCTTTCGCTAGGCCGAAGTTTTTAATGGAACCGATATGTTTTTTGTGTTCGAAAAGTTTCTAGAATTGAAGTAATGTTTTCTTGTGATATTCCCTAGAGATTTGAATGGCAACGAGGACTTATTATAATGGAATATAGTAAACGATTCAACAATACACAAAAACGTGAGATTCACTGACTCCTTAGTTTTGCTTTGGAGTCCCGCAGAAATTGCATACGGACCGGTTCAATTCTTACTCTTCTTGATGCCCAGAGTGCTGAATAAGTCTTGATATCTATAGATGGTTCAGTGTTCCATAAATATATTTTTTTCCCTTTTGAACCAGCTGCAGTCTCTAGGTACAAAAACCCTACTTTTGTAAGCAGGAGTAGGGTATTACAGTCGATTTGGGGCCTCTTCCACCTCTTTAGGGCGTGTCTAATGACTTTCTAATAAGACATACTAGAAATATTCATTGTTTGGTGGGGACGTGACATCATGTGATGTCATTTCATATGGTTGAGACCTTTGTGTGTGTGACATCATTCCTTCTGTTTGATTTCTTAGTTATGTGTGTGTGACATCATTGTGAAGTTTCTGTTTTGAGATTTAGGGGAAAGATTGCATACACGGTATGCACGGCAGCATGTGTGCTCTATGCTAACGATGATTCAGCACCACTTGATGAGGAGTTCTCGCCGCTGTAACAACTCATCGATGCGGTAGGAAGGGGGCTAGGAAGGGGTAAGGAAAAATCGCATTAACAGCAAATGATTCTAACAACGTCACCACTATGTCTATGGAAGAGGGACATGTTCACCCCATAAGCTTTCACCAATGTGTGCTCATCTCTGTAATCACCCACTTCAATGATGTGGAAGTGTCACGCACACAATACCTCTGAACAATGAACACTGAATGTTCGTAGCGGCACATGCCAGTGCGCATACAATAGTGCGTGGTGGTGGGGCTGGTTGTGGCGCCCCATGAGTCACTTCCAACTCTTACCAACAAAGGTCTTGGTGCTTCAAAATCCTGCTACGAATGGACCCTTTTCAATGTAGATTCAAGCTGCATCAAAGACGTTTGTGGACTAGAGATTAACTTCTTTATTGACGATTTGCACAAGCACTAATCACAACATATACAGGTTTTACTTACTTAGGTCAAGGTGAATCTTGTTGTGTATAATGTTTCCAACAGCAGTCACAATCATTGATTTTATTTTTCAATCCATGCCCGAAGTATAGTATGTAAATTGGTATAAGTCAAGCGACAAGTTATCGATGAAATTCGCAAACCGGTCAGGCATAATTTCCGCAGAAGAATCAAAGGCTCAAGGATCAAAGGTTTCGCGAATCTATGGCAAATAAATGTAGCTGAATCACAAAGTACCTGTAAACTTGACACTTCATTAAAAAAAAACGAATCTTGTACGATTCCCACTGACAAGCATTTTATGGTCAATTCTACTTGAGGAAGTATACAGCTAAGTAAATATGAGAGTTTTCTGAACGATACAGTTATAGTGTATATCGCAGACATAGAAGATGAATTTATAGGAATCCATAGGCGTACGCAGATATATATATATATATATATATATATATATATATATATATATATATAATATGTATATATGATATATATATATATATATATATATATATATATATATATATATATATCGACAGTTATTCAACAGTTTATTAGCAAAGCAGAGCTCAGTGGCGAGAGTTATTCAGAGCTAAGTGGAGCAGAGTTCATTCGCAAAGTAATTAGTTATTCGGAGAGAGAGTTTATCAGAGTTATTTAGAGCTAAGTGGATCGACTTTAGAGGAGCTTAGTGGGAAGAGCTTTGTTATTGCTTAGTGCAGAAGTCGAAGTGGAGAATTCATATCACAGAGAGTTCATCAGAGTGTTTCAGTACAAAGCGTTGGAATTTTCGCGGAGCAATTTAAGTGATTATGTTGAATTGTATTGTGATAAAGAGTTGTAATAAAAGTAGTGAGGTGTTGTTTGTAGTTTTAATCAACGAACGCCCAAGAATATATCGTAATATTATCTTCGAACGCTTGGCGAACGAGAAACATTACCAATTGTAGACTTTATTGCAGCTTGTAGGGTGACCTTAGTTTCCTTAATTTTGTCCTCAAGGAATAATACTGTTATCTGCTGTCGATTAAAATTCAATACCAAGAGGTCCTCGAACAACACTACCACCCCATTTTCGTTTTCGACCAAATTTGTCTATCGTTCTGGACATTTTTGCATCCTCAACGATACCTCTCATACTGATAATTTTTTTATATCATCATATATTCATATCACAATTCATACGATGTTGTGAATGGTTAAAAATTAAACAACTCTCATTCCTATACATTTTTATATTTGGTAAAGAACAATAGGAGTTATAATGTGTGATGAATCATTGGATCATAACAAATATTGGATCTTTCGGTTCCAGATATATAATGTTTCAATTGTTCATCTCGAGAGTCAATAAAGGTATCAATTGGTCTAGGGGACTCTCTTGATGAACAGTTTGAATATCATTCTGATAAAATTCTGTATCACTATGACCTCATGGGAGAGTATGCGTGGTATTTGAAAGAATGAATCGTTTGTCATCATGATATGATAATGCCACTTCGTTCTTAATTCTGTATACATATCATGCAACTTGCTACTGAATCAATTCATCTTTCTGAATATCATACCACCCCGTTCAACATTTTTTTGATGGTCTTCACATGTCAATTCATTCTTCATAAACGACCTCTTGATGCCTTTAGCCTTCTTGAGTTCACTATTGATAAACTTCACATAATATGACTTAGCACCTGTACCATGAAATCTGATTATGGGATCATTGGGAAACTTACCTCTAAAATTGCCTGCGATTCACTTTGTGACTAGTATATTGTATTGGTTTCCTACGTTGTAATTAGATGTATGTATGTTTCAATTCATTCATTATTCAACTCAACTGGAAAATCTATACCTGATACATCCAAAACCTCGGAGAAATGTGGATAAGATGTGACTTCTGACACTCAACCATCAGCACGATCTTTAGGATAAAATGCAGAAGTAATGGCCTACGCAAAATACTGTCGGTCCTCATTGCGAACATTTACCACAGCTCTCCTCCATTCAATGCATTCAGGTAGTTTCACATATGAGCATCCTCTCAGTGGGCTGTAATCATTTCAACTTCAGAAACAGAATTTTTTCACAAGTCCCACTTCGAATAAAGAATCAATGTTACTATTGTATAAATTTTAGAATTGAAAAATAAATTACCTGAATCACGATCCTGATATTCTGTAGTTTGAGCGATGCTAACAACTAATCAATCAATCAAATAATGAATCCAAATCAGTTGACTGGTCTACATTTTCATTCTGGGGACGCAAAATGACTTGGGGTCCTTCACATTTTAGGTTTGAAGAATATAACTCACAAATACTCCCATATTCACCTCGATGATTTTATGAATCCCAATGGCAGATTACAATAATTCGATAACCTTCTTTCTAACCTCATTGAAGAAAGATAGATAATCGCTGGAAAATTGACAATTGAACTCTGCAACCTGTATGTAGCAATCCGACAGTTGAGAGCACCCTTTCTTTTGTGAGAACTTGAGATACGAGAATCGTCAAATTACAGAAATTGCATGTGTACATGGGCGTTGGAGCAGCAGCGTCATCCAATCTCTGATGGACCTACTTCACAAGACTGGAGTTGATGCCGACGAATATTAAAACTACGAGTGAACGATTTACCACAGTCACAGAGATACATTTTTATTTCAATGTGATTTCACCAAATTACTCGATGAAAACTGGTAGTATCGATAGTTTTCACATTCTTGTATACACTCCTCAGACACACAACTCCACTACCGCCAATATCAACTAGATGCTTCGACAGCATTGGGGGTAGTTTATAGAGATATCTCAACCCCACCACCCTTCACAACTATATGCTCTCTACCAAGAGAGGCATTGTGTGACGTCCAATCACAGCCTTAGTGAGAGTTGGAAGTGGCTCATGGGGGAGGGGGGGCGTCACCACCAGCCCCATCACCACGCACTATTGTATGCATTGTGTGCGTGACACTCCACTACCGTATCTTTGGAATGGGTGATTACAGAGCTGAGCACACATTGGTCGGTGAAAGCTTATGGGGTGAACATGTCCCTCTTCCATAGACAGATAGTGGTGGTGTTGTTGAAGTTCTTTGCTGCTATTGCGATTTCCCGTTACCACCTTTCCCCTCCTACCTCCCTTACTACTACATCGATGAGCTGTTAACGAGAACTGCTCATCAATTGGTGCTGGATCTTCGTGGCATGCAGACGCGTACTCAGTAGTTAATATAGAGTACACATGCTGCCTTCACTACCATATATAAAATCTTTCCCCTACATCTCAAAACAGAAACTTCACAATCACATCACACAAACACACAAACACACACCCAAAAAATGAATGACGTCACACACACACAGACACACATACCAAGGTCTCAAAGGAAATGACGTCACATGATGTCACGTCCCCACCAAACAATTAATATTCTTCATATGTCTGATTAGAAAGTCATTATCCACGCCCCAAAGTAGGGGAAGGAGGCTCAAAATCGGCTCTAATACCCTACTAGCAGGGTAATAATATTGATATGGCACTATGATGAACACGTAACTTGAAAGAAAAGAAAAGGTGTGTTTGAATTTTTCCTACAACTATTCGAGATTTTAGTCAACTCATAAGACTTTTGTGCCGAAATTCTATTTTAACTTGAATTATCTCAAAAGTCTAAATAAAAAAGTGTATTTTTTCAACTTCAACCTATTGCAGTATACTAGGTTTCCTATAAAAACGCTGAAAATACCATGCGTGTTTTATTACTGTTTAGTAGTTGATTGAAGCAAATATTACAACAAATATTTTCTACCAACAAAAAATTGAATACATAGTGTAATTTATGTTTTATCAGGAAAATGAGTATACTTCAAGGCTGAATTTTGAAAAAAATACTACTTCCATTGAGATTTACAGGAAAATTGACGCAGAAATTTTAATTTCAGAAAAAAGGGAAATGGGTGTGGATTTTTAAAAAATCCGGGTTTTCCTTCTTGACTTGAACATGTTGTTTTCTATTTCGCAATCTAGTGTGAAGATGAGAGGCAAAACTCCATCCACTGGATGACCAAAGACTCAACTCCTCATACACCAAGTATGTGCTCTAACAGCGAGCACGTCGTACAAAGCCGTAACAAATGATCCTCCGTGAACAAGTACTGTCTTCGGTCTACTTGCAGAGAGAGCTGCAACCCCCTACATATATGAGAATTTAGAATTGATTGCATTCACGAATCCAATCTGGGAGGACTTGCGAACGAAAACGTTTCGAACTCCTTACGAAGTGAATATCTATGTCAATTTCAGAAATATTATAGAGTCATTCTTTCTAACTTGGAAAAAAAATTTAAGAAGGGCACGCTGTACCTCCAGGTCTAGTCCTTTCTCATCGTAAATATAAGCATCATGATCCTTGACACCTACACATATCGCTCCATTTTTGACCAGCAGCCTGGCCAAGGGTGCACCAAGTTTCCCAAGTCCCTGAAACAAAAAAAAACAATGCATTCTTCGTGATAGACCGGTAAGAGGGTCATAATCTTCAACAGTATAATTTCATAGCTGAAAGAAATGCACTTATTCAATAAAATTTATTTGCGATTCCTTTGTTCGATCCTAGGGGTGGAAAGATTGAGACAGAGATTTGAGAAAGACTTGGGGAGTATACAGATTGAGACCTTGTAAAGAAACAAGGGCAGGTGGGGAGCGTCGGCCACCCCTCTCTCCCTAGATTTTATGTTTATTAGCCGAGAGGCCACGTGAGGGCAGATTGAGACCTAGGCGTCAAGTCACGAATCGTTTTTCCGTAACTACACCTGAATGGTAGACAGATTGTGACCTTACTGTGGAGTCACATTATTCCTTTTGGAGAATGAGAACGGCTTCGAAATTTTCAACCCGAATGTCATCCCAACGATGGCTTGATCCCAAGGTGTGAGTTTACGTGGTGGGGGACCACAGAGCCTAAGTCAATAATGGAACCTTCCAGTTAGGGGGCAATCTCTTGTCGTAATTTGCTTTGTCATGATACTGCAGGGCTCCGCCCTCCTTTCCCTAGCTACTCGTGTGACCCTTATGGATACTCCAGTGGAAACATTCATTCCTGGCCTTGAATCAACGGAGGAGATAGATGTCGACTTATTGACTCCAAGTGATCTCCCTGTAACATTGTATCAAGAGCGAGAACGTCCCACTTCTTCAAGTCCTGATTACGTAAAAAATCCTAGATCAAATCCTTGATTATGGGGGGAACCAAATCCCCTCCTTGCAGCCAGCAAAATTCTGCGCTCGAGTGATTCAATCGAATCAGTGGCGAAAAAGCCCTGCATCTACTGTGATACCACAAAAATACTTATATGGGAAGGATGCTGCAGAAATCAAGGTGGGAATTTTGCATCTTGAACATCCAAGAACCTCTTATCGGCTAACTATTAGGAAAATCTGCAATATGCCATCATAGCTGTGGCAGATAACATTCCAGAAAGTGGTCAAAAGAGGCGTTTCCAGACTACACTTTCAGTTTGGATGGCTTCAGGTTACCTGTGGAGATCAAAAGAGCGTCGCTTGGCTGACAGATGTAGTAAATACACTGCAACCATAGAAGGGCGCCTCTCTGAAGTCTCATCACGGGTATATACTAAATTGCGCCACACAGACCCACACCCCAAATTGGTACTATGAATCAGCCTAACATCGTTCTTTCTGGAATGACTTCCAGTGCAACAGTTATCGTTTTAGACTAAGAGCCAGCTAGAATCTGACAACACATATTACCTGAAATTTTGTCCATTTTGATAATCCCAGTTTTATTTTTACAGAATATGATTCGGTGAATGATGAAAACTCTTCACATGCTGGAGACGATTCCGAAGATAATGATCAGTTGTAAAAATTAATGATACCTCAAATTAATACAACAATTCCCAATTTCATAACATTATACTTCGAGCCACGTCCTCATAGACCAAATTGTAGTTACGCCGTCGTCGTAACTATAATTTGGTCTAATCGAACGTGGCTTCTCGTTATAATAAGGAGTGATTTCCTTACAGGTAAAGTCATTTAATCTTTGATAATCAATACCTCATTTCAAAAATTAAATAACCATTCTGGTATAAATGGATAAAAATTTTCAATTGAGGTTTGAATTTTTTTATTGTCATATTTCCATAATACTTCCCAAATACTCTAGCCTTACAATGGACCTGTTTACCATATTAGTCACATTTAAAGTAGTGAATGTGTTTGGCAATATGTATGAATTCCAGGGTTTCACTTTCACTAGAGAATTTAGAATGTTATATAGATTTCACGGATGTGAGATTTAGAACTATGCACGTGCTGCAGGTAAAGTTTCGCTGTCAGCCGGATATTTATAACCGGACAATATAAGGTGAAAATAGTTTGATAAATGACGAATATAAATTTCAGAAGTCGTAAAATACTTTGAAACATTTTTTTTCGAATTTTGAAAAGGGCTGCCGTGATGTAGCAATCGCTGAAATAAGCAGACATTGTTATTTTTCAGTACTAGTGGGGTAGATTATGACATATTGAAATGGGAACCGCCGTAAAATACTTTAAAAATATATAAAATTTTCGTACCTGTCCCACCTGAGGGAACCTGAACCTACAGCGACCGGCTTCCGCTGGTATCCATAATCCATTGCTTGTTTAGTGGGTATAGTAGTCACGCTGGACAAAATTTAAGGTACCGTAAAATATGTGTTGGCAGATTTAAGCTGGCTCGTAGACTATTTCTCCTAAATTTTTTATGGAATGCTTCTGAATATATGAAACATATAAGTCACTGGTTGATCTTTGATGTCAAAATCCGTTTTGTCAATTGTAAATTATCACTGATTTCTCCAGATATTTGATAAGCTTCATATTGATTGCTTTTTCCATGACTTTGTAAATGATAGAAAGCAATGCGATTGGTCTATAATTAGAAGGTGAAGTTTTCCTTCCTTTTTC
Source organism: Zygogramma bicolorata (assembly GCA_032362365.1). Lineage (NCBI taxonomy): Eukaryota > Metazoa > Arthropoda > Insecta > Coleoptera > Chrysomelidae > Zygogramma > Zygogramma bicolorata. The sequence goes on along the minus strand of JAVJAQ010003054.1, from coordinate 364,075 downwards.
AGGAACTGGTTGAGCTCTGGCTGTTTTCAAGGACTCAGGAGAAAACTGTAAGTTATACGAAAGGTTGAACAATTCGCAGAGTACCGGTGACAAATCAGGGGCACACACTTTAAAAACAATTGCTGGAATTATATCAGATCCGCAAGACTTGTTTATATTCATGTTCATTAGAATAGTATTTTGTTGGAAAAGCATTTTAGGCATTTGACTTTCGACAGGCGAGATATTCGGGGGTTCTTTTTCCGATGAATCCAGCAAAAACATCAGACATATATTAGACAGTGATAGCTTGTGATCCATCAACTATGCCTAGAGGGGAAAATGAACTAGAAGTGAAATATTTTGCGACAGCTTCAGCAAATGACCAAAATGAACGAGAACTGTTTGGATATTCAACAAGTCTTAAACGAGTTCTATGATTATGTGCTTCTTCATCAGCTTCAATTGTTTTACTACACCTATTTCTTGCATTGGCACACTCAGATCGCGTTTTTGAACCTGGAATTGCACCAGCGATTGAATGCCGCTTGTTTGGATGTGACAGCCTCAGAGCAGCTTCAATCGAACCAGGGTTTCTCAGATTGCGGGGTCTTTGTACTACTTTAAAAAAATGTCTCCATTTTCAGAATGATGGTATCAGATATTTCTTGAGCACATACCATAGTCCCATAGTTCCCCACTTAGCGCTAGATTTTTGCTGCCAATATGCCGTTGCCAAGTTACAATTTTTTTGCGAAATTCGGAAATGAAGTCGTCTTTGAATGAAACATCCACTAGTGTATCTGAAAGTTATTTGGTGACGTGTCTCAGAGAACAAAAAATAGCATGTAATGGTTTGAGAAACATTTATACAGGGTGCTTGAAATTTTACTCTGATTTTCGTCAACTGGAGTTCCGAGGTCTCCACTCGAGATGAGTCCTGGAGAGTGGGCAGATTGAGGCTCCGGCGTCAAGTCACAAATTCTCCCACCTGTGACACTACCTGAGGAGTAGTAGGCAGTTCGAGACCTCACCGTTAAGTCACACAAATTTCTTCAAAAAGGACTCCTTAATCGCAGCCGGAGCGTCGAACACAAAACTCTAGACGCGGTTCAACGCGAACTCAACGACAACATACAACTGACCGTGGGAACCTATCCGAACACATACATATATATGTTATAAAACAATGAAATTGAATATTCACCTGGGTAATGTAAAAATGTTGTAAACAATAAGTAGCAAAATCATTAAATGCACTGCAGTTTTCCAATTTGATTTCAGTTCTAGGTGGAAGCACCCCCGTAACTTCCGTAATTATCAAGATAGAACGATGAAACTTTCAAGATGGATGGAAATCCAGAAAATACACTTACTGGCTGAATGGTGTTGGGCTAATTGATATACACTGCCCGCCTGTCGCGATGGGGCGACTCATTTTTACGGCAAATAATACTCGGGGACAAAGTAAGCTCGAAATTCCTTTATATTCGTGATCAGAACCCCCCCCCCCAAATTACTACAGATACACCTCTTTCCTGGAAAAATTTCAATCCTGAAATAACTTCCGTAGTTAGTGAGGTAGAACGATGAAACACGCAAGATTGATAAAAATGCTGAAAATACACTCACTGGCTAAATGGTGTCGGCCTAAGTGATATGCACTGCCCGCCAGTCGCGATGGAACAACCCATTTTTTGAATTCCTTTAGATTCGTGATCAGGACCCCCAAATTATAGTAGAACGCCGATTAACCGAATCGCTAATTATCCGATTCGGTCCTAAGCATGATATAAAAATTAAAACGAAATAATTTTTGTTTTGTTTTCTTCTAACAAGTTGGAACTCGTTGGAGTCCAGATATATTTCAATTATTATGGTTGAAAGCTAGAGAATGAAACCTGTTTTATGTCTGACAGTTCGTTTTTCTTTATAACCAGTCTATGCCCGATTATCCGAACCCCGGTCCCAACTAATTCGGATGATCGGCGTGCTACAGATAAACCTCTTTTCTGAAAATATTTCAATTCTGAGAAATTCAAATTGGTCTCACTTTTCATGGAAGCACCCCCGTAACTTCCGTAATTATCAAGGTAGAATGATGAAACTCGCAGGACCGATGAAAATGCTGAAAATACACTCACCGGCTAGATTTTGTTAGCCTAAGTGATATACACTGCCCGCCATTCGCAATTTTGAACGTTCTACATTGATAATTATGGAAGTTACGGAGGCGATTCCATGAAAAGTGAGACAAATTTGGATTTTTCAGGATTTAATTTTTTTTCATGAAAAAGGTGTATCTGTAGTACCTAATTTGAAGTTCTTGATCATTTCTAGAGGAATTTCGACCGCATTTTGCCCCTTAGTATGATTTTATCAAAAAATGGTTTGTTTCATCGCAACTGGCGGGCAGTGTACATCAATTATGCCAACACCATTCAGCCAGTAAGAGTATTTCCAACATTCTCATCAATCTTGTGAGTTTCATCTTTCTACCTTGAAGATTATGGAAGTTACGGGGGTGATTCAATGAAAAGTAAGACAAAAGTGGATTTTTCAGGATCGAAATTTTTCAAGGAGAGGGATGTATCTGTAGTAATTTGGGGGGTCCTGATCACGAATCTGAATGACCGTTCAGGAAATAACGGTCGGTATGGTTTGTGGCGACCTGCACCCATCAGAGGACCATTTTCTGAACCGTTGCGTTGTAAAGTTGTAAAGTTCTTTGTATCTCTGGGTCTTTCAGTCCATCTATAAACACCTGCACCGCTAGCTGCTCCTTAAAATCCCCAGATGCTTCTGGGTACGCGAGCTGATTAAGATGTCTCACATCTGCTTCAAATTCTTGCAGACTCTCTACGGATTTTTGTATGCGTGCGTTTTCATTCGGGCACAGTACCGCTGTTCTCTATGTTTATCGCCATACCGCAACTCTAATGCAGAAATCAGATCCTGGTATTTATTATGCTGTTCGATGGGTATCGTCTGCAACAGACCCAATGCTGGCCCTCTCTCTCAAAGCTGCTATTAGTACCATAGTTTTTTCTACTTCGCTCCATTCATTGGTTGCTGCCGCAGCCTCGGATTGTCGGCGATACATGGACCAAGACGACTGTCCATCAAAAGTCAGTGGTTTTACGGAAAGTCCTGACGTGGCAACCCTGTCTCGGCGATCTTGGTTCTTGAGAAGAGCTATCTGTTTTTCTAGACCATTTCTTCCTCCAGTTCTCCCTTTAGTCCTCCCTTCAGATCTTTCATTTATATTTCGTTTTTCCGTAACAGATGTTCGAAGAAATTGCCTTGATGTTCTAGAACCTTTTGAAAGTCAGGTTTCCGTTGTTCTTCTATTTGTTCTAATTCATTCTTTTGTTGTTATAGAAGCTTCTGGAGATCTCGTTCTTTTCTGTTTTCTTCCCGTTTTTCTTTTCATTTTCGGGAATTTTCTGGAGTCCTTCTTCTCGTTCTTTCTTTTCAACTTCTCGCTCTTTCTCTCCCTCTAATTCTTTTTCCTCCTGCTGTCGCTTTTCCTCTTCTTGTTCTTCTCCTGCCGTCGCTTTTCATCTTCTGTTTTTCCTCCTGCCGTCGCTTTTCATCTTCCTGTCGTCGTCTTTCCAAATCCGCAAATCGGTTTTGGATAAATGTCTACATATCCTCCATTATATCGTACGATGTACTTCTCGTATTCACCATGAATTGTTTTTATTTATCAGCAAAATTCCTACTTCTGTTATCATTATAAATTTTACAAATTGAAAACTGATGTTGTATGGATGAAGAAGGTATGGAATTTATTACTATATGATGATCCGACGGTTTGTATAAGTTATACAAAAAAAAACGAGCAGCACTCGGGAAAATTTTGCGAACCTAGACACCTATTCCAGCTTCTAAGCCCTCGCATTTACGAATGTCTGGTGGTTAATTTATAGAAGGGATTGATCAGAACGGTATCGACAAATATTTTTTTGATAATTCTTGAGAATAAATTCAAAATGGAAGTCAAAACGTTGAACCGTAAGAAAACTAATGATACGAATATTATTCATCTTACCTGTATTATGAACGTCTTTTCCTTCAGTCCCAGAGTGAGACCACATTTTTTCATGGCCAACTCGTTCTTCAAAAAAAATTCCAAAGCTGCTGAAGCTCCTACAGATGACATTTCGTTGTAGTTTTCGAAACCCCCATATTCGACGGGTTTTCCAACCGCAGCTACGTATATCGAACCTGCGGCAACAAAAAGACAACAGGAACAATTGAACAATGGTTATATCGGTTTTTTATGAAATCATAATCCAGAATTTCCTTCGTAACTATATAACACAAGCAGCAATTTATATTCGAAATGGCGCCTAGGAGGCCTTCTTCAAATTCCAAATGACGACATTATGACGTCATTTATGACACTACTGTCAAATAATTTGTTGGAACAATAACAAGGGCGAAAATTGTTTTTTACAAAAATTCTGATCTTCTCGCTACAGAAAGGTCAATCGAATTCAAAGGGCATCTCTAGGTGAGAGGCCGTTGAGATAGGCCACTGAAATGATAATACAGTCTTGGTGAACTTTGATAATTTTCACAGGTAAATCAGAATTAGGAACTTGACCAGGTTTCAGCAACACAGTAAATTTCCAATGCAGTCTTCGCGTCGGAAATCAATGGCGTGGGTTTTGCTGTAGATTTTACACTCTAGACTCACCTAGCCGGATTTCTCAATATACTGCCACAATCAGTGATTATTTCTGTAGTAATTTTAGTAATGTCATTTGTACGCTAGTTCCAGCAGGTCTATCAAACCATGAAGCAATCATTTGTAGCGTGAGTTCAGAAAATAGGACTGTTATATATGGCAGATATATAGTCCAAAATATTTGAACAAATTTCGGGATTTATGCCAGAAATCTGATGGGAAAAAATTTGGTGCGGATGATTCTGTTTTTTATCAGTACCATGAAGACTTGAGAAGCACCTTCAACAAAGCCTTCCTCTTACAGAAAATCAAATCGAATAAAAACAAAAAACCCTGGATTACTACATGTATCAAAATATCTACAGAAAACATGAAATCATTGCACACTATCTGCAATTTCACAAACGAACCTTCCTTTTTCAATTATTACCTGAAGTATAGAAATCTATATCGAAAAGTAATCTGCAAGGCCAAAGAATTACACTACAGGAACCGATTTAGAGGAACAAACAATGAGGGCAAGAAGTGCTGGAGGGTGATTAATGAAATAAGAGGCTAAAATAATTCTCATAGAAATGTCTCTATTGATCCAAATGAATTAAATTCATATTATTGTAGCATTGCACATAAACTAACAGAAACTATCCCCCAACTCATCAAGCTTTGGAATATATGCATCAATTCAATATAGATAATATGTTATATCTAGCCGACTGTAATTTACCAGAACTCAATGAACTATGAATGATATTAATTTAATAAAAAATCATCCGGTATTGATGAGATTTCGGTGACTATTTTCAGCTCTTTCACAGTTGAAACAAATTCTTCACTTTGTATATTTAAGGCTCAATAAAGTTTTACTTGAGTTGCAAATATCTAATTTTCAATCCTACAAACTACTGAAGGGTGCCGTGTACAATAATTTCGTTAACAGACCAGTAAACAATCATATTATATGTTGAATCTAATGAAAAAATAATTTTCATATTATTTTTGAGCTCAGTTTATGCACTCTCTTACGCCATATGGGAGGTTCTCTGCGCATGTTCCCAACATAGGTAAGAACAATCAGCGTATCTCTCTCTCTCTTTCTCTCTCAGAATAGTCAAGAAATAAGCGGAATATGATTTGAGTAACAAGCTGTGATTCGTAATTTGGATATATGAATGTGATTTCCATAAACTTATATGATAGCAGGATTCATAACAAAGCATAATGATATAATTATAACATTGCTCTAGGAAATATTTTTCACATTTGACATGGGTGAGAATGAAGAAATCTGACGTACTGATAAAAGTAACTTATCTATCTCTCTTTCAGATACAGCACAGCCTTCTTTGATGATTAGGAAGCTGTGGAGTCATTTCTTGTATGCTTGGGATAACAATTTAGATTTTTCTGAGTTTCTCTATGGCTGTAATAGCAAATGCGCTACCAAAACATCAGTAAGACGGCTCAGAGCACTATGGCACTGAAAAATATTGGCCGCCCCTTGCCCACACGAGGCTCTGCCTTCTGGACGTATCATGGAATATTTAAAAAATGGGGAATATAAATATAAAGAAATCGTGTCCAAAAGCTCCATTTGAAGCAAGCAATGGAATAATTGAACCATTTTCCATGCCTCGAATTCCTTTTCTCTGATAGTATTTCTTCAAAATTGCTAAACATTTTGAGGATTATCAGATGACAATACGTCGAAACATGGTGTACAGCAGGAATTTGTATTTGGCCCACCAATGGTCACGCTGAACGAAGCCATATTCATAATCAGCCCAAATCATAATTGCTTCTAAAAAATTGCAGACGAAAAACAATTACATTAAATTAGCTTTAGATGACTTACCTGTATGCTTCGCGAACGATCTAGATATCCAGGACATTTCTCTCATGGAACTATTGACATCTGGTTGAATCACATCTTTCTCATTACCTAAATAGATTTTTATTAAGTTAAATGTGCAGTTGGTTCATGATATAGTCACACAATGCTTGAATAATTCTACCAGAAGATTAAGTTGATCAGAGATGAAGTGGACGATAACACAGTCGGACATAATTCAATAAGAAGAAAAGGGAGCAGGTAAAATAGTTCCAAACTACCTTAAAAAAACTGGCGTAAAAAATGGAAAGATTATATGGAGTAGCAACTATGTTGAAAATTGTGTGCAGTGAAAAGTTTACTTCACCTCTGATTTTTGTTGATAATTGGATTTGGAAAACTATTATGAGAAAAAAAATACATACGTACAATATCCTTTTTCGATCAACGCAGAAGCGTATTGTTCGACTATATTCTGAAGTTCACTCTCGGAGTAATCCGCTGGACAGATTTTTATGCCACCGTGGGCGCCCGCCATGTTGATACCCATGCAGGCATTGCGGTATGTAGACAATACGGACAAAGCTTTCATGTGGTCCCTAGTTATTCTTTCATTGATTCTTAAACCTATAAGAAATTTTATGTAAGAATGATTGGTAAAAAATTAATAAAATGGAGTTAGATTCGGAGATCGTGCCGGCTAATCAAATCATACTTTTCAGGAGGATATTGTTCTAGAATAGCAAGGTAGCAGTCATGGCGTCATACCATCTGGACTATATTAGAGAAATGTGATGGAAATGGGTATCACCCCCTGGTAATCCTCAGGATTGTGAATTTTTTTTTAACGTGTTTTTTCTAACACGGCAAGAATGAGTAGAGAAAGTGTCGAAGTAAAACCGGTCACCAACCCAGATCACCCAGATACTTCCATTGATTCACATTGTAACAACTTTCTTTAAAGTTGAAGTTTGGTCTAGGGACCAGCCATTGCTAAAGAAGAAACATGTTGATGAAAGTCGAGTGTGTCATTCATTCACTTCATTGTGCAAAACAATGAAAGAAGGTGACTTCCAAACGAAGGGAGAGCTCCGAGTTTTATTTCTTACAATACGTGAGTTGGTGCAAACAATTTTTCTTAATTGTAGGATAAACATAACTTTTACCGATGACTTACCCCCCAAACAAGCCTTGTAGCCACTGGCCAAACCGTGCTGTGCTCTGAACCCCCTCACCACCTCTTGTCTTTCATTATCCCTCCTCACTGGAAATCTCACATCGACCACCGAATTGCACTGATCCAAGACCCCAACCATTCCCTCCACCTTCTCAGCAACTTCATCGTTGCTCAGTTCGGGCTGGAGCTTCTTGAAATCCTCTTTGAGCGCCGGAAAAGCCACCTCAAATGCTCGGTGCAGAAACCAGTTGGTGCTGTCGAAGAACGCGGCGTTCGCCAAGTAGAAGCAGTTGCGGTATCTCTCGGGGATTTCGTACGGGGCCTTCTTGGTTGGAGGAGTGAGGACCTTCTTTATTTTTGGGACTACCACTTCGGAATTTGTTATATATGCCATTGGATTTCGATCCCTCGAATGAGTGGATTACGTCAGAATGACAGATCAGGAATTGTTTTGAAAAGACTGCATCGAAAGTGTCAAAATTTTTCTAACGTTGTCACAGTTCCCTCACATATATATCTACTACAGTGTCGCCCAATAATTCATTAATATAATGAACTGAATGCTAAGAGAACTCCATTCAGCAGAAAACGGGTTCTTTAATGGACAAGTACAATAAAAAGTTTCTGGGATCAATCTCTCGCTGTTAAATAAAATTTTTGTTGAAACTTCATTTCAAAAAAGGCTAAATATGAATTAAAACTACAATCCATCGGCAAATTAAAAGCCGAAAGTACAATTGTAACTGAATAAAAAATGAGATGAACTCGTATTTATATAAGATAAATCTGGGTACAAATGCAGCGCGCGTTGAATTCCCACTGTCCAGAGAAGATTGAATTTTTTCATCTATAGGATTGAGGTCAGATAGACTGCAATGCCAATTAAAATGGTGTAAAGAAATGTAGTTTCCTGGCGAAATGTAGGGTTTTTCCTCTTCACTTCACGAAGTTTATTCCGAGCGTGGTTCATTTGGTTTCGAATAATAGTTTTCAAGTCATCGAGGTCGAGTGGTTTAAGTCGAAACGGGGGTATTTCTTAGATGTTTTTCATGGGATACTCCAAAAGTTTGATGTCTGGGTGAGGCACTTTGAGTAGTTTTTGTCTCAGTACTTGTATTGGATGGTGGTTTCGACTTTCAGTTTGCACTTTTCTGGGATTTCTATGGTTCTTCATTATTGCACATTAATTAATCAATAATGAGATGCACTCCACATGAAGTCTGCACATTGGTCGGGTTGGCTTCTGGTAAGGTATATGATATGATGATTTGGAAAAAGTTCGGTTTCATTGAAAAGAGAGTACCTATAGGTGATAATAATTATACTCCTCGATTTCAGTGATTGGCATTTCCAAAATGAAAACTAGTTTTAATCGTTTCTGATACCTATGCCTTGATGGTGGTTAATATTTTTCAAAAACGGTGATGTTTTTCCTGCTCGGAGTGTAGGGGAGTATAGCGTCATCTGAATGTTGGGATATTTTCTGTAGTTCTTTGAGAAAGACTTCTGCTTCTATTGTGGGTGAATGAAGAACTGCTATCTTAACAAAGGTAGTGGCAGGTTCTAGGTCCTTAAATATTCTCAAGATCATATCGGTAGTGGCTATCAATTGTGTGAAGACTGTATTCATGTTCAGCCTTCCATAAGTTTCGACATATGATGTGATTTGTTTTCTGATCATTCCTTTCAGTTGGGTAAGTTTCAGTTCAGTGCTCAGTTGATTCTTCACCAGTGTGTGTACCGTGGAATTTTTCGATTGCCCTTGTTGTGAGAGAAAATGGGTTCCTCTAATAAAATCTTTTTTATTTCTTTCGTTCTGGAGCTTTTCAATTGCATCCTCATATCTTTGTCCATCTTCCGCATTCAAGTTGCCTGTTATAACTTTCACGATGCTTCCAAGAACATTAACGAGTGCTCGTTTCTCCCGGGCCAGCGATATCGTTGGTAAACTTTCTGTTAGCTTATTTTTAAATTTCGTTAAGTTAAGTTCATTGGGGTTGTTACTATTACTTGGGAAATCTGTTTCGATATGATTGGTAATATCCTTCATTAATTGGTATTCTTGGACGAGGTCATGGAGATCAAAAATCATGATAAAACTCCAGTAGTCGATGACGTTTCGCGCTTCACCAAGTTTTTGAGGTAGCAGACCTGGATTTTCCTTATTTCTGTTGTAGTTATTTTTGCCGGTTCGACTGTCACGATAGTCCAGCAGATTGGTCTGGAACAATAAGGTGTCTTAGGTTATCGAAATGTACTTTACGTGTCTGATAGATTTCATTATTTGTTATGAAACAAGTATTGTCTGAGTGGATTCGATCGATAGTGATATAACGGCTCTTCCATTTTGTCCTTTCACTATCTGGGTTTCTTTTCTCAAAAACGTTTTGTTCATATTGATTTTATATTTCTTTTGGAAAGTATACGTGTTTTGACATTTTGCTATTTCTCTTTGACCTGTTCATAGATCAGTGGAATTTTTTAATTTTTATTATATATTAGTGATAGTATTTTCGATCGTAAAATATGTTATATGGATTTCTCGAAGAAGTGTGTCCTGTGGCAGAATGGATCGAATTGTTTTATCTCATGATATCATATTTCATCAATCTTTGCGGTGTGTCGGTGGAGTGCTGTTTTACGATATGATAATGTTCAGTTAGGGTGCCATGTGTAATCTTTCAATCAATCTATTTGATTTGAGATGTTGGGGTGTTGAAAAGTGAATGTCAATTTTTTGTAGATTCAAGAGGGAACAGGGCTCTATCATTTCAAAATCAGATCCTGAATCGAAAGTAATCGATTATAGAGTTCCAAAAGGCTGGAAAAATTGAATGGGTTTATCTGATATTTCGACGGCGTTTTTGATATTCACAGGTTACGCCTGTTCAAATTTAGAGAATTTCTCCCTATGGTGGAGAAAGTTTGCCCTTCGATTGTGAAAAAATCTGTATTTAACTTCTGAAACGGTTTTGTTGATTTTTCAGTTATCCGAGAGGTATCGTTGGTCTATGCCTCTCTTATTGTTTTTTCACAAACCAAACAGAAGTTTATGAAGTTTTCTACCGTTTGTTTCTTATTGTTCCAAAAATATTTTCTATTGATGGCTTTCTAAGTTTCATTGATGCCTCGATGATCAGTTTTTTCCTCATGGTAATTTTTTATCAGTTCTTCCTGTTACGATTCATTCTATACGATTATTGGTCTATTAAAGATTGGGTGATCTTTGTTGAAGGTGGTGCAGTAATTTTCTATTATCATAGGTTCTAAAACATCTGATGGTGAATCTGGAGCCCTGATAATTTCTTGTTGAGTTCCTAAATCCATAGGTTCTGGTGTATTTGATCGATTGCGATTCTCTTCTTCCATCTTCCATCATGAGATCATCTAGGAGTATAGGTAGGGGTCATTCTCTAATTGAGTTGATCTAGCGTCGACTTCTATCAGATTGATTTGGATTCTAGAGAGGGCATCGGCGTTCGTGTTATGTTTTTTCCTTTATGTATAGTCATATTCTTCGAGATGGAGTCTCCATTTGACTAACTTCGAGTTTGGATCTTTCAACGAAAGAAGCCACTAAAGTGGTTGGTGGTCCGTATAGATGAAAAATTATCTTCCATGGAGGTGAGGCCTCAAATATTAAGTGATCCAAACAATTGCTAGAAGTTCCTTCTCGATTATTGAATATTTTTTGTTCGGTGTCATCCAACGTCCTCGATGCGTAGGCGATGGGCTTGTCCTCAATTTCACCTTGAGATAAAACGGCTCCTAGGGCTAGCATCCGTGGTCAATAAGAAAGGTCTAGTAAAATCGGGGTATTGTAGAATTGGGTCATTGATCAAAATTTTCAAAGCTCTCTGCAATTTCAGGTGAATTTAAGACCATCGAGTTCTCCTTCAAGTATTTGTTTGAAGGTTTTGTCAGCTTCACAAATTCTTCGATAAACCTATAATTGCCTAAAATTTATTTTATTTCCTTCTGGGTTTTGGTTGTGAGAATTTCTGGATGACAATGACCATATAAGGGTTTGGTTTCACTTCTTTGGGTGTGATGATGTACCCAAGATACGCCACTTCTTTCCTCATAATTCGCTTTTGTACATTTGAATCTTTGAGTCGAATTTCCTTAGCCGTTCGAATACTTCTCTCAGATGTTCCAGATGTTCTTGTAGGAAAGTAAATAAAAATATTATGTCATCAAGGTGCACAAGACATTTTTGATTCCTAAAGCCCCTAAGGATGTTGTCCATAACGCATTAATCAAGGCCGTTTCTTCGATGTCTTGTTAATCAAGTCGTTGATCCATTTGTACCTGGTGAAAGCCGGACGCAAGGTCCAAGGTTTGTAAAGTATTGACTCCGGCCTAACTTATCCAGGATATCAGTTATATTGGGGAGAGGATAGTAAGTCATCTAAAGTCTTTTTATTCAGTTTTCTGAAATCGATATCAAACCTCAATTTTTTCCTTCCCGAACCATCTGGTTTCTTTGGAACGACCCAAAGAGCTCCACGGAGATGTAGAAGGTTGGTTGATTCCTTGCTGCAACACTGATTGAATTTGGGTTCGGACTTCTTGTTGGTGCACCTGTGGATATCTGTACGACTTGGTGAATATTGAAGTTTCATCTGTCAATTTTATGGAATGTTTTATTTGGTTATTGAAGGTCTGTGGGATTTTTTCGCAATGAAATATGTCCTTGAACTCTGTACATATTTTTTTTATTCGGATCCTCTATTCGTGATTCAAATTGTTCAACCGTAAGTTTCGTAAATTTTCCTTCTGGATATATGATATATAATAATAATAATGTTCATTCCCCAAGAAACTCACAAAGTTTATAGAAGGGAAAAAACATTAACTCTAAGATTATACATCGAAGGAAAAAAAAGCCAATAGAATCAGACTCTTTCTTGTTTTTTCTTCATATTCGAAAGCGTTTTTTTGGAATGTATCGATTGATACATTCTCTAGGTTTTGGAATTTTTGGTGGTTTGCACTGTCTGGTACTTCCACGATGTGCTTCATTGTTGAGAGAAGTTCCATATAAAAAAATATATTCTGTAATTTCGGTTTTCCCTTGTTTTGCTTACTCTCCTTCGAAGTGAAGTGAAATGATGGTTCCTTTGGTGGTGAGCACTTTTTTCCCCAAATCAACTGAAGCTTCAATGTTTCGTAATGAGTCAATTCCGATCAATCCATCGTATTTGGAATTAAAATCGTATATGTAAAATGTTTGATAGAGATCTGGTCTTTTGAAGATTTTTGACAAAGGTATGTTTATGCTTCAATTGTGGGTAGAAATATTGTGTGCCGACTGTATTTGAAAGTGGTTTTTCCAAATGTGTTGTGGATGAAAGTTATATGTCATGTTTGTACTAATGAGGGTTTTGGTGGATCCGGTATCAATTATGAATTTGAAATTTGTTTCAGGAATGATCATATACGGCATTTTTTATATAGATGTAGCGTTTATTTTACTATATATTTGATTATTCCTGGGGCACTACCCGAAAATTTTGAGATTCCACTTCGTTTTCAGAAAATTTTCCCTCTTTTGTGGTGACATAGAAATTTTCGTGAGATTGGTAGTCTTCTTATTGTTAGTCAGCCGGATGATATTGATTGTATCCATATTCTTGGTATTAATCGGTGAAGTTTTCTTTTGTGTCGGAAAATTAATTCTTCAGATACAAATGTGGGTCTTGATTTGGATTGCGCATTTTTAGACAAATTTCCTGATGATGTGTCCATAGGAGTTGGTTTCGGTTGTTGTCGATTAGTATTTGTCTGGAAATCATTTCTTTGTGGCGGTCGTCGAAACTGGTGACTACTTTGAGGTAGAGGCGAGTTCCAGGTAGGTTGTTGCCCGATTGGTGGTCTTTGAAACATTCCTTGATTTTTGGGTTATGGAAGGTATATGTCTCTGGCAAAATTTTGGCGGATCGGTGTGTATCCTCCTCTCTTCTCTGATTCTGAACTCGAATTAACGTATTAATTTTGTTTCCAGCGTACGAAATGCTTTCCTTGTCAAAACTTCCGACAGGGCTGTTTCTATGCATGCAGGTCCTCTTGATCGAATTATTGATCGCAGTGGTTCCTTCAATCCTGCGAGGAATGCTTTCAATGTGAGGTTCTCATATAAGGTGAATTTAACAGCTCGCACTTGGGCATTTGGTTCATTGCATGAAAGGTTTGGCAGGAGAAAGCTTTTTATGTTTCATCAAGTCTCATAGCACTTGAATTTCATCCCTGTGGTCGGCGAAGTCACGTTGGAGTAGACTGCGCGAATCTGTCTATGTTTTAATTTATCTTAAAATGCATCCATGAACGCTGCTGATTTTTCAAAACAAAAATCAGCTAGTTCTGCTGGTTTAGCTTCAAATTTCGGAATGAAATCCAAATAACTTGTTTGAAAAGTAGTCATCTCGTCGATAAGAATGTTCAAAATTAAATAGGCAAATTGTTCAATTTCAGGTACAGAATTGGGACAATGGGGAAAAATCAAAGGAAAAAATCAGTGGAAAAATATTGGGAAATGAGTAGTCACTTTCATCGAAATATGTAAAATCCTCATTGGTCCAATTGGCCCGGGCCTGTAATCGTAATCCAAAAATAATCTGGTAATCCAATGAATTGATTGGCACTGATAATCCAGTGAACTGATAATATATATATATATATAATTTCAGAAAAAATATTCAGCGAAATTTCTCCTCATGTACAAATAGTGGCTTGATACAAGTCAAATTCCAGAAACCTTGCACGGAAATAATGACATAGTGCACAATGGGAGACAAGCAGATTGGATGAGCTGCATGAAGAATGCCTTATTAGGAGTGCAATATTCAGAAATTAATTGCGAAAATTGTTTTTTGAAGAATCTTCCTCTCAAATTCGTTTATTTCTAGTCATGTGTTTCGAAATGAACAATGAATTCAACATTACTCTGATAATTAGCCATAGGCTTTTTTACAGTTATTTATCCTTAGGATGCCTAGAAACCCTGGAGATGCCACTGATTAGATTTTGTTTTGATTTTTGTGGCGAAAAAAACAATCGACGCTTTTGGAGGTTTCCACTATTTTTTTGGTAGAGGGCGTTCCCAGTAAACACATAACGTGTTTGAAACATTTCAAATGAATCACGTGAGAAAATATTTGAAACATTGAAAATAGAGGTTTCAGAAATATAACAGAAACGTGTCATAATCAAAGTATCAAAGCAATGTCTCTAACATATTTCAAAAATAGGCAATATAATATGTTATCAAATGACACATTTCAGAAACATTTCAATTAGCGTATATAGTTGTCAGTTGTTAGCACGAACAAAAGGCCATGCGCACAAATACTCGATGCATACAGTTTGCCTTAGAGATAGTGCGTCCATCCATCTTGTCTCGTCACTTTTTCATGTTTTCTTGTTTTGAATGCGGAAAAAGTCTAGTTTGTGCTATTCACATATAAGGATTGTGCAAGAGGATTGTTTAGTTAGTTTAGAAATGAGAGATCAAAACGAAACTTCTTCAAAATATTACTGTTCGGAGTGTATAGGTTATGTGCATGGAAAATGGAGTATTTTACAATCCCTTGAACGATCTTCAAGTAATTTCTACTTCAAGAGGTGTCTATTTCTCAACATCTTCTAATTGAAAGCCTCATATACTTTGTTCAACCATCCTTTGCCGTTACGTCATACGTTGTCCAACTTTATCCCTCATTCATGAAATGGATGAGACGGAATTATGACGTCACTAACGTATGTCTTATTAAATTGTTAATTTTATTTGTCATTTTTGACAGTTCAGTTGTCATAGTTTGATTTGTTCAGTATTTTTGGTAATTTTCGCCTTTTCAGTTAATTTTTCATTGTCAAAATGTGTATCCGGTATAATGAGAAAGAATAAAGCTCAATTTTGAAGTTGATTGACTACTTTTCAAGAGGAAGAGATGCTGGGAGTGCAGCTTTTACCGTTGAATGCAGTCTACAACGTATGAATCTACCTATGTTATGCAAATGTCATGCCAGAGATGTTTCTGCTGGAGGATCATCGATTTATATCATACATCAATATGCAATAAGAACACGAATGTATGCGATGTATTCTGCAGGTAGGTACATACTAATAATAATTTTGAGGTTGAGTGTAAAATAACATTCAACTAATATGAGACAAACGTAAAACAGCAGAATACGTCACTGATTATGACGTAACGGCAAAGGATGGTTGAACAAAGTATAATGCATTGTTATAGTGACGGACAACGATTTCAAGAAGTTCACAGGGAATGAATAAATGAGCATAAGTGCTTGACCTAAGAACAATTCTGAGAGGTTATAGGTATGTATTTTTAGAATGAGCAATGATGAAATGTATAATATTTTGTAGATTATGCCTGGAAACGATTTTCTCCGATGACAGAGACTTTGAAAGGTTCACGTCGGCATGGTTTCATCATTAGCCTTCATAAGAGGGAAACAAAATGATGAGCTGTCATTTCGTGCATATATTTCAACTATGTGATCAATAAAAAATTATAGAAACCTACCTATTTTTTTTGAATTCCACAATACCTTCCCATTATACAAGAGATACCTTCTGAATTTCCCATGTTTCAAAAAAGTGTCGGACTATACACATCAAAAAATGTTTCAGATACGTGTTTTCATGTATTCATATGCAGTTATGTTATGTATCAGGAACGTTCCACATGAAACATTACTTTGAAACGTTTCATACCTAGGTCATTTCTGGTGTTTGCCATGTTTCAGGAACGTGTCTGAGTCAAAAGGTGAAACGTTTCAAATGGAAAATGATCGGTCTCAGAAATATTTCAGAGACATATTTTGGTTTACTGGGTTGTGTTCTCATTTTTCAAATTTGATGACAAGTGCCGAGTCAATTGTCACATTGTCATTCACTTTGGAACTGTGATGTGCGTGATGTGATGTTTTTATCGTGTTTATTTATTGATTTTGTTGCTTTTAAGCATCGAAAAGTCTCTACTGGTATTTGATCGGCCACCCATTATCCTTTATGTTGCGATCTCTTCTCACTAGCCAATCGAATAAAAATGAAAAAACCCAACTGCACATTCAGCTTCAGACATTACTGACAAGAGCATGTGGGCGACATCTGTATGTATTGTACGAAAACCTCCAAAAGCCCAATTATCTACCAAAAATCAAGCAATCCAGATTTCGCCACTTCTATCCCAAACTTCCACAGGTATAGGGTTTCTAGCCCTTTCGGTACGAATGACGGATATATCCGGCAAAAAAAAAGTGCGCCACAGACGAATGACGGATATATACGTCGTCGGTTTAAATTGCTCAAAAGCCTACCGCCAGTTATATCCGTCGCTAATGAAAATTTATGCTTGCGTACAGACGACTGACTTGTTTATCAGTCACAAAAAATTATTTCAGGTGGACAATTGTCGGATATATCAGGCACCGCCGGAAATAGCCGACGGTCGGCATTTCCCGAAGGTTAGTAAATATTTTTATTAGGTAGATATAAAACAATCTTTCATGCATAGGTTTTCCACAAATCATCCCCTAACAAGACCTGATCTAAACTTAAATTCTGCACGATTAACCGAAAGACACTTTCCGATATGCGTTCCGGGAACAGAAAAGAACAAGAATCCTTCAAGAAGATGTCTGGTTTGTTCGCACACAAAAAAAACAAGAAAAAAAAGAAGAGACTCTAGATACATGTGCAGAGTGCAATGTTGGACTTTGCATTGTACCCTGTTTCCAAATTTATCACAGCCAGGCTAACTTTTAAATTTTTAGAAATTACTCTTAGCTGTTATATTATCATTTAGAATTTATTTGTTTTTTTAGTGTTCATTTCTTTATTTGCTTTATCAAATAAACATGCCTTTAGTATAAATCTATCGTTTTTTTTCTTATTTATACATATATTTGTACTAAATATAACCTGACATATGCTAATTTTACCTATTTGGGATCTGACGGTTATATCCGTCACTCGCCTGTCGAGCACTGCAATTCCGTCGTCTGGGAGGAAACAAATATCTGATATAGGAGCCGTACCGAAAGGGCTAGTCATCTAATTTATCCCCCATGTCAATTTTATTCATTTTTTAGATGTCACTATCCTGTCAGAAAAAAAACACCGAATATCCCTCGAAAGTTGATAAATGGCTGATCATTTTATCACAACATCCTCAAGCATGTTATTTTGGGCAACAGCCTTCGGTGTCGGGCAGTTGCCAAATAAATTGTTTTCGAAAACTGTGATGAAATTATTTCGCTAACTGTCAATGCTCTTGGGATATTACAGCTGATAATTGCATTGTGGAAATCGAAAAGTACTTTCAATAAAAAGTTATATTTTTACAGTAGCATGACAAAGCATTTGACGTGACAAATATTTCATTTCGAGTGTGATTCCCTTGAATAACACAACACAACAGCCAATTTGATGCCTGTAGTTTTTTAGTTGTTTATAGATAGTTTTTGAGTGCAGAATACAAAATAACCGTCAGATTTGGTATATCAGATAAAGTTTTTGAGATAAGTACGTAATATTTGCGCTTTTCTGAATAAACTAATCTTATTTTTTAATTTATATACCTACATTTTATAATATTACTACTTATTATTATTATTAACTCCTAATATGGCACTACCATTAAAAAAACAAAAATATAACAGTTATCTTTTTCAAATATACAAAAGAAAGAGCAGGGATATACATATATAACGTTCATCACTTATATCACTTATGAATTTTTTTTACATGACTTTCTAGCATGTCGGTCACCAGAACAATCTCGCTGAAGACTCCAGCAGTAGTCGGCCATCATGTGGCAATTCCATCTTCCTAGATAACAACTTTCCATAGTTTTAATGTCCTGATGAAATATTTTTTCCTGTTCTTCACCTAAATCACCTAGATTTTCTGAAAACCGATCTGAGTGGCAGTGGAAGAAGTGAATTTTTATGCTCATGTTACAACCAAGTACCTGGATAATGTAAATTATTTTCATTTAATCTAGAGACAAGTAATTCAGCAGACTCTTTGGAGAGGTTCAGGTCTCTAATAGTCATTCAATTATTGTTGCAAATCCTGAACTTCATCAGACGTTGATGTATATTGATCATCTTCTGAGAGTGTAGGTACACTGCTGAATATTGGAGTGGGTATTTCTTCAGAATGAGGTACAGGCCTTCTTGCTGAGTCTATATCAGGATATGTCCATTTTTGTCTATTGTTTCGATTGATACCCTTGATATTTACGATACAAAAATAACAATCATCGTGATGGTTTCTTGGTTCCCCCCAAACCATTGGCATTCTAAACTTTAGTGACGTACTCTTTCCAATTGTCCATTGCAAATGTTCAACGCATGTTTTACATACCAAATGTGGAGCCTACGATTTATCCTGGTCTCCCAAGTGGACGCCAAAATAGACCATATGACCCAATGAACACACATATGTCTGCCATATACCATTTGGAGTTCACCGAAACAAATTTGAAACATTTCAATGATCTCCGTTTGGTACATTTCTGACATATAATTCAAAACCTACCTGTATCTTTCAAATGGCATATCACTATATACATATCGGACATATAAGAGAGCTGAATTTGTTACTGTGCTAGATGGTTTCATTGCAACAACTTTGTTCGTTTTATGACATATGTATGGGTTCAGAATTTGTACATATAGATGAACATTGCACGCCATTGATCACGATATGAACCAGATATGTACCGGATATATAAGTTACCCAAATAATGAAAGGTACTCGAAAATTTTCGGGAAACAACTTTTTTCATGTCGCGAAACATTCTTTTCCAGTTAACGACAGGTAAAAGAAGACTATGATGTGTCAGACTGCCTCAAGCGCTCAGGCCAAGATTTTGTATTTGAGGTTATATAGTATCATGTTTATGTTTGTGAAACTGATAGAAGTTCAGGTACCACCAGAATTTGAGCACATTTTAAAACTGTATCATCTCGATATCTATGTTTGTGCTGAATTGTGAGATGTGTGTTCTGCATATGAGTTGAGTTTATTTAGTGCGAAAAATGTCTGGAAAAAATACTTCTATGAACTAAGCAGACTGCAGAAGTGCAGAAACGTCGTAAACTTGTGTAAAGTGATATGCTCTGGATCCCTCAAGTGATAAACCATAGTCTTCATCATCAGCGAATAGAGAGCTTTCTCAGAATACGTCTCAGGTCAGAGTGTTTTCGTGGTAAGTGTCTTAGGTGCTGTGTTTCTTTCATTACATCTACACTAAGTCATGATTCATTATGGGTAACATTATCTGTACAGTTCTTTTTCAACTGCTAGGCTCTCTAGAAATTATTGTTCCAAGAGGGCATGCATTTCGAACTATTAGCTTTATGAAGTGTTTATAATTTGAAGTGAATCTGTTTTACTTTTTATTTTTAGTGGATATACAACATATTTATGGACACAACAATATATTGCCCTCCCCAAAGAAAATATTGACAATGAAAACATACCAGATTCATTCAATTCCATTCTTCTTATATTTTCAGAAAATGTTGTCATTTTTATTATATCTGAAATCATCAAAAATTATCAAGATACATCAATTGAGTTTCAAAATATTATTACAACTGATTAACCATAATTTCCCCTTCTAAATCGTCTGAATCATTTGCATTTATTCTTGAATGTCTGTTTTCTTGCTCTGTGCCCCCTTCCTTTTGGAAAATACTGTGCACTCATTTCTGACACGCACACCGCTTTTTTCACCAATTGAATTTCTGAAAGGGAGCAGTCCAACAAGCAGCCTCAATTAGATCCATGAATTATTAGTCAAAAAATGCAAGTAGATCTACGAATTATTAGTCAAAAAATGAAACCAATATAGTTTGCTCACCTATTGAAAACAATGTTTACCTATATCCTGACCTATTCTATCTGGAATTAAATCTCAACACATTGAACATCAAATAGGCCTACTATCTGTAATAATGAATATTAACACAATGAAATATAATTTCAGAGAGTTCGTTCAACCTACAGCACCTTGTTATATTTTTTTACAGAATATCAAATATTTTGACTATGGTATAGCGAAACACGTGCAGAATGAATTTATCCTGCTTAAGGAAGATTTCATTTAGCGAAATACATTTTTCCATTCTGTAAACCAATTGTCAGAATTTTATAGAAAACTGATATTTTTGGTTGACATGGATTTTTAGTATCGCCCTGTCAATTCAATTTGTGTAACATTGAATTAATAATTTCAGCTGCTGTTGCAGACAACTGCCCTCATTCGCTGGAAGAGTTCGAGAATATAGTGAGTGAATGGTTGCGGCAGTCAAAGCTGAGGTTTGCAAGAGAGAACCATGAAAGGCAATTAATGATGAAATGGAATGTGTTTGGTTTTGAAATATGTTTGTTATTGACAGAAAATATATGATTTATTGCAATTCATTTCATTTTACCTGGGTATTGAAAAACCCATAGAGTTGATTCATGAAACAAAACCTATGTGACAAAAATGAATACAAATTAATGGCACGTACGCTAACATTTTTATTCTTTTAATATATGAGATTTGATACTTATAACATATTTCATTTAATAAAGTATCATACCTCATAAATTGAATGAATGAAAATGTTAGCGTACATGCCATTCATTTGTTCGTTTCAGGAATCATTCTCGCTAAGATCAGTGAAACGAATCAAACAGATAACAGTGGACTGAAAAAATATATTACATGTTTTATGTCTGAAACATAGACAGGTAATGAAATTGTTCTTTTCGTGCAAATAATTTGTTCCTTTCAAGAAATATGTCATAAACATTTCCAAGAGACATGTCTGATACATAACACTGAATGCTGAAATCATGTTTCATTTTTTATTCAGATACGTGTATGTTACATCAGTTGAGGCGGACATCGTGTGGTAAATGGGGAGTACCTGAACTATACAAATGACTTGTCTGACACATCCTATGTTACCGGTGTTATATAATAGATACAAGACTGACACATATCTGTGTTCATTGGGGAGCTGTCTTCACAAAGTCAGAAACAGGTTTCCTACTTTCTTTAAAAGTGTATTCACCTCATATATAACAAAACACGCCTGGGTGATATAAACAAATTCTTAGGAATGCCATGCCTTCGATTCAATATTCGGAAAACGTACGCAAAGTAATAAAGCAACTTCACCTACGAAAGCTCAAGAGTAAACTGAAACCTTTAAGGGTAGAAATATACAGAAGGTATAGAAAGGTCGGTTTTCACAATCATGGACAATAGTACCTGAAAGGAGGTAAATACGTGCCAATCTTAGGTAAGAAATTTTGTTTTTGGCCTGCAAAGATATCATTATTTTTACCTGTCATCAAAAGTAAAATTGATTGGCCTTTATCTGAAGAACTAGAGCTGTTACAAGAAAATGATAGACATGTTTGAAATCGGCACATCAAAAACATTCAGAATCACTTTATAATACACCGGCACCAAAAAATAATATTTTGTTGGGTTGTGTAATTCATCAAGAAGATACATTACTCATGATTCAAAAATGTTTATATTTGGGGAATATTACATTGGGCGTGTATTGTCTTCACAAACAACATTCGTTGATTTTGATGTTTTTGCTGACAAGACCTCGCCTTTTCAGAGTCGCGCTCTATTTAAAAACATTGGAAATGACCTCGTACAGTTCTCATAACGACACGCTTTCATGCGTAAATTATGAATAATTTTGATGCATTGTGCAAACACTTCCGATAATGGAGAATCTCTGTAGGCTTCGTCAAAAATTACCTATAACTTTATGACAGTGTAGCCTGAATATCTATGAATACACTCGTTTTTGCTTCATTCAAATCGAGCGCATTGTATTGAGAATACGGCAATTTCAATTTCCGCCTTATTGAAATATTTCGTGCGAGCACTACTGCTATGAACCCGTTCAGAAGACATTGTCGACAAAGCCAGGCAGAAGCACAGAATACGACGTACGATAGAACAAAGTCCGACAACAAGATATTAACAAACAAGTACCTCCAGATATTTGCCATTAGTCATAGTAGACTCACAGGAAGGAGTTCAACTAAGACCACGCCGCTGAAGATGGCTGCCGCAGATGTAGCCGAATGCTCTCTGGAACTCAAAATTCCAGGACACGGCCCTCAAACCCGAAAAACTTGCGATGCCTACATTCTGAATTGTGAAATATTGATTTTATGTGTCTGTTATTGTTGAATAATTGAAAAATATGAAAATTATGTTGATGTTGAATAATGGCGGCTATATATGTTACACAAGGTGAACCCGGTAGATGAAATAAAATGTCTTGAAAATTCGTTTTGATCATGAAATTATCATTTTAGACCTGTTACCTTTTCATAATAACTGTCCCAACTTTTATCGTAGGCTATATTTCATGGCTTGGGTTTGCATATTGCTCGATTTTTCTTGTCCATGATTATCTACTCTTCAGTCTTGACTTCTCAAAAAAGTACAAATGAATATGAGTTATTGCCAAAAGCCCTACTGGTAAATTATCCTTGTTCTGAAGATTAATTTCAATTATCATTTCTATTTATCAATTTACAAGCAACAACAAATGTTCATGTACAAAATAGTACAAGGCTATGAAATTCAATGCCGTTGTCCCACATTCTCCACGAAGTTACTGTAGCTATGATTATAAAGACTGTGTTCAGGCGAATCGTAATGGCTTATTATAGAATATAACTGGAAAGAATTCAAAATAAAAACTACAAATAAATCACCAACGCAAAAATTAGAAATAACAAGTCTTTGGAAATCAACAATAAATTCCTGCAGAATTGACATATTTTAACAAAAACACAAAGTTTTACTCTTTAGTATCACGGATGAACTATCACTTCGTTCCTTACAAGATTATTCAAAGTTCAAGAGGCTTTGTTACAAGCTGTTCTATTCTTAAGTTTCGGTTATTGTTAATCAATGCTATAAATCCTTAGACCTCTGCGGATATCACCGTTGACAATACACCGCAGAATATTAGAAATTTCAAAAACAGTTGTTGGATCTGTAAGCCTTTTTTTGATATTCTTCTACCCATTATCCAATGGAAGTCAATCTGCAAAGTGAATATATGTATAAATTTATTGCTTTGCTGTCATGCTGGTAATCCTTGAGCAATTAGTATGAGTACAAGTACTTTCTTCATTTCCCAAGAATTTCACTTGGGGTTTGGGTTAACTATTGTAAATAAAACTGCATATTCTCATGACAAAATGCACTTGCAAACATAGTACCTATTTGTAAACTACACACCATCTTGCAAGAATAATGATCAAACTCCCAAAAAATATTTTAGGAGTTTCACACAGTCTCGCAATATAATTTCATTCTGAAAAACCTTCCGATTATTTATTCAAAAAATGAACAATTTGTTCAGACCAGCCTCAACTCACCTACACTGTAGGTTGACGGACTAAAACCTATTAGAAAACAACTACTCCCCTGGCTAATACCACGAAGGGCATTGGATTACATCCAACAGGTGTTAGTGTGGGATTCTTCACAGAAGAAATTCCACATATGCTCTTGGCGATACACCACCAGAATTGATTTTCAATTATTGGGACGGGACACACTTGCAGACCGGTTTCGGGCTATTTGGCCTCTCGTCAGTGCAAGGCAGTGCCATCATCAACATAAGTCGATGACTTCCCATAATTAAAAATCATACCCGAGTAGAGTATCTTCCCTAGACCTAGGCTGATACAAACAACAAGCTAAATAGCCGTTGCTGCGCCATCTGCCCGTAGACTAGGTACTAACCAAGAGCATATCCGCATGGTCCCAATTCCCCCCTCTTCTGTGAAGAATCCCACACTAACACCTGTTGGATGTAATCCAATGCCCTTCGTGGTATTAGCCAGGGGAGTACTTGTTTTCTAATAGGTGTTAGTCCGTCAACCTAAAGTGTAGGTGAGTTGAGGCTGGCCTGAACAAATTGTTCTTTTTGAATATTTGATTTGAAGCCAGTCTTCAAGCATTCCCATGAATATTTATTTTATTCGGATTTTCCTTGTACAAGGAATTGGGACCATGCGGATATGCTCTTGGTTAGTACCTAGTCTACGGGCAGATGGCGCAGCAACGGCTATTTAGCTTGTTGTTTGTATCAGCCCAGGTCTAGGGAAGATACTCTTCTCGGGTATGATTTTTAATTATGGGAAGTCATCGATTTATGTTGATGATGGCACTGCCTTGCACTGACGAGAGGCCAAATAGCCCGAAACCGGTCCGCAAGTGTGTCCCGTCCCAATAATTGAAAATCAATTCTGGTGGTGTATCGCCAAGAGCATATGTGGAATTTCTTCTGTGAAGAATCCCACACTAACACCTGTTGGATGTAATCCAATGCCCTTCGTGGTATTAGCCAGGGGAGTAGTTGTTTTCTAATAGGTGTTAGTCCGTCAACCTACACTGTAGGTGAGTTGAGGCTGGCCTGAACAAATTGTTCATTTTTTGAATATTTGATTTAAAGCCAGTCTTCAAGCATTCCCATGAATATTTATTTTCTTCTGATTATTCGCAACAATCGCAACTCATCTTGAGTGACGTCGGAGAGAAATAATATTTTAAATATGAAAAATGACAAATGGCAGAATATGAAGCTGCAAAAGTATTTTCATGAGCAGCAGAATTCTTGCCGCTGGACGAGCAAAATCTGGATATGTGCAAGCGCACTTTAATTTTGCTGCATTTGCAGCAAGAACTTTCCTGTCCATATAAAAGCTTCTCAACAGCTGTAAGGTCAGATTGCACTGACTCTTACTGCAAGTATCTTTCAAAGTAGGCCGAAATAAGCACCTCCTCAATTATAGCGGTAAGGCAAGTCAAAGACCGATTCCATCTTTTTCAACATGACATAGAGACATAGACACTTTAGGCAAGAACGCATTGCCCAGGATCCCCTTAATCACGGTCTTCGTTATGGTGTCCCCGCACGTGGCCAAAGAATTGGCAACGTCGCATTCCATGCAACCGGAAGTCCGATTTCGCTGTGCTGACGGACTACATAATTACGACTTTGTGTAGAAAATTATCAGCGAAATAATTAGGTATTCAAATGATTAGAAAATGAATGAAGATGATTTTCCAAGATCAACCTGCATGAGTATATAAAAAAAATACAGAAACTGACAAAAAACTTCACCTCAATATTTTTTTTGTGTTGATCAATTATAAAAACGGTAGTTACACCCAGGTGGTACTAGCATGCAGCGTTACTTTTTCAATGGGTAGTTCGCCAGAAGCAATATTTTCCCATTAAGAGGGGGTTTGGCACCATAGAATTGAAAGTATGAGAAACAAAACATAAATTCTAGTGAATAAATAAATAAAAAATAAATTTCTGAAGTGAATTAGTAATTCAAGTACTTTGTCTTGATACTTATATACTCTAATAAAAAACGCATTTCATAAGAAACTCTCATCACCAAGATTAAACAACAAATTGCAAACTTCTCAGTTGAAACAATTAAAAAATCAATTTTACCTCGTCAGTGACAAAATTGGAAAAACACTCACCGAAAGGATTGCAATTTTCCGTTTCTTTTTGGACTTTTTATTTTCTGCTGAGGGTTCGGGATCAGTCTTTTCGGCTTCAAGAATCAAGTTTTTCTTCTAGTCATTGACATTGGCAAATATGGACAACAGACGAAACATTTTTTTTCACATTCTTTACCGTATATAGAAGTCAACCAAACCTCAAAAATTTAGATTCTTGAACAATTTAATTTTTTCCAGGTATTTCATTTTTGACGTCCATTTTCTCGAAAGTCCTAATATTATATCTTAAATTGTAACCTATAAGTATACATTTTCTTATAAAAAAATGCTCATTATACTATGCTCTCAAGTTTTCTGTTCCAGTTCATTATTCATTTGCTCATTCATTATATGCCAATTGCATTGCTTTCTTTCATTTCCAAAGTTATGGAAAGAGCAATCAATATGAAGCTTACCAAATATATATGATCAAAAATACTAATTTCGCCATTAAAGAACAACCAGTGACTTAATGGGGTATTTTTCACATATTTGGCAGCATTACATCAAAAAATTTGGAGAAACTTTAGCTGTTGCAATCGACTTTTCAAAAGCGTTTGATCAAGTTTGGCATCAGGGTAGTAGGACAATAGTAGGGTAACGTCAACTTGGTGGAATTTAGAGCTGGTAGAACCCAGGCATATTTCGTCTCAGATGTCAGGAGTAACTATGCCTACAAAGTCAAGTATCTCGATGCTAGGAACTACGATCAGTAAGAATCTCTCGTGAGAACCTTGTGATATACATCGCTAAAGGTGCTTCCCAGAAACTTATATTTCCAGCCTGTCTTGGAATATACTGTGTGACCCAGTTGAGATGAAGAAACTCCTGTATTTTGGTCATCAGAGATTTGATTTTCAGACCTTCATAGGCTGCACTTTACTTGATACTTAGCCCGATAAAACCCAACCTACTGCGATCCTAACAGGCAAATTCTCAATATTTTGCTTCGCGTTGCCGATACCGAAATTAGTTATTCGAAAAAGTTGCTAAGAAATAGATTTTCACCATACAACATTC
This sequence comes from Zygogramma bicolorata, assembly GCA_032362365.1. NCBI lineage: Eukaryota > Metazoa > Arthropoda > Insecta > Coleoptera > Chrysomelidae > Zygogramma > Zygogramma bicolorata. Next base: position 336,764 of record JAVJAQ010003054.1, on the reverse strand, counting down.
AACCCAAAATTCGAAATTTGCATTTTTTGTAATTTTCATATTCAAGTCCGATTTTCAATTAATGGATTGAATAAGAAGCTACAGAAATGATAAAAACTATTTCGTCGTAATTTCGTCCTATGTTATATAGTGTAGAGGATGACGTCAAAGTGCCGCCATTAAAATGAACGGCTATTCCAAATATGAAATTTCTAACCATACAAAAAAAATTAATGGCGTCGTGACAATGACTTATTAGGGTACTTGAAAAAATTAAATGCCTATGAGTATATATTCGAATATTTCAGAAAAATCAATAATATTATTTAATCTTATAAATATAGCGTTTAGAAAGTGAGACCAGCTTCAGAGTAAGTGTTAAAGATTTTCGTCACTGAATTTATGTAGGCTGCACTTCTCAGATCAAGACCCAGGTTATATTTTTCCGATGTTGACATAATCGCCTGAAAAGAGAAAAATTCATTGAGATCAGATGAAACTGATAGACAAAAACGTTTGAAAACAATAAGTCACACCACACTAATAAGCAAACCAAAACCCTAAACTTACCCCTTTTATGAATGTGTTGAATTTCAGTGATCCAAAATCAAACACAAGATTTGTTTTCAGTAAAGGAATACATGCAATAACAAAAAGTTTCATATTTCGGAAGAACTCCAAAATTCAGAAATAGTATATAACATACCGAACTGAAAGGTGCATTATTTATCTCGAGTGAAAAATAGGGTGATCTGAAGTCCTAGGCAATATCGAAGAGAGAGAGAGAGAGAGAGAGAGAAATTTTAACTTTTCCTGAAGTTTGTATACCATTTTATTCATTATCTTTCCATTTGCAAGGCTAATTTCAATAGATTCTGTGCACCATGTACGCACCACAAATATACGAACTACATCCCAACAAACATCATAACCGTTTTTAGCTTTATAGAAGTTGATGAATGTTTACATTAAGCTTGGTTTCGATGAAAGGGCTTAGCATGTCAATCCTATCTAAAACATTTTAGTTATGTTTCACGAAGAATGCTACATATAAGCATACATAAGGATTACTTACTGAAATATTTGCGACTTAGTCAATTATGAAAATGGACTGGCCCTGAGCGAGAAAGACCGACGTCAAAAGGGAGTGATTTCATTGTATAGGTACATGACAAATTGGTTGATAAACTGGTTTTATTTCTGGAAACTGGTTGGAGATCGTAGTTAAAGAGGTTGGAGATTTTCAAGGGAGAAACAGAGTGCCTATATCTTTTCTGTCCGTTCGGTGCTGTTAGCTTGTTGGTGTTTGACAGGAATTTGAAATTTTCCTGAAGTCCAATGAGCAGAATGGCGTTTCAAATCAATGAGAAACGGATCGGAAAGAGTGCCAACAGGCAGGCATAGTTCTTTTCCTCGCATTTTTCATGAAGGTATTCAAAATGCATTCAAATACATAAATGATCTTTCTAAACGCTTTCGAAACAAATAGATTGGTGTCATTGCTACTAGATACCACTGCAACTTTGTCAATAGATGATATACAGTTTATCACAAAAATATCTTCAAATATTTTCAGAGTGTGTTTTATGGGGGGTCGAAATTAACCATTTTTGCTATATATTTGTGATTTATATAATTTTTCGATTACATTTGCATATACAAATAAAGTTTTGCATGTTTTCTGACAGTCAGCAAGCCAACCTAATTGTTTCTCATAGTTACGATATTATGCCATTTCCATGATTTTCAACGTGTACTTTCAGATAATCTATTTGGTTCAAGGGAAAAATATAGGGTCAGGCATTTTTAGTCCTTGGGCATTCTACCAAGTCACCAGTATAGTAAAGGGTGAATGGAAAACCATCAGTTGAAAGATCTCAACCAAAAAATCAAGACCTTTATCCAAATTTTGTCATAGGAGGTGCATTTTCAACCCCATGTTGATACAATGATGAAAATATTCCCACATGAATTCAAATCACCCTGTATATTGTAAATTTCGAATGGTAGCGCCGTTGAATATTTCCCAAATAAATGAAAATACCAAAATTCTGTTACTAAAGGTTATCAGGGGATACATTTGATGATGAATCACCATTCGTAGGTGTCAATTTGAGGGAGTTGGGTGAGGGAGGAGCATGTGGGGCTATGTTCTTCTACAAACCTTGAGTTATCTGCCCCGGAGATTTCTGATATTTCATTTGTTTTAAAAATAAAATATTCTGGGCCTAGAGTTTTTGTTGGCAAGCCATCTATAATGATAAAAGAAATGAATATCGAGGGCCTTATAGAAGTTGATCTGCATTCAAAAAGCATTTACTTTCATTCGGACACAGACCTGTAGATTGGCAATATATAAAAAAAAACAATAATGTGCCTCGCAGGGTTTATTGAAAGCATTAATAATACAAGTTCTTAAACAATAAATACAGTAGTGCCAGAACATCAGCATAGAATAAATCACTTTATAATGGAATGATCATTGGTGTAATGGAATGATGTAAACTCAAACAACGTCACACGACGAGAAGTAATACAAATTCAATAAAAAAAAGTTAAAAAATACTCAGACCCTTCGACAGACATGGATCAAAAATCGTGTCAGACAATGTACCTCGATGATATTTCATAATACAATGCGACAATATGACTAGGACTAATTAATGATCGTAGCCACCTTGCACCCAGAGCTTTTTATGAAGAAATACTGTTTTCGAAAGAAATTTCTACAAGAATGTAATATGAATTTCGAAGAATATTATGGAATATCTGGTGTCCCATTTGAACAAGGAAAACCTAAATTTTGATGCATTCCGAAAGTTTCTAAAATTGATTTGAGATTCCAAAAAATTATAATATATATTATATAAAATATTATATAATTATGTATTATAGTACCTAGGTTGTGACTGTAATTCCAAAAATTCTCATCGTTTAACATGTTCTTGATATCGTATTTCATTCATATCCATGGCTGCGAAGGCCGAATAAAAATGTCAATCAATTTAAAACGCAGCTCAGTACGCGAATCCGGCATCGTTGATTGTGAGGAATATCTTTTGAACGGAGTTGACGTACGCTGCTGATCTCAGGTCCATTCCTAAATTATATTTTTCCGCAGTTTCTTTGATTGCCTGTAAGGAAAAGATGGTCGTCTCGGTAATATATGCTGGAAAATCGCTACATATCGATTGTGAAGGTTTGCCCGAATAACAGAATAAAAATAAAATACGAATAATTTCCAGGGTACCTTGCAAACGGAAAATACGAAAAATTAAATGAAATAAATTAAATATCCTATAATAAAAAGAGGCAACACCTTGGAAAAACAGACTATAAAGAACATAAGTTTCCCAAAAATAAAACTACTAAAAATAAACCATAATCCCAAAAAACCAAGACTGACAAACTGATCTGCTAACTAAATGTTGTCAGCGTTTTGTCAAAAAGACTCAGTGTTTGCCTATGATATCTACAAAAAGTTTCAATATTATAGGAGAACATTATCACGTCCCAAAACATAACTCTGGTAGTAAATGAATAAAAAAATTCTACCTTCAGAATTCACAAAACATTCAACACCTTTTGTCTGAACTCTGTCGAAACCTATGTTGGCAGGATTTATAGAACCCTGAGAAGTGTCATTGATGCAATAATTCACATCAGTTACTAAAAAGCAGCACTGAGAACCTCGAAATTGTATAACTGTGACTTTCAAACGTAGTGCAGGACTGAGAAAAGAAAAAAATTGAACGTTCATCTCATTCGTCAAGAATAGCTACAGATTGAAACACCTGTATGGAAGTAAATGAATGACAATGAACGTAGCGGTTCTCGGTAGTGTAGAAGTGAGCACGCCCGCCATCAAGCGGAAGACCGGGGTTTGAATCACACAATGAGGGTTGACGTTCGTCAGCTGGTTAAAGGAAAAAACAATTTTTAACCATTTCAAACTTTACCATTCGAATTGATCAGGATAAATGTCAATAATCAGCGTTTTTTGGTACATCGTATTGATGAAAACAGGTGTGAAAACCTTGACGCACTTAAACAAATTATCATTTCAGTAGCACCAGTAATATTGTGAGTTTTAATTATCTATGTTTTTTTTACTCAACCAACAAATAGAAAAGTGTAATAATTTTTCCTATGTAATCTCATCATTCTGAAATTTAATCTTAATGTTTGAAATGCACTTATCGTTCAGTTGAAATCTCAACATTAACACCAACTGAATTGATAGCTGCTTCGGTGTTTGTTAGTCATTCGGTAGGTTTTTGGCTTGACGTATTGTCTACCAGTACGGTAGACGTTGTCAATGCGACAATGAACGAAGTGTTCTGGCTTGTCGGGTTTCCTTCACTGAGAGTGTTCGAGTGTGTGGTCGTATCTATCAGTAAACTACATGTGGGACCAACATGTGTTATATTCTCCATTTAATACTCTGGCATGTAGTTTATCGTTAAATACCGACACACCCTTGAGTCCACTCTCAATGAACGCATTGCGACGAATCAAGACAAACTTCCATTGTCGCATCGCCAATGTCAACCGCAGTTCTAGACGAAACGTCAGGCCCAAAGACGTGCAGAATACGGCCCACAAACCCGGAAGCCGCTTTCAATTCATTTGACAACGGTTGTAAAGGTTACACTCTTCAATATTAAAGTTATTCTTTGAGACAGTTTTATCTGGCTAACCGATATAAGATCTCTTTACAAAATATTTTTCGGATTGGAACAGTTGTTATATCAGTTATAGCAATCAGAATCCCTATGTTCGAAATGATTGCATTCACAAATCCAATGCCAGACAGCTGATTTCTGTGAAGGGATGCAGCTTTCTGCAAGTTGACCGAAGTCGATTCTCGATCGCGGCGGGCTATTTGTTGCGACTTCGTCGTACGATGGCCCGCTGTAAGAGGTCTCCCCTGTCTTGGACAGTGAGAGTTTGAGACTTTGGTCGTCTCCCAGCAGATGGCGTTGCCTCTTGGAGGTTTACACCATCTGCACCAGTATCAGTTATAGCGTTATTTCAACAGGTGACTACATAAAAATTCCTCAATTGTGTGTTAAGAGTGGTTTTCCCATTTATTCTCGGATATTCAGATAACAGAATAGTGATTCTGAAATATTTCTTTCTCCTATGTGATTTTGAAATATTATTTTCACAGACCTCTACTACTTGAAATGTGTAGCTACTTCAGGAAATTTGTAAGGATAGAATTTGCCTTTTTTTAATCTTTCTCTTCAACAAACGTAAGTGAAACGTCTAGTTCTCCTACAATCCCAAGTAGGCTATTTTTTTTCAAATGGCGATGTTTCACTTTATTTGATGATGATCAGTTGTAATTCATTTCTTTCTTCATTTTCTTTCAAATTATTTATTTCATTCCATTACATTTCAAATCATATACCATCAATAATACAATATATTTGGTAGCACTTCATTGGTATAGCATGAACTATCAAACAGTATTTTTGTACTGATATGAGATTGCTCACATATCATCAAAAACTTTTTTTTTCAATGTAATAAATAAATGAAAGAAAAAAATATATACTCAACGCAAGAAAATTATTTTATAAGGAAAAGGATAAGTGAAAGAATTGTAAAATAGATAAACACCAATTCAATTTGAAATTCTTTTGGGAATGAATTTTTTCAATCGAAATTTGAATTGATTTATATTACTAATATTTTTTAAATCCTCGGGTAATTTATTATATTTAGATAATGATTCATAAACAAATCTTATTTGTCCAACTACAAAGCTAGCAGTATCAAGATGAAACAAGTTATGTTGCCTAGTATGATAGTTATGAATTTCTGAATTCCTGGTTAATATAAAGTTTGATTTTATTGATTTTTTAACAATCGAATGAGAAATTTTCAAACTATCCATCAGGAAATGTTCCTCCAAAGAAAATGTGCCCGTTATTGAATAAAGTTCATTTGTTGGAGTATCATATGGGAGATGATGTAGTACTTTCAAAGATTTCCTATATAAAGCAGATATTTTTTTGAAGTTGTTCTTTAAACATGAACCCCATATATTTATGAGATATTTGATCCGACTGAGAATATGTGAGTAAAGAAACATATTGGCTATTTTATAATTTAATTTGGGACATCTTCGTAATGCTCCAATAATTGGAGAAATTTTTTCTACGAGGGTGTCAATATGTTCATCCCATTTCAATCTATCATCGATCCAAATGCCAAGATACTTTATTTCAGTTTTTGGTTCAAGTAGTTCATTTTTTATTTTGATATTCAACTTAATATTTTGTTTACTTTTTGCTGAAAAATCATGAATTTTGTCTTTCTTCTTATAGTCGGAATTGTGTGAGGTATTCATTTTACCATCCATAAATATGAATCCATAGAGGCATGTTTTGCATTTCTTACTGATTTATTTCCAGTATGTTTGTGATAGCGTAGATTTTTATTGATGATCAATGTAACATGTTACTTCCCATAACACTACTGTTTATTTTAATTTTGTTACAACCATACATCGGATTCTCAAATAATACTTCCATGTGGCAAAAATCAATCGCCAGAACTCAAAACCGATTCGGATATTTGGATCACTGAATAAGTCACAATACTCAACCAATAAAACATAAAATACAACTGTTATGACATCAGATTGAAATAATTAGCGCAAAACGAAAGAAAGCTAGTTGTGAATAAAGCATGCAACTCATACACTACAAACTCACAATATTAGTAAAGGTACAATTCGCTTTAGTGGTCAAAGTTGATCAGTGTCTTGAACAATACAATTGGATGTTGTTATATACGCCAACATATAACATCGTCCTATTGCATTAAAGATTTCCTTAAAGGAAATATATTTCTTGAGAACAAAAACCTTTATCTCTTATAGAGTGGATGAAAATATGATAGGAATATTTATTTATTCTCTATATTGGTAAGCAGTTTGTGAGACCCGATCATGGGTTTGGTATTAGAAACTGAACAAAAGAAATGACTGTCAACAACTGAAGTTAATGTCACGTTGATTTCAGTCTTAAAAAAAAATATCAACGAAAATATTAGTCATTTTCTAGACGCACAAGTATTTGGAAAGGTCGAGGTCAACTTTTGTTCGATTCGAATTATTTCCAATCTAGGCCCACTTTGATATCAATAAAAAAAAGGTTTGGTTCTCAAACTGATGAAATAAAAAACTTAGATATCGAAGCAAACTTACTTTAGCAGATCGTTCCATGGTGAAGCTGAGACCAGAATGTACGATATCTTTTTCCGATGCACCGGCAATTCTCTTTTGGAAAGCCACTGAAGCGACTATTGGAATTTTACCAGCGTCGCTGAATTTTCTTTCTAAAGACTCTTGGACAGATTCTGGAAAAAATATGATAATAACTTGAATTGTCAACACAAACAAGCAAAAGATCAAATTGGAAATTTTTGTGTAAAAGTTGAAACTTTTTGTAAAGATCAATTACCCTAGATGCTATCAAATAAAACATGGAAAAGCATTGAGTCGAAATCTACCATTGAAAATTTTTATAATTACATTGAAATAGTTAAACTAAGACAAGAAAATTATCGTCTGCAGGAGATTCTACGATAAATTCAATCGATTCTTTTACCTCGAATATCGTTAACTTGTGATTTCTTACACAACACTGATTCCAGTTTGAATCATAGTCTTTTGCTACAAAGAGTTTTGCACGATTTCAACGAAAAATACAATGAAATTCTAACCAATCTGAAAGGAATCGTCAAAAAAATGCAATGTAGAATGGAGCAATTCACGAGCATCAATGTTTCAATAACATCAGTAACAAACAAATTAACAATTCATACAATTCAGTAGATGTAGCCGATCCATAACAACGATAAGTATTTGAATAAATATGATTGTTTCTCAAAGTTTTGTGGTAAACAGGTTTGAGTTATTTGATAAGTTGCTGACTGATAGGACGTGCTTCTTTCAGAAGGAACTGTTTTGAGTTAATGCAACAACTTTTCGAGGTAGTTTAGAAATCTCCCCTTTCACCCTTGTAGAGATTCTCATTTGTTCAGATTGTGGTAGGTTTATAACCCAAAAAACTAAGAAGAAAAATTCAATCTCGATTTGAAGTTTTCTTTAAAAATTGTTTTCCTGCTCGAATACGGTCGTGTTTCGTTTCCAAATACTGTTACCATTAGCCATTCCTTTGTACTGGTTACCACAGTGACCGCCTGAAATGTGGTTGGTAACGGGACATGTTCCGTGAAAAGTTGATTACCTATACCTATCACCAGAGTAACCGATCAAAACCGTTGGTGAGTTGAGTAACCATGACGACTGACAGTTTTCTTTTCAGTCTTTTGCTCATTCCATTCTAATAAAGAAATTCTTCATGTCACAAGATACAGATGGCAGACAATTCCAAGCTGTTTATCACAACAACTTAGGGAAAGTTTTCTAAGTTAACATTTTAATATAATCCCTTTGATGATATTTTTGAAAATGAATTCACCAAGTTGAACTACTCCAGTGTTTTGGTAACACTGTCACTCTAGAGTTGAAATTCAAAATAAAAGGAATAGTTCGACTTGGCGAATTCATTTTGAAAAATATCATCATCAAAAGGATAATATTGAAGAGTGGACTTAGAAAACTTTCCCTTAAGTTGTTGTGATAGAGCGCTTGGAATTGTTCTTTGTTAGAGAATTATTACTCAGTTCTTCAGATACGATGAGCAAAATACGTCATGGTTACTCAACTCACCAACGGTTTTGTTCAGTTACTCTGGTGACAGATAAGTAACCAACTTTTCACGAAACATGTCCCGTTACCAACCACATTTCAGGAACGGCTGATGGTAACAGTATTTGGAAAGGAAACACGACCTTATTCAAGCAGGGAAACAATTCACCTATAATAGTTTTCTAACATATTGACTTAATTTTTTTTTAAAAACTTCTAATCGAGATTGAATTTTTCTTTTAAAAGTTTTTGGGTTATAAACCTACCACAATCTGAACAAATAAGAAATTATACAAGTGTAAAAGGACAGATTTCTAAACTACCTCGAAAAGTTGTTGCATTAATTCAAAATAGCTCCTTCAGTACTTGTTTACCAAAAAAGTACAAGAAATAATCATATTTATTCGAACACTTATCGTTGTTAACATTTCGAAAACCAAATCTGCTTCCGTTTAAAAAACATATTCACAAATATTACTCTTCTTGACATAGCTCTTTGTCTTTCAAGAGGGGTAGCCATGTGCGATTTATATCAACTGAACCTGATGAGATGCAAAAATCCCCAGACAGTATGAAAATGCAGATTCCTTGAATTTTCGTTTCCTGCCATTGCTCTATCTTTCCATCATTTGGGTGTCATTTCATTATACTGTGTTATCCCCATCAGCAGTTAGAAAGAAGTGTACTGATGATTTAGAACCACCATTCTGATTGTTCTTATTTTTTCAGATTGTGGTAGGTCAAGAACGCAAAAAAGCTAGGAAGAAAGAATCCATCCACCACAAAACAATGAGATTCAAGCAAACACAAAATAATGAGTTTCGAATAACGATATCGATTAATAATAATAATAATCAAGTTTATTCAAAATTAATAAAAAAGAGCATATACATCAATTTGTAAAAAGGTGAATAAACAGTTCAATTATACCCGCGAAGTTAAAAACTTGTTGCGAGAGATACGAATTACATTTATGTATAATATATTTGATAAATTTGTAGAATTCAACGAAATAATATTGAAAAACTAACTAATTTTTTTAACTGAAGTGAGAGATTTCATGAAATAAATTTCGACGTGATTCTTGAATCCATTTTTTAATCTGTAGTTTGAAAGATACTAATGACTTGATAATTTTTATATGATTTGGAATCAAATCATAGTAGAATAGCAATAAATTTTTAAAAATTTTCTGAGACATTGTTGTTTTAACTCTATTTTTCAATGTGATATTATTTTTATTCCTTGTATTATAAATATGATTATTGAAATTTATATTTAATTTGTGTTTATGGATATAAATCATGATGTTATATCCGAATAATTGTCTTATGTTCATTTTATGTTTTTCTATGTACAGATTTTCACTTGGATACAAATAAGACTTATTATATTTTATTTTCAAAAACCGTTTCTGAAGAACTTCAAGATTTCTAATGTGGGATTTCATGACCCTCCCCAAGCCCGAATCCCATAATTCAATTGGGACTGTATTAATGAAAAATAAAGAATGTTAAGGGTTTTTACGCTCATAAATGTTTTGAGATACTTGAATTTTGATAATAAACTTCGTAATTTCTTCAAAAGGAACGCTATGTGTTTGTCCCATTTCAGATGTTTATCAATTATAACTCCTAAGTACTTGATACTATCAGTTTTTTCAATGCTAGTATTATCATGAAGTATTAGTGGTCCTAAGTCCGGTAGGGAAATATCATAAAATGAGAATGGGACATATTTTGTTTTCTCAAAATTTACTTATACCGCAGAATGATTGGATATTAGTTACATCACCAATGTATGATTGAATATTATGTAAGTTTGATAGTGCGTAACGAGCCGATTACTCACGTAATAAATGCTGATTCGAGTCCCTTTCGTACTTGAAGGTCAATCTACCATACGACACGTGGTTGATGTTCTTCAACCATTCGAAGAAAGATACCGTCACACCACCGGCGTTGACATAGAGATCGGGAATGACTAGGACGTTCTTCTTGAGTAGGATTTGGTCAGCGGCTGGAGTGAGAGGGCCGTTGGCAGCTTCAGCGATGATCTGAGTGATGAAAATGTTCAGAACTTGTATGCGACACCGTTGTAGTCAGCAAAATATGGAATTTTTCTCAATAATCGAGACAATTGAAATGAGTTCTTGCTTGGAGAAGAGTAAAAACGAACCCCAGTTCAGCTGTCATGTGATATTGTGAACCTGTCTTTTTTGATAATTTTCACATCAAAAATTGGTTTCCAATATTTTTTTAAAATTCACAAAAAAAGTTCAGTCTCCAAATTGATACATTGCTTGACTAAATTTCAACTTCCCCCGGACGCTTCATTTCTTTTTTTCATAATTTATAACTTTTGCTGAAGCAATTTGAATGAAACATTATTCAAAGTTTGTATTTGAACTGCATGTGTTCATTGTCCATAAAATACTTGTATTGACACCTTGCCAGGAAAAACAGAGCACAATGCAACTGAGCCTGGTGTAGTTGAAATAAACTCGCTTCCTCTCACAGATACAGAGGTAGTCCCATATTTTGCCGACTTCAATGATGTCATTATGTTTTTATCCAACATATTACTATTTTTAAATATCAATCTCTTCAAAATCTAAGAAGGACGTACCTTCGCTTTCACTCTATCGGCGTTATCTTTGGTGATAACCTTCTCGGTGGCTGCTGGAACGAGTATATCACATTCGTGGTAGAGTAAATTGGCTTCGTATGGCTTTGCCCCGGGGAATCCCACGATAGAGCCGTTTGTTACCCGGTAGTCTTCAAGATCCTAAAATTGAAAAATTAGCTATGATTGTCCTTTTTCAAATAAGAGTAGATTAATGCAAGCCAACTAAACTTGTATTTAGCTTATATTGGAAATTTAGCTTGAAACAAAGAGAATTCATGCATCAATTCTTAAACTTGAATAGCGAATATATGCGCGTACTCTGCGACAGATTCTGAAAGTTGACAAATTTATGAAGCGTTAAGCTTCGTGTTTTTTCACCAAGTACTTGCCGGCGTGTCTACACTGTAGTCTAATTGTTTTGAAATTTATTGCGACAAATTACTCTAGAAAGTTCGTTTGCTTGAGTAACGTGTACACACACCTCCAGAAAAATTTCGTCTCAGCAAGTGGCTGCTGCTGTTGAAACATATATTCTGTTATAAAAACAAATAAAGGAAAAGGAAAATGACAAAAAGCGTAGAAAAATTTGGGTCAGAAAATGGATTCGGCGAGGATCTACGTTAGGTATACATGATAAGCTGCTCTCTGAATTGAGAACGGAAGATCCTCAGCAGTTAAGAAAGTTTTTACGTATGTCTGCGGAAGATTTTGATGTTTTGCTGAATTTGGCGAAAAAAATTCCCACGAGCTTTTATACAAATCATTTGTCCCCTGTCCACTCTTTTAATTTTGAATTATTCCCTACTCCTGATTCAGTTGTGTTCACAAGTTATGTAGCTTGCGCTGAATTTCATGTTCAGATGTGTTGAATAGTTATGCTAATTTTTGAAACGCGCCTTGTTGTTTTACTCTATTTTTGAAATATTTGCAATGTACATTCCATATTTCTGGGTACAGTTCAAAATTTTCAATTAGCAGAAGAGCTTCTTCTCTATTCCAAACACGTCGTTCCTCCATTTTTGTGAAAAAATCGGAATTTCAATTCAGATTGGAAAAAAATAAATAAAAGTTTAAAATAGTTCACAAAATCTCACAACTTGCTGCAAGCTCTAACAAGTCGGCAAGTACTTGGCCCGAGAGTAAACTTTCAGCAAACTTCCTCTAGCGCTGCTGTTTACACGCATTGCAAGTGACTTGTGAGAGTTCTCTAGGCAAATTTAATTGCTAGTGGACACGAGCCTTTAGCCGAAAAAAGTGAGAAATTAAGTTGATAAGTTGAGTTACGCAACTAAATATAATGCATAAATGCTTCCATTCGATTTCGATCATCGAATTTATTTAGTTAATAAGTTGAATTGAAAACAAGTTTAGTTGGCTTGCATGAATCATGAATATATGTTATTTCTTGGTAGCAGTTGACCATATCGGATAAAAATTTTATTTTATTCAAGTGCCATATGTCGATTACACAGAACTCATTGGGTATCGCCCGAAAACGGTAAACTGTCTACCCAACTCAACTGGAACGACATCGCATATCACTAAAGTTATTGTAAGAAGCCGTCAAAGAGAGGTATCTTGGCCAACAACAAACGACACAGGTTTTCTAACCTTAACATCACAAGCACAGCAGAAAGAACTATACTCAGACTTGCTTCTCTCACTTCTCAACATTTTATTAGCATTGAGACGCCATTCTAGTTATATAGGGTATTGCGATTAGTTTCAGAAGAAAAAATCAGAACTTTACCCATAATGTGTTAACAGCACATGATACTTCACCCAGCCAACTAAGAAAAATGAATGTTCTCTCAATTGAACTTTATCCGATTCAGAAAAGTTTATTGAAATATAATTTATTGGGCGCATCGCCAAGGAAAACTGAATAAAAAAGACCTCAGCGTGGAAACTGTACTACTTACGCGACTGCCTACTTAGATTCTAGATTAGAAAAGTGGGTTAATTCAACCGAATCTCATAGCGCGTGACAACCAATAAAAAAATCTCACCGACTAACAGTTTTTACAGTTCAAGCGACCTTATTTATTTTCAAATTCAAATAATAATAATAATAATAATAAATATACTTTATTGTCTGAAGATTGAATCTTGTTGACAAAGCATCAAATTATACATGTATATATATATACTCGCCTTAGGATCGATACCGTTTTCGTTGAAAATGGAACCGTCGAACTCGATGATTCCGATAATTTTAGCGCCTGCGCGATGTAGGTACCTCATGGTGTGCAGACCGACGTTTCCGAAACCTTGGATGATAACAGTCTTGTCCTTCCAGCCGGTTTTCAGGCCACACATCTGCATGTAGTTCTCCTCGTTGATGAAGTTCTCAATACCTGGGTGGAATACTCTTAGAGTCATTAACATTCAATTTGAGTAATTTTATTCAATTTCATTCAAAAGTGGTATACACGAGAGCGTTCACAAAATTTCAAAAACAATGGAAGTGCACGCCATTTGGCGTGATAAGTCAAAAAACGAGAATGTTGGTGTGGTTGTGGTGGTTAAACAAGTCTAGTGCCATTATCGCTGTAGAACTCTGAAAAAGCTGTCTAGTCTTCTGCTGCTGCCCATGGGTTATCTGTAATAGTGATGGCCTTAGGTTCCGCCCAAATTCAAGACCTACGAGTCTATGTGCGTGTTCACTGAGGGAGGAATTGCTATTTCATATTCAACCATAAGTTACTCAAAGTAAACTTTGTTTTGTGTGAGTCTCTCTATATTAACATGTTTCTTTCATTTTCGAAACATTCACACCCATTTCATTCTTTGATAAAGTTCTCGAGAGAGGAATATCAATTTTTGCCGAGGTTTCTACACTATTTCATTCATAATCATTCAAAATAATTTCATAAAATAAACAAGAAAATAATATTGCCAAGTATAATTTCAATACATTTCGTGTTTCAAGTTCTGATGGGCGGGAAATCTTGATGGAACATACCAACCGACCTGGTAGCACTGTGGGTTTTTCTGGGTTTCCCTACAGTTGAAATAGTTCATTATTTAAAATCAGTAGGAGGCTCAAGGCAGTCAGACGCACGAGGCTTTACCTTTTGGGCACATTCATCTAACGAAATTATGAGTAACTTACTATTAGATAATGATGGTATTTCGCATTATTCAGGAAATAACAGTTCACGATTTAACCCCAATAAAACTTTTAAAACTCTTGCTATGTGTATAAATTTAGCTGGACAAGCATCAGAAATAGAAAATAACTTCAAATTAATCATGAGAATATAAAATGGGGTTTCACCTGCAAAAAATCTCGGGGTTCATTTTGATAACCATTTAACATTCTCAAAACATTATACTCATTTGATAAATTATTTTTTGTCTTTCTTTTTCTCCGAATCAAAAATAAGAAATTACAAATTCTTATTTTTAGCAAATCTTTCTTTGAACTCAAATCTTTCTATACATGAATTGAACAAAAGTGTTGTCACTTTTAGAAATGTCGCTTTTAACCCAAATTTCGATTACTGTAATGCAGTGTATTATCACTATTTACCACAGTTCAATAAAAACAAACTGCAATACATACAAAATGCCTGCATGCGCTTTGTGTATAGCATAACATCCCTTTTAGAAGTCACGTTAGTCCATTCCTTAGACAAACGAAGAGTTGAATATAATATATATATATATATATATATATATATATATATATATATATATCACACCAGAGGAACAAGGTCGGACCTTATCAAGTAATTACCATACAGACATAATGAAAAAAGGCAGTCGGACCAGCGAAGAAAGTGGGAGGGGCCCAGGTCAAAGATACCATCAATGAACACTCCTATATATTGAGAAGTATAACTCGAAATAATTAGTCGAGTTCGGAGGACGAAACTCAATCATCACCTAGAAGATCGCAAATGAGACTTTGCCGAAACGTTGTGACAATTATCCTGCAGGGGATCAAAACCACAGAACACGGAATGAAACCCGAAAAAACAATAATATATGTATATTCCCTTTTCCTTCTATTGCTTCTTCTACACGAGGGTATCTATATACATCAAATGAAATCATTTGTTACGTAGGATAGTCTCCCTATTAAACAAAGTGAAAGGTTACATCTTATTCTAACCTTGTTCTTTTGTGTTCATTTAGATTCTGTTATTCGTGTTTTTTATGATCACGATGAAAATTATTATTATTCGAAAGAGTGTCTGACAAATGGAAGCATAAATAAAAGTTTCGGGCCACATCCTGATATCGAACATTGACACAGTTGATAGTTCTTAGAATAATTGACAGACAAGTCTACATTGTCTACAGCGTAACCCATCGAAATGACTCGCATGGTAGCCTGCCATTGACTGGTCACTGACAGGATTGCCAAATTTGCTGATAACTATGGAGCCTCATTCATAATCTTAAGTAGCCCAAAGTAGCCAGCGTGTACTGCCCTCTCGCGAAGCCCAATGTAGCCGGCAGTTTCTGCTTCTGCATCTCGCGGAGCCCAAAGTCGCCCCGTAATGCGTTATCGTGCGAGTAAAAATTTAAATTGCTATATACTTCAATTTTCAATGGAATTCCATTAAATCGAATACCTCATTGATGAAGTGTCAATCCCCTTTTTGTATACTTGGGATAATCTGCAAACACGGTCAAGCTTTTGTTAATGACTCGAATTGAGACGCTGAAAAGACAATTTCGGTCGGTAATTATACAATGTACACCATAGGGCGGTACGAAAGAGTCCAAAATGGTAGCGACATAATTTCATACAGTTCATTTGGGCTAAAGGCTCCTACTGGATTTCCAAGTCACCAAGATAGCCCGCTGAGTAGCCCAATCGGCAATAAAACGCTCAATCTGGCAACACTGGTCACTGACCACCTTGCATAGCAACAACTTCTTGTGGTAGAACCGTGCAACGTTAAGAGTCCCGTATACTAACCGTGGAATACACCTCGCCCGGTAGCAGACACTCGGCCGTGGATACCACCCTGGTTGATCGGTTTACCGGTCACGCACGCGTGGTTGTTGATGTCCTGGTAGCCAATGGTTTTGGCGTAGGTATCAGCCAACCAAGACATCTCCCTCTCGCCAGTTCCCATATCCGGAGCGGGGACGTCGATACTAGGCCCTGAAAATAAAAATAGTAATATTGAAAACGACAAAGGCACGCCATCTTACGGAGCAGGACAAGTAGCCCTTATTATGTGCTATTCCTTCGAAAATATTTCCTCAAATATGCGAAGGAGAAAACGAATGCAGTTTCACACAAGTTTGTCAATAACAGGGTTCATATAAAACTGAGAGGTGGAGGAGGAGCCCTTTCAATGGTGCTCTGAACGATACAGACATTGGCTTGGACCCGATTAGCATTTGTAAATTTTCCAATATTTTGGTCTATACACAAAATTATTACAAGACGGTTTTTTCATTTGATCGTGTGCCACGATTTGTCATTTTGAGATGTCATGCATCGAAATATTTGAGTCAAACCTATAGGAAAGAAAATATCACCCGAAATAGGGTGAAAAAAGAAAATGCGAGCATTATCGAACTTAGTTTATGGATTTAAAATAATATTTTAAACAATTTTCCTATTTTTTTTTTCGATATTGATTCGGTGCATTCGTATTTGGAGTTGGGTGTCTAAAAAATTTGCATTTATTTAGAATGAAAATATAAGGGTGTCTTCTTCTTGAGTGCGACACACTGTAAACAGTCCGGTCGTAGAAAGTCTCTTTCGCCTCTCAACTTTTGAACGGGACGAGATATGAAGGTCGGACAAACTCTACGTGAGAAGACACGGATTCCCTGATGCGATATCTTGTGTGATAGCCTTTTCAATTCTTTGCCCAATAATTGCACATTTTTGACAATTTGACTGACCTTCCTAGAATTACCAGTTCCATTTTATTTCAATAATCTTCAAACTAATAAGACAATTCAATTTCAATGAGAATTAGATTCAAAAATTGTTTTGTTTGTTTCAATAACCTATAATTAGGACTCTTTTAAATTTTTCTTCTCCTGAAGATGCTAACCTTTTTTGCGAAACGCGCGTCGAGTGCCAAAATATCAGATTGGTGTTAGGGTAATTGATCTCCAAGAAAAGTTTCAATTCATGTTATGCTAAACTCTATGCTGTTTTTTTCGAAAACAGTTCTGAAAATTGTTCCGAAAAGCATGGATTGCTGCCAGATCTTTAACGAATATAAGTATCAATCCCTGAGCCTAGTACTTGCTGTGAAGTTTTTTGGAATTCTCATCGGAAATACCCGATAAGATAAATCTTTCGAAATAAAACACGTGACATTATGCTTGAGTCGTGTGTTTTTCAACCGATTATTGATAACGGTGTAGATAACATCGATATTTCATGTAAATGATGGTAGACAAATCACCTGTTCAGAAGCTGACTAATTCTTATTGCTCAAGTGTCTTTTCTTACCTGCTCAAATAACGTGATAAACAATCACTGTTTTGAGTGTGTCGAAGATATGGAAGTCTATATCTATAAATAAAGTGATCATTTCTATGCGAAATTAAATCCCACTGAAGAATCGTACTAAACGAAAGTTTTGTTCGGCATATGTAACTTCTGAACGGGACTAGATATCGAGGTCGAACAAAGTTGACGTTGAATAAAATCATTTTAGTACTTCATAATGAAAATAGCTACTCTTATAACAAAGGAGGAGAGTGCTATTTTTTCCTCGAAGGTGAAGTTTACTCTACACCCCCATGTTAAACACATGATTTTTCTGCCTCCCTCGAATGAAAATTAATTTTTGAATCATTTATTCATGAAACTGACAAACAAAATTCATTTAAGAAATAAAAATGAGGAGTAGGTACAGTATAGCATAGGTACTCCTGAAATTCCGAAAATGAGGAGAACCTACAAAGAAAAGAGAAAAAAAATAAGGAAAAATGTGTCGAATTTGCACCAAAACCTACAATTCCTACAAACCGGTACAGTATAGCATAGGTACTCCTGAAATTCCGAAAATAAGGAGAACCTACAAAGAAAAAATAATAAAAATAAGGAAAAATTCCTACAAACCCTCGTACAAACCTATCATGAACGTGAGCGCTATCGGGACACACGGGCAATTTCTGCGGGCTCATGAACATATCGTTTTTCTGTAGCTCTATTATAATACAGGGTCTTTCACGACGAGCGTTCGTTAGGAATATATGGAGAACGATTCAAAATAAAAACTTGAAATTTTGTGGTAGTGGGTTTTACAAAATGGCCTTCTCAACTAAAATATTTTTAACTTCCGGTCTCTTTCCGTTATACCGGAAGTTGAGGTCAACTTCCTTATTTCAAACGGAACACCCTGTATTTTATTACATTTTTCAATTTTTCATCACATTTTAGGCCCACTTTCTATAACAATGCCTATACCCAAATTTGTTAGTTTTCGAGATATTGATTTTTTTCTAAAAAATTTGACAGTTACAGCACCACTCCGAAAATATCATAACTCATAGACAGTAACAGTTGAGAATGTGAAATTTCACAGAATCACACCTTAAGCATCAAGTCATGAACAGGTTCTTCGAATTTTCGAAAATAATTTACAGGGTGGTCGAAATTTCCACCTTAAACATAACATCGAGAAAACTGATGAAACAGGATTTTTTCAAATGGAAACCATACACTCTTCTTTTATTTTTGGATACTACGAATAAAAAGATATCAAATTCATGAAAAATGTCCTATACCTAAAATACACCTCTGGCAAGATATATTCGATTTTGGGAAATTGAAATAGAAATCAAGAAAGCTTTGAAAACAAATGAACTATAGTGTAGCCGCTGAAAAGATAGAATGATCACGTTATTGAATTAACGTTACACACGTAAATACAAAGCACAAATGAGTACAGTACAGTATAAACAGTTCTTCATTATGTCAGTGTAGAAGGCGTGGCATCGTACGCCGCGCAGGCTATATATAGATGCAGGCATTCAGTATTCAAGCGTCCGTGAATTCTATCTTTTGAACGGCCCGACTATAATATTAACTCTGTCGTTGGTAAAAGGTAACTCTACATGAAAATGGATGGATTGAAATAAAATACTATCAGAGAGATGAATTATATCTTTGTTTATTGATATCGAATACAGTAATTTCATTTTGTTTATATTTTTTAACGTTAGATTTTTCTTTAATTTTAGAATTTAACTTAATTTCTTCAAATTCAAATGATATTGTGGTTCATTTCAACAGATGTTCAAAGACATTGCCGTTTTGTTCTAAACAAGAATATATTTTTTTTTTGCATACCACTATTTGTAGCTTTCTGTATGGAGTCAGGACTCAAATTATTGAAAGCTCTCAGAACCCTTCGTTTCATGTTTTCTTTATCACTCACAGGATCCGCATAAACATTTTCTTTTATATATCCCCAGATGAAGAAGTCCAGTGGCGTCAGGTCTGGAGAGCGAGGAGGAAATTTAAATGGCCCGTTGTAACAAAGCCACTGATCTTCGAACATCCCATTCAACAACCCAGCAACGGTAGCAGTACTATGTGCAGGGGCTCCATCCATCTGATACCATAACTTGAAACGGTATTGTTCAGAAACATGCCTAATGGATTCACCAACCACATTCCTAATTATATGCGAATATCTATCGCTATTCAAATTCCCATCATAAAGATACAAACATAAAATTCGGTCTTCCTTTATAGCGCAAAAAACATTGAAACTCCATGAATCCTGGATGTTGCGCTGACGAACGAGCTTTGGATTTTCTGATGCCCAAAAATGACTATTATGGCGGTTGTACATACCATTCTTGGCAAATTTGGCTTCATCTGTGACATCTGTCCATATCATATTCTTCGTGAACTCAGGGTCCTCCTGTATCTTGATAAGAAACCATTCGCAGAATTCCACTCGTGCAGGTAAGTCGTGAGGTTTCAGATTTTGAACCTGGTGATATTTGAAGGGGCGCCACTCATGTTTGATTAAAATCCGGTTTATTGACGAACATGAAATTCTAAGTGACTTTTCTGCGTCTTTCAACGAATTTTCTGGATAGGCTGTGAAGTAGGCCAAAACTACAATCTCGATGTCCTCATTGTTTACGAGTGGTTTTTTTTGTTGATGACAGAAGAAAAAGATCCGAAATCACGGCAGTTTCTAAGAAGTCTTCTCAGAATATTTTTATTGGGTCTGTGTAGATTTGCAAAAACACAACAAATGATCATTAAATTCAGGAAATCTTCATTAGAATACCCCAAACGAGACATTTTGCACACAAATAGGAAACTACGAAATACACGTCAATTATATGGCATCAAATTTCGACATATTTGTTGTAACTTCATTTGTTTTCAAAGCTTTCTTGGTTTGGTATTGCTTCGAATGATTTACATTTCAAATATTTCCCAAAATCGAATATATCTTGCCAGGGGTGTATTTTAGGTATAGGACATTCTTCATGAATTTGATATCTTTTTATTCGTAGTATCCAAAAATAATAGAATAGTGTATGGTTTCCATTTGAAAAAATCCTGTTTCATCAGTTTTCTCGATGTTATGTTTAAGGTGGAAATTTCGACTACCCTGTAAATTATTTTCGAAAATTCGCAGAACCTGTTCATGACTTGATGCTTAAGGTGTGATTCTGTGAAATTTCACATTTTCAACTGTTACTGTCTATGAGTTATGATATTTTCGGAGTGGTGCTGTAACTGTCAAATTTTTCAGAAAAAAATCAATATCTCGAATACCAACAAATTTGGGTATAGGCATTGTTATAGAAAGTGGGCCTAAAATGTGATGAAAAATTGAAAAATGTAATAAAATACGGGGTGTTCCGTTTGAAATAAGGAAGTTGACCTCAACTTCCGGTATAACGGAAAGAGACCGGAAGTTAAAAATATTTTAGTTGAGAAGGCCATTTTGTAAAACCCACTACCACAAAATTTCAAGTTTTTATTTTGAATCGTTCTCCATATATTCCTAACGAACGCTCGTCGTGAAAGACCCTGTATTATAATAGAGCTACAGAAAAACGATATGTTCATGAGCCCGCAGAAATTGCCCGTGTGTCCCGATAGCGCTCACGTTCATGATAGGTTTGTACGAGGGTTTGTAGGAATTTTTCCTTATTTTTATTATTTTTTCTTTGTAGGTTCTCCTTATTTTCGGAATTTCAGGAGTACCTATGCTATACTGTACCGGTTTGTAGGAATTGTAGGTTTTGGTGCAAATTCGACACATTTTTCCTTATTTTTTTTCTCTTTTCTTTGTAGGTTCTCCTCATTTTCGGAATTTCAGGAGTACCTATGCTATACTGTACCTACTCCTCATTTTTATTTCTTAAATGAATTTTGTTTGTCAGTTTCATGAATAAATGATTCAAAAATTAATTTTCATTCGAGGGAGGCAGAAAAATCATGTGTTTAACATGGGGGTGTAGAGTAAACTTCACCTTCGAGGAAAAAATAGCACTCTCCTCCTTTGTTATAAGAGTAGCTATTTTCATTATGAAGTACTAAAATGATTTTATTCAACGTCAACTTTGTTCGACCTCGATATCTAGTCCCGTTCAGAAGTTACATATGCCGAACAAAACTTTCGTTTAGTACGATTCTTCAGTGGGATTTAATTTCGCATAGAAATGATCACTTTATTTATAGATATAGACTTCCATATCTTCGACACACTCAAAACAGTGATTGTTTATCACGTTATTTGAGCAGGTAAGAAAAGACACTCGAGCAATAAGAATTAGTCAGCTTCTGAACAGGTGATTTGGCTGCCATTATTTACATATGAGATATCGATGTTATCTACATGGTTATCAATATCGGTTGAAAAAACACACGACTCCAGCATAATGTCACGGGTTTTATTTCTAAAGATTTCTATCTTATCGGGTATTTCCGATGAGAATTCCAGAAAACTTCACAGCAAATGCTAGGCTCAGGGAATGATACTTGAATACGTTAAAGATCTGGCAGCAATACATACTTTTCGGACCAATTTTCAGAACTGTTTTAGAAAAAAAACAGCATAGAGTTTAGCATAACATGAATTGAAACTTTTCTTAGAGATCAATTACCCTAACACCAATCTGATATTTTGGCACTCGACGCGCGTTTCGCAAAAAAGGTTAGCATCTTCAGGGGAAAAAAATTGATAAGAGTACCAATTTTCTTTTCCTAAAGATGTTAACTTTTACACCAAAGGTTCCAATCTCATCGTTTATAACATGAATTCATTATCCAATATAACATACAGAGTAAACTTTTAGCAGAAATCAATTATCCTTACACCAAATTGATGTCATTCGCACACGACCACCCTTTTGCTAACAAGTAAGAATTTTCAAGAAAATTCAGGATCAATTGTGTTCTCTTGATGATGCCAACCTTGTGAGCGAAACGTGCGTCGAGTGCGAGTGACATAAAATTGGTATTAGGGTAATTGATCTCTGTTCACAAATTTCGCAAACCAAGTTAGCATCTTCAGGAAAATTCGGTTATTTCGGTTTATTTATTTTCCTGAATGTTTCCAATTTTAGACCTGAGGATTGTATGTTGAAATTGAAATTAGATGTTTTCTGAATTTAAGCACCAATTGTTCGGACAGTAATTTTGAAAGAGAGCATACTACCTACTTGTAGATAGAAACTACCACAATATGTTTTGTAATCAACTGCTAGGTGATGACCTTTGCTCTTTTTTTTTGGGTAAATCGTGTTTTTTGGAAATTGAATTGAAGTTCAGATGTACTTACTGGTATATATATATGATGCGTTGTTTTTTCGGGTTTCATTCCGTGTTCTGTGGTTTTAATCCTCTGAAGGATAATTCTCACAACGTTTCGGCAAAGTCTCATTTGCCATCTTCAATCACGTATTGGAGACAGGACATACCATCAATTTCAAAAACATTAGCAAGCGATGAAAACTTCTACTCTCGAACAATCAGAGAGGCTATCGAAATTGAGAAACGTCCGAGTAGCATGAACAAGAGAGACGACGCCCAAAGATTACCAAGAAAGTGGAAATCCATTATATCACTAAACAAAGACAAGCCGATTACACCGGAGGAACAATATTGGACCTTACCACGTAATTACCCAGACACGATGACAAATGCAGTCGGACCAACGAAGAAAGTGGGAGGGGCCTAGATCAAAGATACCATCAATCAATGAATACCCCTATATATTGAGAAGTAGAACTCGAATTAATAAGTCGAGTTCGGAACTCTAGACATCACCTAGAATGAGACTTTGCCGAAAGGTTGTGAGAATTATCCTTCGGAGGATCAAAACCACAGAACACGGAATGAAACCCGAAAAAACAACGCATCATATTCGTCCGTGAGAATATATATATATATATATATATATATATATATATATATATATATATATATATATCAGCATGAAGATTCTCACGGACGAAGTATGATGCGTTGTTTTTTCGGGTTTCATTCATATATATATATATATATATATATATATATATATATATATATATATATATATACCAGTGAGTAGAACGTATTAGATAAGGATTTCTCGATACGCTCAATTATGCAGTATGCATAACATTGACATAAAAATAGTACAAACTTCTCCTAGAGATCAATTACACACACTTACACTAAACTGATATTTTTGCACTCGACGCGTTCCGCTAACAAGGTTAGTATCTTCAGAAGAACATTGTAGTAACCTTGTTAGCGAAACGCGCGTCGAGTGCAAAAATATCATCTCAGGAAGAAGTTTCAATTTTTACACCAAAGGTTCCAATCTCATCGTTTATAAAAATAGTAATAAAACAATCCCGCCGAACGTACTTTAAAGCGAGTAAACATTATGCTTCGAAAAGAATCATCAATTCATTATATTATTTTATTTTTATATATTATTTTGTTTATAGGTCTGTCCTGCTTCAAAAGGCATACTGGTAAACAATTCAGTTTCGGAAATTGTGTCTTCCCGCTCGGTCTATTGATAAAAACTACAATAACTATGGAGTTACACAGTATCACAGTTTCATAATGACGTGTTGAAAAAAAAAACGATTCAAGGCCAGCGGAGTGCGATTGCAATTTCACACTTTGATGCGATTATCTCTCAAACGGAAAAGAGGATTTCACATCGTCTGATATCAATTTATAAATGAGATTACGATTCCAAGGTCATCGGCGATTGAATAGTGAATACATATTGTACTGGAATTCTTCGCATACTTCAGCAATATCAGATAAGAAAAACTATCGTCTTACCATTAGATCGATTACCATTAGATAGGTTCATTAGACGTATATAAAGAATGACGTTGGTACATTGTGTTGGCACGTTGGACGTAGTCCATATTACACCACGTTTTTTATATCACATATTATCATTCCCTTGACGATTGATGAGTGACATCATTGTTACTGTAAACTTTAAAAATTTTTATTCGCAAAGCCTCTCAGAATTGGTAGTTTTCAATGTCGAAACTGAAAAATACGTCAATAAACACTACCATAAAAGAATGACCTATTTGCAGGCTTGGTTACTGAGTGAAAAAGATCTCAAATCTCAATCATGAGTGTCCCTCGACATATATATTGTTTACAGCAAGATTTGATGGCAGATCGAGCAATGGATTAAAAAAAAATGAACAACACATCTACTACTAGTACTACTCAGTATCAATTCTCTTCTTCTGAAAATGTTAACCTTGTTAACGAAACGCGCGTCGAGTGCAAATGGTATCAGTTTGGTATTAGGGTAATTGATCCCTACAAAAATTTCGACTTTTGCACTAAAGATTTCAATCTCATCGTTTATTAGTGTTTTTGTTGGTTGCCTCGTCTATGGATAAATGTATACTACTACTACTAACTACGTGGTATTTGTCATGGAAGTATTCGTTTTCTGGCAGGTGTTAGCCCATCAATATCTGCTGTGGGTGAAGTGAAACTAGTATGTTAACATATTTCTGAATATGAAATATTTATGTCATCAGTATATGAACAGAATTTTGATATACGACCCGCCATAGATATCTCCTTAGTGACACTCAAGATAAAGAAAATAAAAGTATTGACCCTCACGAAACAAAAAATTATGTTCGATAGGAAAAAAACAATATTTGATATCGAAATAACCACCGAAGTTCTTCGAAGAATATAATTTGAGGAGTGCTGCAAGGATTTATTTTTGAACCTTTTTAGTTCTTGATTTATATCAACTCTATTTGGTATTTACCATTCGAAAGAACACCCAAATTATTTTCTGATAACAAACAATAATTTATTTTCCAGAAATTTATGAATATATTCAAAATAATGTAAAGGGTGATTTGAATAAAATTTACGACTGGCTTCAACAACAGAAATGTCATCGAACCTCAACAAATCAGTTTATATGAATATATCCAAAAAACATTCCTCTAATTTCAATAGTACTAGATAGGTACCAATAATATAAATTACAGTGACACCACCAAACTTTTGGGCTTATACATCGATCAAAAATTATCATCATGGGCCAAACAGAAAATATTGAGAGAAAAAACATCATCGATGATTGATAGTTTCTTCAGAATAAGGAATATCGTACAGAATTTATATCTACAGTACTCAGATTTGTTGTATTTCGAGTGTCATACTTATGGTGACAATTAGTTTCATGAATGTGATGCAATCATTTATAGTGTACTCACGTTAAAGATAGGGGGCCCGTAAACAAATACACGTGATGGGTCGAATAGATCAGGGCAGGACTTGAAACTACTGAAAAGGCATTTGGCGTTTTCATTGAATATATATCCACAAAGTCCACAATTTTGGATCGACTTCTATGCTTTTTTTTGGGTCTGGCTTTACATAGGCCTGTATTTTTTTTTATTTCTTTTTCTTTATTTCCTCAGAAATAAGAAACATAGAAACTGCGTCACATACATTCATATTACAAATATCCTCATGATATACTAGCATTAAAATCGAGTCAACATTTGAAAGAATGGAAAAAAAGAACCGCTCACTCATACAGATTAAAAACTCATATTTAAAACTACATATAATAAAGTATGTTGTAGATACACATCGATTAGGGTAGATTAAAGTACTCATTGATGGAATAAAATGGATTTTTGAGTAAAAAAGATTTTACCTCATTTTTGAATGAATTAAGACTTGTGAGGTTTCTAATGTCGATAGGAAGATTATTATATAATTTTATCGACATAATGTGAGAGGACCTCTTGAGACAAGAGATGAGTGATGAAGTGGAATCGACATCATCTGATTTTCGCGAAAATTATATCCTGCAACTAGACTCAACTCTTTTCTGCTTGTGAAGTTTTCGTTGTGTGACTTCACATAATATACACAGTTAAGTATATATAATGAGATGACTGTTAAAATTTTAAGATTTGAGAATAAATCCCTACAGGAGTCTCTAGGACCCTTGAAAGTCATAACTCTTAGGATTTTCTTTTGGAGAACTAATACTTCATTGATTCTGATAGAATTCCCATAGCAAATGATGCAATAATTGTGGGTGGAGTGAACATATGCATAGTAGTAATTGAGTAAGATGTTCATAGGGACTGTTTTTCTAAGATTCCATATAACATAACAGTGTCTAGATAGCTTATTAGTTATATAGTCCACTTGATGCCCCCAAGTGAGATGTGAGTCGATTTGTACCCCAAGAAATTTAATGACTTCTTTTTGTTCTATCGAAGTATGATCGTATCTTACTAGAACACTATAATCGATATTTTTCGGAGTGAATACGATGCTATCTGTTTTAGAGTTGTTTAGTACAAGGCCATTTCTGGAGCAGTAAGATATCATGTTATTAACTGAATTTGTAGCTTTTTCTGAGAGTACAATGGTATCATCAGCGTGCACACCAAAAGAGGTATCATCGGCGAATTGGGTAGTGAAATTATTTTTGTTTATAGTACAGAGATCATTAACGAATAAAATGAATAATGTTGGTCCCAGAACACTTCCCTGGGGGACACCGGTGGTGACAGCAAGAGGATCTGAATAATGCACATTCGCATTTACATTTAATTTAACACGTTGTGTTCTGTTTTGGAGATATGTCTTGATCCAACTATGTGCAGACCTTGCACACCGTGGTCGTATAGCTTACTGAGAAGTAAATCATGATCCACCGTGTCGAAGGCCCTTGTAAGATCAGAGCATATGTTCAAGGTTTTATTACCAGTGTCAATATTTTTAAGAATGTAATTATACAAGGAAAGAACTGCGTCCTCAGTAGCTAATCCTTGTTGAAAACAGAATTGATATTTATTGAGAACGCCATACCTGTGCAGGAAGTCAGTAAGACGTCTGTTGTATGCCTTTTCGTAAGCTTTAGAGAAAGGTGAGAATAGGGCTATGCCTCTGTAATTATTGACAGCTTTTTTGTTACCTTTTTTATGGATTGGGACCAGAGCAGCATCTTTTAGCGAAGAAGGAAAAATACCCTCTACGAAAGATGAGTTGATTAGATTGGTAAGAGGTGTTAAGATGTAGTCTGCAACTTCATGTAAGAGGGAGCACGGAACTTCATCGAGACCCCACGAGTGTTTTTGGGCGATTGATTTCAGTATATCACGCAGCTCTGTTTCATCAATAGGACTTAAAAATAGAGAATTTATTTTGATATCATTGTGAGGCTCTCCAATTGGACGGCCATGTTTCACCAGGTCTTTCACAGAATTTACAAAAAAATCATTAAAGGTTTGAGCTATTTTCTCAGGTTCTGTTATGAGTTGATTATCACTGTTGATAATTTCAACATTTTTCGCAGTTTTGGGTATTTTGCCTGTATTTTCATTAATTATTGACCACGCAGCTTTTGATTTATTTTGAGATGATGCGAGCCGGTTTCCGAAATACTCTTTCTTTGCTTGGCTAATTTTTTTATGATGGCAATTGAGTAGCAGTCTATACCGTTGCAGAATTTCATCATTATCTCGATTCATTTTACAAACAGAATAAACCTCCCTCAAGAACTTGCCTTCGTTAATAAGACTTTCCGTGATCCAGGGTTTGTGCAATTTTTTATTCTCATTTCGCTTCCTGTTTTCTTTTAGAGGAAAAGCAATATTGAACAGTTCCAAAAAAATATTATAGAAAATAGAAAATGTCTCCTCGCTGTTTAGATCAGCTCTGTGAATGGATTCCCAGGATTCACAGGATAAAAGATATTTGAAGTAATCTTTATTGCTGGGACTGAAAGCCCTGTGATACGAGTATTCAGTACCTTGTCTATCAGAAGCTTCTATTTGTGTAGAAACACTCTGTAATGAGTGATCTGAAAAATCGACATGAATTACTTCACAACTGATGTCTGTATGGATATTCGTGAAGATATTATCAATAACAGTACTGCTATTTTTACTAATTCTAGTGAACTCGGTTATGCACTTGTACAGCCCGTAACATGAAAAAAGGTTACAAAGTGTTCTGGCATTGTTGTCATTTATATTGTCATCGAAATTGAAGTTAAAATCGCCACACATAAATGCAATCACATTAGTATGCTTCAGTGTTGAGTCAAGAAAGTGTTCCATGTTTTCAAGAAAAACCTTTGGATCACTGGATGGAGCTCTATAAAAGCAACCCACATCAAATTTAGCATTATGAGAACTTATTTCTATGAGGGAAAACTCGAATATTTCCTCAGATTTTTTTATTTTACAAGGTTTCACTGAAAAATCATAAATGACCCTCACGAATATTGCCACTTCACCCCCCAAAATGCTCTCTCTACAGAAGTAGTCAGCAAGGCTATAAGAATCAAGTGAAACATGCAAAATCTCAAATGTTTTACACCACGTCTCAGTTAGGCAAATAATATCAGGAAAATCAAGAGTTTCTAGCAGAAATTCAAGTTTTTCCACTTTATTTCGTAGACTGCGTATGTTAAAGTGGATAATTTTTAGAGTAGTTGTATTACGTTGAGGGACCTCATGGATATAATCTTCGCAAAA
This sequence comes from Zygogramma bicolorata, assembly GCA_032362365.1. Lineage (NCBI taxonomy): Eukaryota > Metazoa > Arthropoda > Insecta > Coleoptera > Chrysomelidae > Zygogramma > Zygogramma bicolorata. The sequence goes on along the minus strand of JAVJAQ010003054.1, from coordinate 307,438 downwards.
GTTGTTGACACTAGTTACGAAATTCAAATTCTTTAATAAGTAATTGTTCGGCCAAAGATCACTCTTGAGCATGAGCTCTTTGCACTCTTTTGTGACACCCACTTTAAATGAACTAATATTACCTTTGGAGTTCAACCTGTAACATTTCATAGTTTGATTGGGGAAAGATTCCTGCAAGAATGCCTGCATCACTTCATTTTCAAAATGACCTGATACTCTGCCGATGTACAACCACTCCAAGTCTGTGGCACCCTGGATTTTTAAATTTTTGTCCGTATTTGAACCCATTTTTAGTATTCGTGAATTTCCTCCTTGTGTGTTTGCGGTGGGTTGTCGACGATCACTGGTACCTGTATTCTGTTCGTTTATGTTGGAAAGCTTACTTTTACGAATCGGAGAAGTGGGTTTTTTTGATGCTATGTTTACTTTATGTTTTTGTGCTGGCACCAGCGGAGCCTTATCTGCTATCGCGCAGTTTTTCTCCGTTGGTAGAGATCACTGTATCGACCGTCTTATTTTGACTTATGGTTAAATTTTTCAATAAAAATATGATCTCATTTGATCATTTCGTTTTTCGGTCAATAGGAGCTCTCGTTCAATCTGCTTACTTTTTATAATGTTGAACTGCAACTGGTGTTTGTCAGGATCAATTGAAGTAACATTTTCACAGTCTACACGGCTCACGTTGTTTTTTACAAACTGTTGTAGTATTGGATTTTCAGAAGCACTATCGGGAAGCACTTTTAAGACTAAAAGATCTATTAAGTCACTTTTTTTAAGCTTATTGAGTTCCGCTACAAGAGCGACGTGTTCACTTGACGACATCGTGGCGACTTGTTCTGCTATGAATCTAACAGAACTTCATCAGCAGGACGTTGAAGCATCTAACAGAATCAGCGAGTGGCTCACCCCTAACAAACTGATTCAGAATGACACAAAAACACAACAAATTACATTTTCTACCAACACGCTTCTTGCCTCAGACGTACCAGTCAAGCTGTTCAACTGTATGACTGGCTACTTTCGTTAAAATATGATCAGCCAAATTTTCGGGATTTCCCTGCACTTCATCTTTGTATATGTTAAGATAATATTCTTCTAGCTAGATACTTCTCAAATGCCTTACTTCATTTTTTTTTCGAAGACTATTTTAGTATTAATACTATCCAGTACTAGACTGTGACAGCCTAATACAACTCTGTGCGTTCTTCGATATCACAGCCAGCCAATCGAAAAGCGAGGACTAACTGTCCACGTGCTGTCCACACTAGTTTCATTGATCACGCGCACCCTATTTTTGACTTGAATGGACTGTAGTAAATTGAATTAAAGTTACTGTCGGGGTTGAAGCTCTCTCTACAACTAGACCGAAGACGGTTTTTGTTCGCAACGGGTCTTGACACTATTTCAGTTCTACGGAGTGCATACTAATTCTATGGTGTAGGCGTAGAATTGATTGAATGGCGATTGGTCCGACAGTCCGACTCAACCGGTCTTCCAAAGCTCGCTTTTTGGAAAATCAGGCATTGGAAATCGGAAAAGTCAGCGAGTGGCACACTACAGCGCTGCATACACATTTCGTTTCTCATCATGATGGTGTGAATGGATAGATTTTATTTTCCAATAGGGTAACACATTGAATAGGAAATGCCATTTCTCAAACTCAAATACATAGGAAAAATATTCAAAAATATGAAAAAGTTCAATGAACGGAAAAATTGTGAAAAGGAATTGATCAAAAATGTTCGAAGGTGGCTTTGATGATTTTGAATTGAAAATTCCTTTAATATTATTCGAGAGTTTACTAAAAATCATAGGACCCATACTGAGAGAGGAATTAATAGTACATTATACCACGCGTCAATAATGAAAGCTACTATTTTCGAGGAATTTTTACGAACCGAGCCGCGTCAGCGGCGAGGGAGTAATATTCCGAGAGAATAATAGTCATTATTGCGAGTAGTACACTCTACTTTATTCACGACTAATTTATTTATCATAAATAAATTATTCTTCGGTTTTATATATCTCAATTCAAATACACAAACACTACCTACGCGTTTGACACTGACACTTTGGAGTTTGGTTATATCATTTTAATGGTAATAATCGATTCGAGAAATTTTGTGATAGGACTACAAGAAGGAATAAAGACTATTTCTATTAATCCCTAGCCATTATTCCCCAAGGGAATAATATGGTATTATATTGCAGAAACCATGAGTATAATACTTACATTATGTATTAGTCGTAAATTATTTTTTTTTTATTTTTATTAGCTGTATAATCAATTCGTTTATCCATCTTGTTTAAATCACGAAATTTCGAACGATTCGAAACCCTGAATCTTCCAAAATAAATCACCTGGAGTAGCTAAGAAAATTATGCAAGCCTCCACGCTGCTGCTCTATATTATAAATATATTCGAAACTATAATTAGCCAAAGTCGGTCGAGCCCTCGTTCCATTCTGGGATTTTTATGCGCGACAAAAAACGATTAACATTGTCATAAAATTATCAAAAAGTACACACACGTTCCGAAGACTTTGCCAAGCATTAAAATTAGATAAACGAGATGCCAAGGTTGCAAGTGAGATTCAGATATATGACGACGAATGATCTCAATAATGGAGTCGCTTGTCTGGATTCTTTTATTGCTATATAAATTATAATCATGTATATTCAGCTATTGGAAGAAAAATGAAGCAGTGAAATTCAAATTCACAACAAGTTTTCAAATGGCTCGAAAAATTATAGTAAAATCAGAATGAATAAAGAAATGATTGGAATATATATGTATATGTTTCACGAAAAATAATGCAGTTATTATTATTATGCTCCTGTTCTACCTGTGTTGATGTTAGTGTTGACGCCTCTGTGTCGAAATACTCAATGGTAACGTAGCCGTAGCCAACGCAGATTGACTAAAATGACAGACTTCAAACTACTTAAACCATTTGATGGTTCGAAAAAAAAGCCACCAGTCACGTTAAAGTCTAACGTGACTAAAGCCTCGTGTCCACTTGCAAGTAACTTGCGAAAGTTTTTTCACCAAATACTTGCCGGTGTGTATACACTATAGTCTAATTGTTTTGAAATTTATTGCGGCAAATTACTCTAGCAAGTTCGTTTGCTTGAGTAACGTGTACACACACTTCCAGAAAAATGTCGTCTCAGAACATATATTCAGTTAAAAAACCAAATCAAGGGAAAAGACAAAAAGCGTAGAAAAATTTGGGTCAGAAAATGGATTCAGCGAAGATCTACGTTAGGTATACATGAGTATCCGCTCTTTCTTGAGAACGGAAGATCCTCAGCAGTTAAAAAATTTTTTACGTATATCTGCGGAAGATTTTGATTTTTTGCTGAATTTGGTGAAAAAAATTCCCACGTGCTTTTATACAATTCATTTGTCCACTCTCTTACTTTTGAATTTTTCTCCACTCCTGATTCAGTTGTGTTCTCGAGTTATTTAGCTTGCGCTGAATTTCATGTTCAAATGTGTTGAATAGTTCTGCTAATTTTTGAAATGCGCCTTGTTGTTTTATTCTATTTTTGAAATCTTCGCAATGTACATTCCATATTTCTGGGTACAGTTCAAAATTTCCAATTAGCAGAAGAGTTTTCTTCTCTATTCCAAGCACGTCTTTCCTCTATTTTTGTGAAAAAAATCAGAATTTTAATTCAGATTCGAGAAAAATAAATAAAAGTTTAAAATAGTTCACAAAATCTCACAACTTGCTGCAAATATTTCGAAACAGCCTCGAAATGATAAAGTGCAAACTAATTTGCTTAGAATAGCCGTGTACACTACAAGCTCTAACAAGTCGGCATGTACTTGGCCCGAGAGTAAACTTTCAGCAAACTTCCTCTAGCGCTGCTGTTTACACGCGTTGCAAGTGACTTGTGAGAGTACTCTAGGCCAATTTAATTGCTAGTGGACACGAGCCTTAATAATGACTACCAATTACTGCTCTGAACTAACATATCTGAAACACGATGAGATTGGTACCTTAGGTGTGAAAGTGAAAGTTGAAACTTTTTAGAGGAGATCAACTGACCTAACAACAAACTGATATTATTTGCATCTGACGCGCGACAAGGATAGCATCTTCAGAAGAAGGAAATTGATACTAAGGTTAGTTATTTATATATTTCATAATCTCATGCAGTGCAAGAACTACCTGCAATGTTTTCTTGGTCCGATATGGACTTCGTCTCTTAATTATCAATTATTCTAATTTCACAACGATAAACTAAATAGGCTAATATATATATATATATATATATATATATATATATATATATATATATATATACGAAGGTAGTAGTTCATACTCAAATTGGAAGACCAATTTTATTGAAAAAGGAAACACGAAGTCATCTCCACCACAAATTTAATTCCTGAAGGAACTATGTCCTAGTTAATAAGACATGTTTCGAACATATATATGTTCATCTTCAGTTAGGTACAAAAAGGCTGAAATAGAGTTAACAATGAGAAAACAGTAGAAGTGATTTTTTTTACATGATACTTACGAAAGTTGGGAGATCAAAATTGACAAACTACATATTAAGTATCCTTAAACTACTTTCGAGAACCAAAGTGGTTCAAGAAGTTGAATTATATGTTATAAGATGGGGGTGGAACCCCAGAATAATAATAAAAACTGCATTACAATTTGGATAAATTAACAAACACCATGCAAATGTGGCGTGGGTAGACAACAAAATGGACGAAATCGTGAAACAAAACCGAGATATAATCATCAAGAAGACGAGTGGAGGCACCTACTTTGAACCACCTTGGTTCTCGAAAGTAGTTTAAGGATACTTAATATGTAGTTCGTCAATTTTGATCTCCCAACTTTCGTAAGTATCATGTAAAAAAAAACACTTCTACTGTTTTCTCATTGTTAACTCTATTTCAGCCTTTTTGTACCCAACTGAAGATGAACATATATATGTTCGAAACATGTCTTATTAACGAGGACATATTTCCTTTAGGAATTAAATTTGTTGTGGAGATGACTTCGTGTTTCCTTTTTCAATATATATATATATATATATATATATATATATATATATATATATATATTCACACGAAAAGGAAGCCCGGTAGGGTTCAAAGAGCACCGCTTGAATCAAGGGGCGAATTAATATTCACTTTAAATTTTTGAAGTTTGTAAGTCACAGTTCTACTTAAAAGGATAACTGAGCCAGAGATGTGCATGATAAAAGGCTGCTCCATGAATTCGAGATTCTAGAACTAGCAAAATTTATAAACAGTATGAATGTGAAAACGGGCTTATCCTTTTAAAACTCTTTGCGGCACGCTACACCATTTCTAGACCCTTGTTGCACACAGTTTTCAGCGCACTTTTATGATTCAAAATTCCTCGTGATAATAAATCAACCTCAAGCGAAAAACTGACCCGCTCCACGTGTTTGGATGTGAGTGTGACTCCAGAGAATAGGTGGGAGTAGATGGTTCAGTAATTCAGCCACTATGCAACTTGCAAAAGGAAATATCACTGGTGGTTCAATTTTCGATCACTATGCGTTATCTATCTGAATCTGAGTGGTCCAAATCATTGAATCCGTATGCCGCAAATAGTTGAGCCCGCTATTTAGTTTATCAACAGACGATATCCATATCGGACCAAAAAAACAAAAAATCTTTGCAGCTAGTTCTTGCACCAAGATTGTAAAATATATAAATAACTAACCAACTCTACTCTTCAGATATACTATCAATATTCTTCTCCTGAAGTTGCCAACCTTGTAAGCGAAACGCGCGTCGAGTGCAAATGATATCCGTTTGGTATTAGGGTAAATGATATCTTAAAAAAGTTTTAACAGATATATGTCAATAGTATTCAGATCACACTCCTTTCGATTCCACAACATTGACTTTGACTGCATGTTCTGCATTGTGTTATGTAATAACTGTCCGATATTTTACAGGACGATTCCTCAGTTATCCTAAGTTCATGCAAGCATGGGTCTGCAAGGCCTTTGTTTTTGAGAAACAGGGTGTTGAAAATTAATTCTTAATTAGGTTTTTCGTGAATATCACACTAATAACAAATAAAATTATTCAAATATGCTTCAAGATATTATTTTTGACATGACAGCACAAAAAACAAATATTGGAATAAACCTACTAGCCTACTTGATACTTTTATTTTCAGAGAGTTCGTGCGATTGGATGCATCGATTAATTAAAATGAAAATATCTCGAAAACGGCTGCTTGTAGCGTCTTTTGACAAGCACAACTTTTCTCGTAAAAATAACAGAAATCGATTTTTTTGTCTGGAAAATGTGATACATACATACATGCACGACAAAGTTGAGACAACCCAGAATAATGGTTTCTTCCTGTAATTAAGTGCCAAACTGAAACCAAATTTGAATTTCTCATATCGAAAAGTCCCCTTATACCAATTTCTGTTCAAATATCGACGATATTTCAAAATTTATTCACGAAAAACCAAAATAAAAATAACTTTTCAACCCCCTGTATCTCAAAAATGAAGACCTTGCGGACCAACCTTGTACGAACTTTTCACCTTATGAATAACTGAGGAATCGTCCTGTGAATTATTGGACACTTATTACATAACACCCTGTATAATATGTTATCAAGCATATAGGAGAAGAGAATTGATAATTTGGTAATATATATGTATATATATATATATATATATATATATATATATATATATATATATACAGGGTGGCCCACCACATTCGCCTCGGTATTTCTACGAGAAATTAAGAGAGTTAGGGAAAAAATTTCAGCACAGTCATATGTGGGTTCATGGGCAGCATATTCCAAAATTATTTTGAATTATATAGGGTGACCCACAAAAAAATTACATACCAAAGTTATTATATTTTTTCTTATGGAACACACTATATTTTTTCATATTTTTCGATACTATAGACAAAATAAAGGTGAGTTACTATTATATTTCCTATACCTAAAACTAACCGTTTCTGAGAAATTTTGAAAAATTTGAAAATACAGACCATAATTTAAAGATTGTTTTCACCCTGTAACGTGTAACAAGATGCTCGTGATTAAATGTACTGCTTAGCTCAAAGGTTAAAGTTAACAACTACATGCAATTTTCAATACAATACAGAGTTGTGAAAAAAATTGCCTCAAAATTTGGACACACATTTAATTAAATAACTTCTTAAAGTTGAATGGAACACCCCGTATTTAGTGGCGTCATTTGACGCATAATTAGATTCCCTTCAAAACTATATTAGGGTTCCCTATACCTATCTCTTTTGATTTTCACACAAAAGGCGTTTTTATATTTTACTTATGAGTAATTTTTTCATCTTGAAAATGAAACAAACTGTATTATAATAAAAAGCTTAGAATGCGTTTAAAAAACATTTTTATTAAGGAATACGTAGATTCGCTAAAAGCACAAGTTTGAATTTTCGAAAATAAGGTGTGTCTAAAGTAAAATGCAGGCAAATGTAAAAACTCATATTAATTGCCATTTCTGAAATATTACAGCATTCTTTAAAATAAGATGCGTCTCAATTATTGAGGCGAAATATCTTGAATTCGCTTGTTTCTTAGCAAATATATTAGACTCCATATTGAAATAAATAACAAAATTACAATATGGGGTAAATACAATGTAGTTTGTACAACAAGAGTGGATATGGTGGCCATATCGCACGAGGACGAAGTTTGGGCACGATGCCATAGGCGAGTACCCTAGCAACAAGTATTTTGTTCTCTGTGCTTGTGGAATTCATTTTCCAACCTATGTGGATAAGATATCCGTACAGTTGACTGGAATTGCCAACTTATCCGTTTAGTAAACTATCAAGAAATCAGCATATTTACGGGTGGGAGTAAAAGAACAAACATTTACGATTTTCTTAAAACCTATTATCTTTGTATATAGACTATTATACTAAATTTTCGATAAAAGTAGGCTCTGGCCTAGATGACGTTAATTATTATTATGAAACAGGATGCGGATGCAGCTAGATGGTGCTCCTGCACACTTTGATAGACGTGTTAGAAAAGAGCTAGATCGACAATATCCAAATAGATGGATAGGACGAGGAGGTCCACAGAACTGGGCAGCCAGGTCTCCGGACCTTACAAGTCCCGACTATTTTTCATGGGAATATATATATACAGAGCCAACGACACCTCAGGATATGAAAGTACGAATAAGAACAGTGTTCGGTTCAATACCGCAAAATATGTTATCCACAGTTCAGCACTCATTTCAAGAAAGAGTTCGCCTAAGCATCGAGAATAATGGACACCATTTTGAACATTTATTAAAAGAATAAACTATTTAAGATTCTTAATTTTTCGATAAAATGACTTCAAAAATGCTTTTTTGCTTTTCATCACAATACAGTGTGTTTCATTTTTCAGATAAAAAAATTACTCATAAGTAAAATATCAAAACGCCTTTTGTGTGAAAATCAAAAGAGATAGGTATAGGGAACCCTAATATAGTTTTGAAGGGAATCTAATTATGCGTCAAATTACGCCACTAAATACGGGGTGTTCCATTCAACTTTAAGAAGTTATTTATTTAAATGCGTGTCCAGATTTTAATGCAATTTTTTTCACCACTCTGTATAATATTGCATTAAAAATTGCATGTATTCGTTAACTTTAACCTTTGAGCTGAGCAGTACATTTAATCACGAGCATATTGTTACACGTTACAAGGTGAAAAACAATCTTTAAATTATGGTCTGTATTTTCAAATTTCTCAAAATTTCTCAGAAACGGTTAGTTTTAGGTATAGGAAATATAATAGTAACTCACCTTTATTTTGTCTATAGTATCGAAAAATATGAAAAAATATAGGGTGTTCCATAAGAAAAAATATAACTTTGGTATGTAATTTTTTTGTGGGTCACCCTATATAATTCAAAATAATTTTGGAATATGCTCTTCTTGAACCCACATATGACTGTGCTAAAATTTTTTCCCTAACTCTCTTTATTTCTCGTAGAAATACCGAGGCGAATGTGGTGGGCCACCCTGTATATATATATATATATATATATATATATTCCCAGTAGGTGTTTTGTTTTTTCGTCATGGTCTGCACTACAAGTCTGAAACTGAAAAAGTGGCTGAGTTTGTGCCAGGATGGATTGGACAGGGTGTAGATGGGAAGGATATTCATAGATAAAGACAGAGTGAACCAATCTTGCAACAACAGTATCCAACCCCTTCGTAACAACTCGCACTACGTAGCACCAATTGTACGTATGATATAAAAATAAATCGGATTATAATATGAAATACAACAATAAACTTGATGAGATCTCGGCCACTTACCAATGAAGCCTTTCTTCACCAACTCAAGAGTGAACCTCCTGGTGATCTTCTCTAGTTCATGTTCGGAATACTTCTTGTGGTCGATCTTGACTCCTGCTTTGGCACCGCCGAAAGGTACGTCTACGCACGCGCATTTGAACGTCATCAGAGCCGCCAAAGCTTTGACTTCGTCCCTGGAAACGTCCATCGAAAATCGCATACCTAAAAGCAAGAGGAAAAAGAAATTGAGGAGAGTCAATGGAAGCAAAGCCAAGAAGTAGGCAGACATGGTGGAAATCGTGAAATGGATAGACAAACTTTTCATTCCACGCAATGATTTCACTTCTCCTCTTGACGAATTGATAGTGAACTTTTATGAATACAACAAGAAGTAAAAAATTGTATTGTGTATTTTTTCAAATTTTATGAAATTTCTTTTCATTGAAACTAGAGCTCGAATCTAGAAATCAGAATGTAGATTATAGCCTAGTAGTAATCTCTATAGTTACTGCAGCGAATTTCTGTTTGACTGTTGAAGAATGAAAGAAAATCGATGAGAACGCAATTGAATAATACGTTTTTGTGTGATTTTCACTAGTTTATACAACTGATATACTTGTTTCACTTTACAATGGCTTCTTCAGGAGTGTTATGGTATTATAAACACGCTCGGAAGTAGGTACTGTTTTAAAATCATTATGTTGTGGTGAATGAATATTTTCTTCGTATTTTTAGCATAATTCAACGAGCTGGGCGTTGGCGCGATCCCGAAAGCACTCGATACTTCCCGAGGCAGGTTCTCGAAACAGCTGGACGATAGAAACGTTTCCGAGCGAAGACTCCCGATGTTCTAGGCGTTCTAGATGAATCGATCCGCTTCGATCAGAGTATAAATAGGGAAGCAATTCATCGAAACTGGAGTTTCTAGTAGAGAGATTTATTAGTGAAAAATTGGAAATATAGAACTTAGTGGAGGTGAGTGCAGAAGTCGAAGTTTCATGCAGTTTTCAGTAAAGGGTGTTGGATGTTTAAGTCAGATGAGAAGTTCAAGTGTTTTGTGAGCAGAGACTAATGGATGGGGCGTAGAAGAAAAAGCTACTGCACTCATAGTAGCTCTGAGAAGGGTATACTGTAGACGATACCCAACGAACAGCAAAAGAAATATGAGGACTGGATTTCTGTATTAGAGTTGGGGTATGGCGATGATCAACACCAAGAACACCTGTACCGGGCTCAAATGAAAACTCGCACACCAAAATCAGATGAGAGTCTGTCTCTAAAAATTCGAAGCAGATATGATACGCCTAATTCAGCTGACTCACCCAGAAGCACCTGCAGATTTCAAGGAACAGCTAGCGGTGAGGATGTTTATAGAAGGACGGAGAGACCCCCAGAAATTCCAAACACTTTACGATTGACAAATGCGATGCCTTGGTTCGTTCGCTAGAAGTGAAGGCGGCCTTCAACACCTCGAGGCCGAAAATGCAAGCGGTATCAATAGAATATTCCCGAAGAAAGATCTGGCGCAGAGAATGGTTCAATCGAGAAGGTTCCAGAGGAATCCAAATAAATGAAAAGTGGGATGAGAACCCTAGAAGAAGAGGACATGCTATAGATTTGGAAAATCCAGACATCTCATCAAAGATTTCAGGGTGAGAGTGCCACCAAGATCCAACTCACCAGCATGGGTGCCATCACGTACGGAATCACCAGTGAGATATAAGACAATGTCATCCAGCGAGGAAAACTAGAATTAGCTAGCATATGGGAGTACTATCAATAACAGAGCACCCAGGGTCATTCAAGTTACCAGACCAAGAAGAAGAAATGATAGCCTAACCATTGTTGCAGGTTATATGCACCATAGACACCCGTGCTGCAGTTTCATTCGAACAACCACTGGTGAAAACGCACCTATTCGAGGAAAAATTGAAATAACATTGATTCTTGGGCGACTCACCATCATAGATACAGTATACGTCGCAGATATAGGAGATGAACTTGTACTCGGAATGAACTTGATCAGTGACTATAGGTTCTCATTCGACAACGAACATGAGATTATGGAGTTTGGAGGGAGGAATTTGTCCACACCAGCAGAAATGGCAATGCCTATGTAACTGCGTTTAATGAATTCCTGGATTTTCGGAGAAAGTAGTTTACGCTATAGATGATGAAGAGTAGTCTAGCCGTGTGATGAATCCCCCAGCAATTTGGTTTTCGCACGAGCCTTAGTAAAAACGAAACAAACCATCCCTGTGACAGTTGCCAACGTGTTTCCTGAAGAAATAACAGTTGAGGCAAGCGATGTCATTGGAACCTCTGAACCTGTTCCGTGGATAGCAAACTTTAATTCAAATGAACACCAGGAAATAAAGGCAGCCTCTAAGAGTGTTATAACAACTCTTGAAAAATCATTTGAACACTTATCAGGAGAGGATCTTAAAACTTCCAAGACTTGGTCAAACAGAAAATCAACACTGGCCAAGTACATTAGGTTCGGCAAACATCAGGATGATTCCTATTCGCTAAGCCACGAGAGATGGTAGGGCGTATTGACAGGATCAAGGCTTGGTTCTATCTGTAGGCAATTATTGGCGGATTCGAAGAAGAAGATCTACCGTGGCTGTACTATTCGTTTTTAGTTTATTCATGTTTGATATCGGATTCAATAATCTTTAAATCATCTTTCGAACAATCCGTTCAGGCCAGTCTCAAATTACCTACACAGTAGGTTTCGGCTGGCACCTGTCAGAAAACAACTACTCCCCTGGCTAATACCACGAAGGGCATTGTATTACATCCGACCGGTGCCAGTGCAGGTTTCTTCACAGAAGAAAATCCTGCATTTGCTTTCGTCGATACAAATGGAGGAATTGATTTTCAATTATAGGGACGGACACACTTGCAGACCGGTTTCGAGCTATTTGGACACTCGTCAGAACAAAAGAAGGCAGTGCCATCATCAACATAAAGTCGATGACTTCCCATAATTAAAAATAAAAATCCTTCAGAGTATCAAGCCCCGACCAAAGCTGATGCCAAAGGTGCCAGCCGAAACCTACTGTGTAGGTAATTTGAGACTGGCCTGAACGGATTGTTCGAAAGATGATTCGATTCAACGCCAGTCTTCAAGTATGCCCACTGACTATGTCAAATGTTTTCAATAATCTTTCTCGAAAGGTACTTTTTTTGATCTCTGACAATAGCGAAGGTCAACTAACTACTCAATAACCATGTCATATAAGCATTATAATTATGTCGTTTGACAACCAAATATTTATCCTTATACTTATGGTGATGATGGGTAAAAATAAAAATGCTTTTGTTTGTAGATGTTCAATATCTTGTCTAGTCACCTTTGCTTCAATTATTAGATCTACAAAAAAACGCTAATTCAGGTCCTAGGCCGTAGCTATCCACCCAATATGACTGGGAAATTATCATTGGCACAGGCAATTTTATTAAACTCGAATAAATATTCACTAAAGTTCACTCTCTACAGTGTACAGACATAATGGTTGTATTCGGGTTCACAACAAAAACAGTTCACGAACGGTTCGAAATAGTTGGACTGTTGAGGCGTGAAGGGTTTGTCGCGAATATATCTACATTAATTGGGTGGGTGACTATTTTTGACTGTCCTAGAACAGTATTTATTACGAACCCGAATACGGCTAATGAGTACTCTTATGAATATGCGACTAATGATTTTGACTTGGACAAGGTGAACGGAGAGAAAATAAAAGTGTTTTGTGTGTTATCAAAGATCGTTCCGCTCAGCAACAAACCGCGGTCGGCAAAGCACCGTTCGGATTGGTTGATATAAAAAGGAGTGTCGCTTACGCAATTCGCTTATCTAGCAAGAAACATTTATGGGTTTCGCGAATGATACGAACCGGCTTGAATTGTGGGAATCAAAATACGAGATCGTATATTTCAACATCTCGAGGTTGCAATTGAAAAGTTCGCTCATAATATTTCAAGTTGGTTTCTTGGGAAAAATTTGAATTTCCTGATCATTCGTTGGATGATTATTCTGTATTATTAAGAATCTCAAATTGTCTATGAGGATACAAGAATTATTTCGAATTGATCATTGTTTAAATTGAATTGAACTGGCCGATACTTGATGAAAATCCATATTAACAAAAATATATTACAGTTTCCTGTATGATTTTCACTCACAATGGGTTTACAAAACCGCGGTTTTGTAAACCCATTGTGAGTGAAAATCATACAGGAAACTGTAATATATTTTTGATCATTGTTTAATTTTTTTCTACTTCCGTTTTATAATATGGTTATTATATGTTCATAACCCGTATCATCATCAAACCGCGGTTTTGTAAACCCATTGTGAGTGAAAATCATACAGGAAACTGTAATATATTTTTGATCATTGTTTAATTTTTTTCTACTTCCGTTTTATAATATGGTTATTATATGTTCATAACCCGTATCATCATCAAACGAGTGTTCATTACGATACACATTTAGAAACTTGAGTAAGTTTTTTTGTAGAAAAAAAAAGCCAGGCCAAAACTTACTCAAATTACAATATCTACAGTTTCGATTTAGATATTCGTTACCTTGGTGATAACAATCAGTTGATATTGTCAGTGTGACTGTGTGACTCAAATATCAATTTAATTGAAAATGTTTGATAGTAATAGTGATTTAGAAGATAAGAAACAATTATCTTTAACACCACCGGAAACAATTGAAAACGCTGCGAAATTAAACAAGGTTTCAATAAACCCATCCAACCTCGGTAGTGTAGAGGTTAGTTAGCATGTCTGCCTTTCAAGCGGAAGACCGGGGTTCGATTTCCCACCCATCGTGCTGGTATTTGCAAGTTATTATTATTATTGTAATGCCTCGTTAATCCATTGCTTGTACAAGTCTCGATTTCTGAAGGTTGACGTTGGTCAGCTGGTTAATGGAACGAACAATTTTAGAACCATAAATCTACATAGCAAGATGTGTGAAAAGTTATATAGACATTTTCCAAAAATATCCTGGTGCGCCCAGAAGGTAGAGCCTTGTGCGGGCAAGGGTCGGCTTATTGTCTTGGGTGCCAAAGCCTCTTATTGATTTTTACGGTAGCGCATTTGCCATTTTAACTGTAGAAAAACCTAGAAAAAACAAAGGTGCTACTGGGTCGATTGATGTGCCTATCGCTCCGTGCCAGCTAGAAAAAAATCTGCTCCGACCGTAGATCGAACCAGCAATGAAAAAGCCAAAATTAGATAATAATCAGATAAAAATTCATTCACTTTCGAAAATATTACGAATACATTACATACAATTTTAGAACTTTACCAGACTAGTCAGAACTGAGAAAATATATTAAGTAAAAAAAATATTATATAAAGACAAAATTGACTGAAATTCCATTTGTTGAGAAAGTAAAATTTCATCAACAGAATAATAAAAAGCATTTGCTGAGAGGTAATAAGGTTCAGCTGTTTTCCACTGTGTAGGTAAGTTGAGGTTGGCCTAAACGAATTTTTCCTTTGGATGATTTGATTTATACGAGATTTACAGCCAGCCTCACCGACTATGAGAAATAAAATGTATCAGTTAGCATCGAATAAGATAAGTTTCAACACTCGTTTCAACATATGGGCGTTATTGCTATATCGCCCCATCACTCAAGGAGAATTGTTATCTTTGGGTCAGCGGAACAAATATTCATACCTATTCAAGTGCTCATGTTGTCATCAAAGTAAATAACTCCTGCAGATGCGATCGAACAAACAACTTGTTCAATGATCCTATTCTTTATCGCAATCGAACTGATTTAAATTATAGCCTCTTAATATCAATAAAACATTCCATATTCTTATCAATCATGTCGATACGAGTATTTTAGGATTCTTCCTTGGAGGTCGAATTGATTAAAGATCGTTTTACTCACTGCAAATATTTCATGTGGATATATGCCTTCTCCCAGTGAAAACTTGCCCAGTTTGAAATCGTAAAATGTATAACGTTTTGTGATTGGCCTTTATTTATTAAAGTCGACGTTCTTCTCATTCACCATTTTTTCTTGACATAAGACATTGAGCGGTATGAATGAAACCAAAATTTACAATTCTCATGTCTTATCTTTATATTTTATTTACCAAGAAAATCCTCAAATAGCACATGTATGTACCTATATTTTATAATTATACCTTTTTATGTCCATTTTATATCGTAGCCCTCGAAAAAGCTAATAAAAATTAGCGAAAGCTCGGGTAGCTGAAAAGAGTTATCATTTTCATTAGACCGAAGCCCTGATATAAAAAAAGAACTTTGTGTGTATATATTTATATATATATATATATATATATATATATATATATATAAGATACTCCCGAATTTTAGTTAATGTTTTGGTGCTGAGCCCCACACATGAGAACTTTATTCCATGACAGGCCGTATCAGAAGTGAATAACTCCGCACGAAATATAAATCCAAGCTTCTGGAAAGCACCTTTAGCGATCGATCTCACATGGTTTTACCATAAGAGATTAATACCGATCGTAATTCCTAGCATCGAGATACTAACATTTGAATACAAGATCAAGAGAGATCGGCTCTCTTCGAGACGAGACATGCCTGGTTTTTCTAACATTAAAATTGCACCAAGTTGATGTTACACCCATTCTATTATTTATTATATGTGAAACATACGCCAATAAGCCACTGGTTGATCTTTGATGGCGAAATCCGCATTGTCTATCATTAATTATTATTGATATCTCCAGATATTTGATAAGCTTCATATTGATTGCTCTTTCCATGACCTTGGAAATGATAGAAAGTTATGCAATTGGCCTATAATAACAAGGTGAAGTTTTCTTCCTTTTTGGGAACTGGCTGCTGTTTTCCAGGACTTAGAAAAAAACCCAAGTTATAGAAAAGGTTGAATAATTAGCAAAGTATTGGTGTCAATTGGGGGCACACACTTTAAGAGCAATTGAAGGAATTTCATCAGATCCATAACCATTGTTCGTTTTCAGGTCCGTTCAAATATTTCCTATATTTTGTTGGTGAAGAATTATTTCAGGCGTGATATTCGGGGGTTCTTTTTCCGATAAGTCCGAATTTTGTTGGGCGGTGGTGACTTGTGATCCATCCTCTTCAAGTTTGAACTGAAATTCCCTACAGACTCATACGCCTAATGTAATTCAAGTTCATTTCTTCAATAGCTAGTAATTATAACTCAAACTGAAGAGTTTGAACTAGTAGCTCGGACTGGAAGCTTCAAGTACTAACCAAACACCAAACACTTCCTTTTGAGTGGAAATGTTCTAACAGAAAAGTATATTAATGTTTTTTACAAAGTGTTTTTTCAGTTAAGTACTCAGGTGAGTTTCATTGGACTCTCTACGGTTGAAATACTCAAAGCACTACAATAAAAGTCTTGAGTGCCAAGGCAATAAGGACGTTAGCAGTTCCTTATACGCACAAGACTTTAACTTCTGGGCGCTCTCGTGAGAGAAAAAAAAACGTATATTCGTTAAGGAACCAAACCCGTGTATTCATTTTGAAGATATAAGCCCTGTGTATTTGAAAGAAATCAAATCCTCGAACAGCTCAGCGATAAACAAATAGAAAGCAAAAAATGTTGATTGAGAGTCTGGGAATTTTCACATCGACTCGATGAGCGAATCTCAACCGTGATTAAAGAAATAACATTGTAGGTGCGGTATCAGAATGGCAATAAAATTATAGGTGTGGATATCTTGGCAACCGCCGTCACAAAACAATGGTTATAAGGAATGGATTTTGATCGGTGATGCGTGGTTATTTTTTGTCCTTAGTACACGAGATACAAAATGTTATGAACAAAACAAATCATGAATTTAGAATATTTGCGAAGTAAATAATGCGAAGAGGCATTCTAGGATTGGTAGCAAAGTATGTGGGGAGTAAACGATGAAGTTATTTTATCTGATGAGTTGATCATTTCCAACGCCCTCCAGGAGAGAAGTGATTGTTCAATCCAAGTCAACTTTTCTAGTCGTGATTTTCTGTTTCAAACAGAAATTTCAAGTTCAAGCATTGTTCATCGTGGGTAGGATCTGGATGAATGCCCGGTTACTCGGGCACACACACTCTTAGGGAGACGTCAGTGGTGAATAGAAAACCAATTATAAAACATGAGGTAGTAAGATTCAAATGTAAGCTATTTTCGTCCCATCTGATTATGAAATTTGCAGCATAAACTTAGTAAAATCCAGACAAATTATAAGAGACCAACGGTTGTTAATCAGCATCTAAAACATGAGTCCACGAAAAATATTTGGAGAGTCATTATCACTATGATTACGATTCACGTGAGAAACTTAATAATAATCCGCGAATATTTATTGAGCTATTATTAAACTTGTAAAATCTTCAATTGCTATATCAGCTTTAACCAAGATAATAAATTACGTAGATCACAGACATATAAGAACTATTTATTTCTATTTTATCTATTCATAGCTTCCTGTATATTTTATGCCTGTGAGCTGAATCAATAGATATCCTTTATATGTGCTCAGATCTGATATGAAATGGAAAAGCCAATGTTGTCCAGCATGTTCTGGATTAGGATCATATGAGATAAGTGAAAGTGAAGATGTACATGACGGCGCATTCGAAAGTGTAGACATAGTTGATTGTCGAGTTGATTGTAGTAGGACTATGAATAGTGGCAGAGGGCCAATACCATTCAGTCTGTTATTGTGTCGAATATCAAATAATTAATAAGGATCTTTAGAAGATGAGCTTCTGCTCCGATAGTGTTCTGAGGAATTGATTTTCGTTATTTTTACCAAGTCAATGCAAAAGGCATAAAAAACTTCTATATCATAGGAAAAAACAAACCTACTGTTTAGGTTCAGTACAAATTTTTTCTTCTGAAGACGCTACCTGGTTCAGCGAAACACGCGTCAAGTGTGAGTTGCGATAATTGATCTCTGTAAAAACAAAGTTTTGACCTTTCCTTCCTCGTAAAAAAAAACACCAATGCAGGCGGTAGTTCGGGTGGGTATTTGCTAGAAAACAACTACTACCCTGGAAATGATTGATATTTCATGTTCTATTTATCGAAAAGTTAGCAAATTCTTGAAGCAAAAATCAATAAGGCCTTCTCTCCTCGACCCAGGATTATTCATACCAGTTTTTCCTCCTTTGGGATCGTCAATATGATATACATAGGTGCTCTGGACTATAACTGTTGCCCGGATTCCCCACATCGTACCAAACGCAAAACCAAAACAATCCACTGCCACCAAGACGGCTCTAGAT
This sequence comes from Zygogramma bicolorata, assembly GCA_032362365.1. Lineage (NCBI taxonomy): Eukaryota > Metazoa > Arthropoda > Insecta > Coleoptera > Chrysomelidae > Zygogramma > Zygogramma bicolorata. The sequence continues at coordinate 288,815 of JAVJAQ010003054.1, read as the reverse complement.
CATTATTCTCGTCGTCTATGGAGATTATGACGATATTGAAACATGTCAGTGCTACTGATGACACAAATATATATTGAGCATGCTTGAATATTAGCTTCAAATCATATATTCTGAATAAACAATCTGTTCAGGCTAGTCCCAACCTACCTACACAGTAGGTTGACGGACTAACTCCTATAAGAAAACAACTACTTCCTTGGCTAATATCAAAAAGGTCGTTGGATAATATCCGACAGGTGTCAGTGGAGGATTCTTCAACGAAGTAATTCCTGTGCCATCATACAAATAAAGTCGATGACGTCCTATAATCAAAAATCATTTCCTTCTTACGCGAGCGTCTTGTTTGCATATTGCTGATTATCGCATTTAGATTATACTAGTTTCAATTACCAAAGAATATGAAATAGCGCAGAAAATCGACGTATTTAATAAAATTATGCAACAGATGTTGTTCCATTCGTAATCAAATGTGGCATTTTTGTTTGTGGAAAAACAGCATGCATTATTCGCAGGAATACGTAAACGACTAATGACTAATTAACAACGCAATTAACATAATTGCGACAATCTCACAATAATTTATTTCAGTTGCAACTGTTTATCGTGACGAATGTTTGGAAATATTTTTAAATAACAATTCCGGTAATATGGAGAGCCAAAATAGCCTGTGAACAAATTACTTGCTAACTTTGGCAAGTTCCGATGGACGAGTTCATTGCTTTACGCTCTTTTATTGACATATTGTTCCTATTTTTCGATCAGGTGAATGATTTGAAATATGGTATACACATAAATGAAAGATTCAATCATGTTTTTAGATCCATTGAAATGTACATTGTATGTATCTCAATACATCATTTTGCAATGCGGCAAATTCGAGAACTTCTATCCCTGAGAATAAGAAACGAATTAGTGGAGTGCTGTAATATTGAAATCCAGGGCGAGTCGATGAATTTCAATAAAAACTGTTGGACGTTGAAAGCTCAAATAAAAAATTCGAAAACCCAAAAAATGATCGATCTTGATTACAACAATTTCTAACAAAAATTTACTGAAAAATGAGGACAAAGGAAGAAAATATGTCTAATAAATAATATTTTCATAGTAACTTTAATATACATGTTACAGCATTGATTAGAGCATGGAAAAGGCTTATTTTGAATCTCAGATTTCATCGTTTTTTCCGAGGTTTTTTCATAAGAGAATATACCAAACGCAGATACCATGAATATACTTGAATAGGTTATGATTCTACTGGTTTGAAAATATGTTATTGCAAAACTTAACCTCTCAATTCCCATCAACATTTGATAACAAAATAGGTACTTACATGTGTAAATTTCTTGTGCACATCCTATTTCATATATCAAACAATTCTTAAGTTGGAAGTTGACCATCTTAAACGTAAAATGTTAATTCATAAAAGTTTCTTTGACAAAATGGTTAAGGCTTTCGCGGCCGGGGTTATTAGTATAACTACTTTTCTTCGGTCTTGAAAGCCGTCATTCTTTGGAATTTCTTCCTAACGTTTCGCTAGCGCGAGTGGCCAGCTTCTTCAGAGGCTTACTCATTTCCGATGACAAAACGTTTCGATTTCTTAAGGCGTTCCTGCTCTAGATGCTCTGGTTCACATATTCTTCGAACACGTTCAGTTAGGGTAGATGGGACTCCTCTCTTTTGGCTGGGATGGTGGTTCGATAGTGCGTGCAGGTACCTATCCGTGTGCGTGGGTTTTCGGTATACTTTGTGGGTTAGTCTAGCACCACATTGTTCAATAAGAACATCTAAGAATACTATGTGCTGGTTCTGTTCGGTTTCCATGGTGAATTTGATGCTGGGGTATTGAGCGTTCAGGTGGTCCAGAAAAAACATAAGGACAATTTCAACAGAAAAGAAGAAGCGTTGAGTCAGAAACAGAATTTGGAATCCCATTCTAAGGAAATCAAGAATAACTAATGAAATCACGGCAGGTAGTGCGGCAACTACTAATGATGATTATTACCCGAACCCGACAGAAGTAATTAACACTCCAGACTACCTGCATCAATATAAATACGACTAAAGAAATCGAAACGTTAAGTCATCGGAAATGAGTAACACTCCCGCTAGCGAAACGTTAGGAAGAAATTCCAAAGAACGACGGCCTTCAAGCCCGAAGAAAAGTAGTAGAAAAGTTATACTAAAAGTTTCTTTGTTATTTTTCTGTTTTAAGCGGTTTTAAGTGATAAATCTTAATTGATAAGTCATAAATCTTAGGTCTTAAAGTTTTTATAAATCCACCCTCAGAATTCGAAAAGTGGCGCTCTTCCTTCTTTCGAAAGTTATGGCAACGTTCAGAAAAAAAAGCCCACTCTGCCTTTTTTCGTACCAGAATGCCAATCGGAGCCCATAACCCCTAACACCCATCACATCACATAATTTATGATTTTCACATATACTTACATCACATGCTTATCCATCCAATAAGCCATCCAATAAGTCACATTGCATTCCAGAAAGATATTGCTTGTAGACTCCTCCAAAACTTGATTTATGTTGCATCATCATCATTTCATAGTAATATCAACAATAGGTTGTTAGATGTGTGTTCATAAAAGTGACAGAAATCTGTATTAGATGCAGAGGCGCGCCCAGAAATTGAATGTGAGATAATAGTGGAGTATGAGCCCACAAAAATTGAAGATTTCAATAAATTTTCAGTCAATTGTACTGAAATAACGAAATGTATAAATAATGAGAATATCTGCACCCAAAAAGTTGATAGTATTTACAATTAAATTTGAATCAGTGTATCACTTGAGGAATGCCTCTCAACATTAGCTAGGAACATTGAATTTCGGTAGGTCTACCTTATTATTCATAATAATTCTTATTGAATTTCGATTTGTATCTAGGTTGAGTTGCCCACGTAGACAATAAAAATAACATGGCCGGTAGAAACTTTCAAATTGAGCTCGCTTGCCTAAACACAAAACTGGAAATACTCGCACTCACCAGGCACTTCGCTGAAAACAATTCAACATTTTCAGAAGTAACACTGATGCTAAACTCACCACCCGTCTGTATCGAGGTCTGTATTTGTAGTTGTCAAGAGTATTTAAATTCCTGAACAGTCTTTCATTTCCATCTGATTTTATTCATTAATTTTTTTTGAGCAAGCTGCGCAATGCTTGTTTTTTCCTTTCATAACCGTCGAGATTACCGTCTTCTCAACTAAATTTTCTTTTTATCTTTGAGATTACATGGCAAAAAGTATATGGCTCCATGCCGGCAAGCCATTAGAATATCAGCCAAAAAAAGGCAATATAAGAATTCATCACCGTCCCCAAAAATTCATACCTACAGCTAATAAGAAAATGGTATAAAACAACTATCGCTGTTATCAACGATTAACCATTTCATCTGTGAATTCTTGGAATAAGTAAGCGGTTAACATTTTCCCGAGAAAAGAACACTAAACAGAGTCAATTCAACGAGCAATTCAATTACCAATATGAATGAAATTCCGATGAAATTTCTGATCAAGCATAGTTGAGTTAGGAATCGTTTTTATAGAAAAAGAACAAGAAATGACTGTGAAAACAATATCATGGAAAATTATGAAAAAACGAAAGGAAAATATTAAGGAAACGATGGAAATAGTTTCGAAGTCCGATAGTGAGAAAGAACGAACCTGAAGAAATTATTGAAAATAAGCAGAACTATAAAGACGTTGACAAGGAAATAGAGATATGCAAAAAATCGACTACTCAGATATTAGAGACTATAGTGATACCGAACAAAAAATAAAAACATGGAGTCTGTTTTTTTGTGACCATTAATGCAAATTTTTGAGAAATGGTTTGGGGAAAACAACCTCATGTGGGCACTTCTACCACGAGAAAGGACATTTGTCATCAGGCAGGAGAAAGCTCTGTGAAAAAATAATATTTACGAGAGAATAAAAATCACAAGTTTACTAATAATGATAGAACATTATTATATAATATACTTGTATAACGACACATGGTATATTGGCCGTAATATGGAAATCAGAAAATGAATTCAAGATAAAATCTCTCAAATGTGAGCTAAATGCATAAGCATCGCCCAAATGTAATGGTGTTCAGTTGGTCGGAAAAAAATGTATACTTTTTGGCCAGTTAACCTAATCGGAAACGGACCGTTCTGCATCAAAGAGACAGAAACCAAAATTGAAATGATATTTTAAGAAAACATGTTCGAGTGTTTTTCAGACTGGTCAACGTAATTAATCTTTGGTTGATTGAAGCCATATGAATTAAATTTTCTATACTTTTTTATATCGCCTTCTCACAAAAAACTGTTATTTCCTTGACAATAAACTCACCAATATTGATTGAGTTCTATAATACTTTCAGGCACCAAATCTGCTTGGAAATGGCCCTTTCCCAATAACTATCGAAATCGGATGTGATTTCAAAGAAATCATCGAAAATCTTTCGAAATCTTATGAGATTTTTTTACGAAATTCCAGGAAATCTTCGGAAATCCTATAAAACTTCAGTAAATCAATTTTCAGGAATCATTTCCAATTTATGCACCATGTTTTTCATTTCAACTTCTTGGAATACAACTCGTTTCCAGCATTTCTAGCATCTCGTTTCGCTCAGAACGTTCTTCTTCTACTCCCACTATTTTAAACTGTTCATGACGTATTTGACGTATTTGACATTTGTCAGAATATCTAAGTTAATGGTGGCCGCTTCCGGATTTTTTTAAAACAATGGGATAGATAACATTCAACCTGATGAATTTGATTTCATGACTACATTCAATGGCCCAAAAAACAAAATTCCGCGAATTTTCGTTTCAAGTTCTTTGTGAAATTGTATTCAAAATGGAGTTTTCCAGGCCGTCTGAGGAGGTGGAAATGGGGTTGAATTGTCAAGATAAATTCAATATCGAGAACTTCACTTTGTACGCCTTTTATTTTCGAATATATTATCCCGTGTGGTCGACCACATAAGAAAAATGTCATATCGGAGTTTTCCAGGCCGTCTAACTGCCTGTTCCGACGATGCAAGTTGTCGCTGCAACTCCAGAAAATTGCATGTGTTCATGCAAGTTTTTCGAGTTGCATGAATCTTTTTTTGGTGCGATAAGTTGCAGTGACTTAGTTATTTCTATAGTGATATTGTTGCCGCAAACTACAAATATGTGGTGGCATCATTGTGAAGAATGTTGATTTTGAACATTTCAATTATTTTTCGAAGCTTAAGGAATCAAGTTGAGTACTGAGGCGATTTAATCAATCATTAATATCAATCATTAGAAATGAATGAAATTATATATCAGTTGCGATAATTTAGACGTTCATCTTGGTAACATTCAGTACTATTTTTCAATATTGGCCATACAAAATGACTGCTAGATGACATATCTCTCAGCAACAAGTCGCCGCGAGAAATTGCAGCGAGAAATTGGAGCGACAAATTGCATCGTCAAAACCGGGGGTAGAAATGGGGTTGAAATACTAAGAAAAATTATAATTCGTAAACCTAACCCTGTACACCTTTTAATTTCGAGTAAGTAAGTTATGTTGTGGAAAATTCGGAAAGGAAAATATGTAGGAGTTTTCCGGGCCCTCTAAGGGGATGGAAGTGGGGTTGAAATGAGTACTACGAAAAATTATATTTCGTGAACCTGACTTCACCCCCTTAAACGGCCTGGAAAACTCTGACATGACATCTTACTTATGTTCTAGATATAGATTTTTTTTCAACTTCAATTCCATTTCCATCCCGTTAGACGGCCTGGAAAACTCCGACATGGTATTTTTCTCGGCATTTTTCTTATGTGGTCGACCTCAGGGAATAACATATTCGAAAATAAAAGGAATAATAATTTATGTTCTGGATATAGATTAATTTTTCAAATTCAACCCCATTTATATCTCCTTAGACGGCCCGGAAAACTCCGACGAACCACGACGACCACGAGGAATAACATATAGTCTAAAATAACAAAGTCAGGTTCACGAAATATAATTTTTCTCAGTTTTTCAACCTCATTTCCACCCGAGTTTCCACCCCCTTGGACGGCCTGGAAAACGACTTGGCTTTTTTATAATGCGCTCGACCCGGCTCGCGGCTCGACCACATGTAAAAAACTCGTAATAACATATTCGAAACGGGATTCGAAAATAAAGGCGGGCAAAGTCAAGTTCTCGAAGTAGAATTTTTCTTGAAAATTCAACCCCTTTTTCATCCCCTCAGGCGGCCTGGAACACTTCCGACATGGAATTCTCTCATGGTGTTGACCACAAAACATTCGAAAATAGGCGTTCAATGTCAGGTTCACAAAACATAATTTATTTTAGTATTTCAATTCCATTTCCACCCCCTTAGACGACCTGGAAAACTCCGACATGGTATTTTTCTTATGCTGCTGGACACAAGAAATAACATATACCAAAATGAAGGGCGTACAATATCAACTTCTCAAAATAGAAATTTCAAAGTTACCGAACCACATTTCTATACTTTGTTCAACCATCCTTTGCCGTTACGTCACAATCGGTGACGTATTCTGCTGTTTTACGTTTGTCTTATATTAGTTGAATGTTATTTTACACTCAACCTCAAAATTATTATTAGTAAGTATGTACCTACCTGCAGAATACATCGCATACACTCGTGTTCTTATTGCATGTTGATGTAGGTATGATATAAATCGATGATCCTCGAGCAGAAACATGTCTGACATGAACTTTGATTTTGTAGTCTTTATCTCTTTCCATTCCACTAGTAGCTAGTTGTTGAACATTTCTAATAGATATTTCTAGAGCATCAGCAACACGCTATAGAATTCAATAAAATCAAACCAATAAAAACTTACATTTTGCATAACATAGGTAGATACATACGTTGTAGACTGTATTTAACGGTGAAAGCGGCACTCCAGCATCTCTTTCTCTTGAAAAGTAGTCAATCAACTTCAAAATTAAGCTTTGCTTTTTCTCATTATACCGGAAAGGCATTTTGACAATGAAAAATTAACTGAAGAAGGCGAAAATGACCAAAAATACTGACCAAATCAAACTATGACAACTGAACTGTCAAAAATGACAAATAAAATTCACATCGACATTAAATAATGAGACATACGTTAATGACGTAACGGCAAAGGATGGTTGAACAAAGTATACCCCATTCACATCCCGTTTAAATGATCTGATTGACTCAGAATCATCAGATTTTCAAATCAGTTCCAAAGAAGCACCATATTAATTGTCGATGCATAGATATTTATTTATTTATTTATTTATAGAATAATACATCCAAACAGATTATTAAATCCACTTACTGGAGTATATGAATAATAATATATAAAGATATATGAAATTTCCAGAAAAAATGGAAAAATTTCGATATATTTTTCTCAGCGTATGTTATAGATGTGGCTCGGGATGTGGGCAACTTCGGAACCGTAAGATTTCTAGTGAATTTTGCTCGCAATTTTGTTATCCGATGCAATCTGTTTTTCTAACCTCGAAATCGCTCGAAATTATGTTTTCCACGAGGTTTTCCAAGTATTTTGTGAAAAATGATTACTTACCTACTTATAACTCGGTTTAAAGTGATGAAAAAGCTGGAATTAGTTGTAAATGGGTTCTGGTGAGTAAAAAGGGGTGGTTCTATCGTTGTTTTTTTTAATGCAAAGGCGGAATATGCCCTTCTTCCGACCTTTGAAGGGCCATAACTTTTGAACGAAGGGAGAGCGCCGCGTGTTGACTTCAGATCCGCGTTCTACGCATAAAATACGTGAGTAGCAATAACATTTTTTTTCCAAAAGGCTCGGGTGTGGGGATAACAGACTTTTACCGGAAATTGATACTGACTTTAAACTAGAGGTACTTAGTCCGCTATCAAGATAATATTTATTTCAAAAGGGTAATTTGAATAATCCAACAAAAAAATAGCTAAGTTCTCTCTAAGAATGAGAAATCAAGTTTAGTTCAGTAATTATTTCTTCTGAAGATAATAACTCGGTTAGCGTAACGCGCGTCAAGTGCGAGGGATGTCAATGTTGAAAATTCAGACAAAGTTGTACTTTGAAAAATGACTTACCCCCTTTACACGGTGTCCTGTGAGTACTGTGTTGGGCTCGGTACCCTTTGATAATTTCGTACTGCCCGTTATCTCTCTTGATCGGGAATGCAACTTCAATAACGTGATCACACTGCTCCATGTGTGTCAAAATACCCTTAACTTTGGCTTTTCGCTGATCCATGGTCAGCTTAGATCCCTTGACCTTCCCCAAGTCCTCGACCAATTTATCCTCTACGAGCACACAAGCTTTATGGAAAAAATACTCTACCATGTCGAAAAATCTGGGGTTGGGGTTGTTGGGCATGTCTTTTAGTCTGTCGGGGATGACATGTTCCGCATAAGTCCGGCCCTGTACCTGGCTGCACGCGGCAGCCTTTAAAAGAGTGCTGATTTCGGAGCTCCGCGACTTCATAGGCCCCAGTTTGGAGAGGATTTTAGAGTTCAACATCGTGGCCGGTAGCTTCCGATATCAGGGAACGAAATATCGTGCTACGACAGCGGGCTGGGAATTGAATCTTACGTAATTCGTCTAGGTATCACCCACCGGCTCGACGAACAATACGCTCACACAACACTCTTTCTACTAAAATTAAAACTAAAAATCGTCCAGACAATTTTTATCTGGCAACTGGCAGCATTGACAAAGCTGTCACGAGTCACGAGCACGAGCTGACAACTGGAAATGTGCGAAACCGACGAGAGGAACCGATCAATTCCGATTGTGTCGCACTGTGAGGGAATAATAGGCGCGTATTCAACGGCCAGTGCCAGTGGCGGAGGACGCTTGGATAATGATCAGGACAGGACGGTTAAAATGAATTATTGTCTAGAAGGGTCATGAAAAAGTAATTCACGTCGTTGTACCATGCGATGATACTATATGGCGTAACGATCAAAGTAGCGAACGAGAAAAGTAGAGATGGAGCATTCAAGTAAAAAATATGAATTATTTAATAATTTCATTCAAGAATATTGTTTTCCTTATTTCAACTCTTAAATCACGTGATGAACTCATTGGTGTGTGCTTGATCAGACAAAAAGTTCCTCAGGAAGGTGGTGACAAACAACGTATCGTATCAAAATGGATGGAAAATGACTCGAAATGCTAGAGAATTCTATATATCAATAGACGATCTCTTTAACGCCCAGTAAACACATAACGTGTTTGAAACATTTCAAATGAATCACGTGAGAAAATATTTGAAACATTGAAAATAGAGGTTTCAGAAATATACCGGAAACGTGTCATAATCAAAGTATCAAAGCAATGTCTCTGACATATTTCAAAAATAGACAATAAAATATGTTATCAAATTACACATGCCAGAAATATTTCAATAGCTTATATAGTTGTCAGTTGTTAGCACGAACAAAAGGGCATGCGCACAAATACTCCATGCATACTTAATATCTTTGCCTTAGAGCTAGAGCGTCCATCCATCTTGTCTCGTCACTTTTTCATGTTTTCTTGTTTTAAATGCGGTAAAAGTGTATTTTGTGCTATTCACATATGAGCATTGTGCAAGAGGATTGTACAGTTGGTTTAGAAACAAGAGATCAAAACGAAACTGCTTCAAAATATTACTGTTCGGAGTGTATAGGTTATGTGCATGGAAAATGGAGTAATGTTTTTACAATCCCTTAAACGATTTTCAAGTAATTTCTACTTCAAGAGGTGAGTCTATTTCTTAACATCTTCCAATTAAAAGCCTCATGATGCATTGTTATAGTGACGGAAAATTAAATGAGCATGTGCTTGTTCTAAGAACGATTCTGAGAGGGTATAGGTATGTATTTTTAGAATGAGCAATGATGAAATGTATAATTTTTTGTAGATTATGCCTGGAAACGATTTTCTCCGATGACAGAGACTTTGAAAGGTTCACGTCGGCATGGTTTCACCATTAGCCTTCATAAGAGGGAAACAAAATGATGAGCTGTCATTCCGTGCATATATTTCAATTATGTGATCAATAAAAAATGATAAAAACCTACCCATTTTTTTTGGAATTCCACAATACCTTCCCATTATAAAAGAGATACCTTCTGAATTTCCCATGTTTCAAAAAAGTGTCAGACTATACACATCAAGAAATGTTTCAGATACGTGTTTTCATGTATTCATATGCAGTTATGTTTTGTATCAGGAACGTTTCACATGAAACATTACTTTGAAACGTTTCATACCTAGGTCATTTCTGGTGTCTGCCATGTTTCAGGAACGTGTCTGAGTCAAAAGGTGGAACGTTTCAAATGGAAAATGATCGGTCTCAGAAATATTTCAGACACATATTTTGGTTTACTGGGCGAGGGGATAAGGGCATGAATTCTATGAATAAATAATTTTATTTGAAACTATTGTTTTCTCATTTTCGAAGCGCGGTATTAATTCAATAATGAGGTGATTAACTAATTCTTGTGTCTTCTCCAGGTAATAATATACTAAAAATTATCGAAAGAAAATAATTTTGGACATCCAGAAACACCTATATCTGAATGGATTGAGAATGACTTTTTATGGTTGAGAATTCCTTATATCATCAGATGATCCCCTTAGCGAGAAAATAAACTCGAAGAATTAGTAGATGAATTTATTACAAAAAATTGTTTGTTCAATGTCGACGCGCGACATCAACTGTCAAATTACATGTTGAACTCGTTGTTTGCTTCAATAATAACTACAAACTGAGCTTAATTCTTAGGAAGGAGATGAGAGATGTGTTTCCTCGGAATATAACCGAAGAAAATCTAATCAAATTATTTTGGAAATGGAAAAATAATGGAAAAAATAGTACTTGAAATGGTTGAAGATTCCATATATCAACAGATGACCTTCTTAGCAAGGGGGTGAAGGAGTAAACTTAATGAATTATGAAATAATTCTGTTTCAAAAAATTGTTTTTCCATCTTCGACACGCGTAATAAAATCATTATTGTGTGCTTCGGATTAATGATCAGGGGCCCAATTTTTGACCACTTTCGTTATTTAGCGAATACGATATCACTATAAGGTAGGGAAGAATTGATTGGCTGCGCCTTAGCAATAGCGTATGCGTTATTATATCGAAGACCGTCAAAAATCGAGCCTCAGGAAATGCGTTTTCTATGAAGGAGGTAAGAGGACATTTCCTCGAGATATTACTAAGATTACACGAAAAAATCATTCTGGGTATTCAGAAACAGCTTATCATATCGAAATGAATGGAAGATGACTCAAACTACTTTATAATTGCATATGTCAACAGACGATCTCCTTAGCGAGGCAATACAAGTGTAAATTTATTGAATAATTCCATTTCAGAAAATTGTTTTCGATTTTCGACGTGCGTCCCAACTCTAAAATCACGTGATAAATTCGGTTTCATGTGCTTTATTGATGATCAGAAACTGAGTTCCTCAGAAAGGGGTAAGGAGGTTATTTCCTCGAGATATACTGCCAATATTCGGGAAAAATCATTCTGGGCATTAAAAAACAGCGTATCATATCAAAATGAATGCAGGATTACTCATAATAGTTCTGAATTTCATATATCAACAAGTGATTTCCTTAGCGAGGGGATGAAGTAGTAAATTCGATGAATTATTGAATGATTTCATTTCAATAAATTGTTTTTCCATCTTCGACGCGCAGTATCAACCAGAGAGTCATCAAGTCAAGTAGTTTGATATTTCAACAAACTACTTGACTTATTGATAATAAAGCTCGTGACAATTTTACTTGACTTGACTTGATTTGAGATATTTATTATTCGACTTGAAATCAAGCTACTTGATATTACTTGATCTTGATACGCACGTGTCGCACAGCGTATATTTCTGCAAGCTCGCTCGATCTTAGACAAAATACGTGGGTTTCCCGAGCTCCGAGCTGACTGAATCGATAGCGCAGTCTTGCTCAGCGTTGTGCTCAGTGATACAAACGTAATAGGTAGTTTTGTTACATTTCGCACCCTGTATTTAAAGCCTTTCAAAAAAATTGCGAAATGTGATACATTTCAGCATTTTACTCACGCTGACATTGAATAGAATTATGTGATGTTATAAATCACCATAAACTGATGCCCTGATGTCTTCTGTCACACAAACTACCACTGAATTTGATGAAGAATATTTCATTGAATGACAACTCTGTTTTCATGTGGTGTCTGCTTTTGTCTAATTTTTAAAGAGTTCAGAAGTTGTTGTTTGTGTTGTTTTTACATTTGATTTTTTTAATTGTTTCGGTAGATATATCAGATGAGACATTTTTTGCTTTGCATCAAGATATCAAAGAAATCAGGGTCCAAATGTCTTACTCATTTTCTGTGATTTTTTTTCATTTGATTTCTTTATACCTACTTTTCCATTAGTCCCTACCCTCTTTGTACATCAATGAAGATATTTGCAATCTTTGTTCCTCATTTGTGTTATTTTTTACATTCGAATCTTTAGTCTGTGATAATTTTATATTTCACGGAAAATAAAGCATATTCTGTCACAAAAATTTGGTTCAATTATCTTCTTTCGTTACTTCTTCTATAATTTGTCCCAAAACATGGAACTTTCACACCCAGAATTCTTTTTTTCAACAATAAATTTCATAAATAAAAGTGTTTTTCGCAAGGTTCATCCTCATTATTTTCATTATTTATAAAAAGGCTAAAAATAATGTAGCTTGATAGAAGGTACTTGATTTTTCAAATACTTGATAAATCAATATTTGACTTGACATTAAAAAATACTACTCGACTTGAGATTCACTTGATATCGAGTAAAGTCAAGTAGCTTGAATATCAAGTCAAGTCGTGAATCTCTGAGAATCAATGGTAAAATCACGTGATAGACTCATTGTTTTTTATTTTTTTATTATTGTTTAAATGTTTGTTGAGGAGGTAAAAATATTCTGGAATATTATGGGTTATGGGTTTTTCTCCCATAGACATGAAAAAAAATATATATGCCATATATATAAATATATATATATATATATATATATATATATATATATATATATATATATATATATATATATATATATATATATATAATATGAGAGATTGTGTCGCGTTTCGCAGTATGAGAAATAAAGTGTACTCTTTATTTCAGTTCGAGCTTTCGAGTCTATTTGGCTCTTCTTCAGGAACGCTATACAATCAAAAATCAATTCTTAAATATCTAAAATACAGTATAAGGGAATTAACTTACGAAATGTGTGAGATTAAAATAAGAAGCTGCAAATTCTATATTTATCCATCACACTTGTATATCTTGTAATATTGTATAAAACTAGTAAAATGTATATATAAAATTGGGTAGAAGGGGTTTAGAGTTCTCAATCGTTAAAATATACTGATATAAGTGACATTGGCAATGATTGATATGTAACGGGACATTGACATAAAACTACTGGTTTTTGAATAATCTATATGAAAACGAAGTTGAAAATAGTATATAAACCTTGCTGAATTTTATGAAAATGAAATTTGATGTTTCTTAAATTAAATTTGTACGAAAATTAGTGAATTATTTGAAATCTGTTGTTATTGTCTAGATGGAGTAAGTAAGTATATATTACGTTGAGACTTTCTACGTCTCTTCTTGAATTTATACAATCAGAATGTTTGAAAATATTAGTCATTTCTAAGAAAAGTCTTTTTTGTGAATTACTTGAGGAATCTAAAATTGTAACATTATTGAAATCAAATTTATGATTTCGATCGTGACTATGTTTCGTTAACATGCAAGTATTTTTATTTAATCTTATATCACTCTTATGAGAAGTTATTCTGTCTTTGAGCAGTCTGCCTGTTTGCCCAATGTACTTCTTATTACAATTACTACATGGAATAGAGTAGATTACATTGGATTTATGTGAAATTGGATCATTGTCTTTGAGTTTGCTGAAAATATTTTTTATGTTTAATGAATTTCTGAATGAAATTTGAACATTTGGAATTTGTTTGAGGATCTTTTTGAGTTGAAAGGATAAATGATTGATATGTGGAATAGAAAAATAAGTTATCTGATTTGTATTGGGTGCTTCAGGTTGATTTCTTTGTATGGTAGTTATGATAGACGATCTGTTGAAAATTAAACTGTTTATTAAACGAGGAGGGTATCCACAATTCATGAAAAGATGACTTAATTTTTTTAAATTTTGCATTCTCATGGTAGGATGGGTTGTTTTGAATACTCGATTTTTCATCGTTAGGATCAAATTGATTTTTTGTTGTTTTGTATGAAATGATTCGAAATGTAGAAATCTGCCTGAAGATCCTGGTTTTGTATACCAAGTTGTGATTATTGTAATGTCAGTTCTTCTGATTTTTGATTGTATAGCGTTCCTGAAGAAGAGCCAAATAGACTGGAAAGCTCGAACTGAAATAAAGAGTTCACTTTATTCCTCAGACTGCGAAACCCGACACAATCTCTCATATCATAATCTGTTCAGTCGATTCAAATCTCTACCTTTATATATATATATATATATATATATATATATATATATATATATATATATATATATATATATATATTCACGGGTTTCATTCCGTGTTCTGTGGTTTTGATCCTCTGAAGGATATTTGTCACAACGTTTCGGCAAAGTCTCATTTGCCATCTTCTAGGTGATGATTGGGTTTCGTCCTCAGAACTCGACTAATTACTTCGAGTTCTACTTCTCAATATATAGGGGTGGTCATTGATGGTATCTTTGACCTGGGCCCCTCCCACTTCCTTCGTTCGTCCGACTGCATTTGTCATTATCTCTGGGTAATTACGTGGTAAGGTCCGACCTTGTTCCTCTGGTGTGATCGGCTTGGTTTCGTTTTGTGATAGGATGGATTTCCAGGTTCTTGGTAATCTTTGGGCGTCATCTCTCTTGTTCATACTACTCGGTCGTTTCTCAATTTCGATAGCCTCTCTGATTGTTCGAGAGTAGAAGTTTTCATCGCTCACTAATGTTTTTGTGTTTTCGAAATTGATGTTATGTCCTGTCTCCAATACGTGTTGGAAGATAGAAGATCAACGTACGCAAGGATGAACATGAGCTGTCAGTGAAAGGAAAAGTTACCACATCTTTCATCTTCCAACACGTATTGGAGACAGGACATAACGTCAGTTTCGAAAACACAAAAACATTAGCGAGCGATGAGAACTTCTACTCTCGAACAATCAGAGAGGCTATCGAAATTGAGAAACGACCGAGTAGTATGAACAAGAGAGATGACGCCCAAAGATTACCAAGAACGTGGCCCAGGTCAAAGATACCATCAATGACCACCCCTATATATTGAGAAATAGAACTCGAAGTAATTAGTCGAGTTCGGAGGACGAAACTCAATCATCACCTAGAAGATGGCAAATGAGCCTTTGCCGAAACGTTGTGAGAATTATCCTTCAGAGGATCAAAACCACAGAACACGGAATGAAACCCGAATAAACAACGCATCATACTTCGTCCGTGAGAATCTTCATGCTTACATATATATATATATATATATATATATATATATATATATATATATATATATATATATATATTCCGTGTTCTGTGGTTTTGATCCTCTGAAGGATAATTGTCACAACGTTTCGGCAAAGTCTCATTAACGACCGAGTAGCATGAACAAGAGAGACGACGCCCAAATGGAAATCGTGGAAATCCATTATATCACTAAACAAAGACAAGCCGATTAAACCAGAGGAACAATATCGGACCTTACCACGTAATTACCCAGACACGATGACAAATCAGGCGGACCAACGAAGAAAGTGGGAGGGGCCCAGATCAAAGATACCATCAATGATCACCCCTATATATTGAGAAGTAGAACTCGAATTAATTAGTCGATTTCGGAGATCGAAACTCAAGACATCACCTAGAAGATGGCAAATGAGACTTTGCCGAAACGTTGTGAGAATTATCCTTCAGAGGATCAAAACCACAGAACACGGAATGAAACCCGAAAAAACAATGCATCATATATATATATATACTGCCCTCAACCGATTGAAATCTATTGAGAAAAAAATGGAGAGAGACAAATGTTTTGCAAGTGCATACGAATTGAACGTATCTGAATACCTACAGAACGGATATGCTCGAAAACTGTCCAAGGAAGAAATCTTACACCAAGCTGAAAACGTTTGGTATTTACCACATTTTGGCGTGATCAACTCTAATAAACCAGGAAAACTTCGGTTCGTCTTTGATGCGGCTGCAAAAACAAAAGGAGTTAGTCTCAATGATGTTCTCCTGAAAGGTCCAAATCTGCTGAACTGTCTCCTTGGTATTATTTTCAAATTCAGGCAAAGGAACATAGCAATAACTGGAGATATCTAGGAAATGTTCAATCCAGTACAAATCAGGCCTAAAGACACGAATGCAGAACGTTTTTTTGTGGAGGAAAACTGGAAAGAATGACGAAAATCCCCAGGAGTACGAAATGGTCGTCATGATTTTCGGAGCAGTATCGTCTCCAACATCTGGTCAATATGTAATGAGTAAAAACGCTGAAGAATATCTCAAGGAGTTTCCAGATGCTGTTAGAGCGATAACAGAACAGCACTATATGTAGATGACTACCTCGACAGCGTTGATACTGTAGATGAAGCCAAAAATTTAACCTCGAATGTTATCGAAGTTCATCGTCGAGGAGGTTTCACCATACGAAATTGGTGCAGCAATTCCAAAGAGGTGTTGAGAACCATATTACTAGAGCTTCGAAATTGCAATGAAAAATATATGAACCTGGAAAAGGAGTTACCTCTGCCCATTGAGAGGATCTTAGGTCTGTTTTGGAATCCACATCAAGATGCATTTTTTTTTCAATAAAATGGAATTAGGAAGACCTCGAAATGTTAACCAATTTGAATATGTGACGAAGAGAGAGGTTTTGAAAACGGTCATGGCTATTTTCGATCCATTTGGCTTTTTGAGCGCAGTTTCACAATCGAAGCTAGATTCTTACTCCAAGATATTTCGCGTCATTGTCGATTCCCCGATGTTATGCTGCTAACATCTTCGAAGCACAAGAAATCCAGATTCACATATTCTGTGATGGCAGTGCCCAGGCGTATTCAGCTGTAGCCTATCTGCGTGTAAAGAAAGAAAACTCGGTTCATACAAGCTTTGTTATGGCAAAATCTAGAGTAGCTCCCATTCGACAAATGATGTCTATTCCCAGACTCGAACTCCAAGCTGCAGTTCTGGGAAGTAGATTGGGAGTCACCATAAAAGAAAACCATAAAAACCAAAAAAAAATAAGTCACGCATTCCAGGGCGAATGAATTTTAAGAATGAGACTGCTTCCTCGCCCAATCTATTGTCAATGCATTTGCAACAAACTTCAGTGATGTGTTTGAGGATAATTGCGATAATACTAATACTAAATTGCCTGAAAATCAAATTCACGAAGAATTCTTGAATCCCAGTCAATTTCTTCGTATAAATAGAATAACTGTGGAGCAAATAATTAACGCAGCAAAAAAACTCAAGAACAAATTAACTTGTGGACCTGATGGCATTCCAGCAAAAATTGTCAAAAAATTCATCGAATTGTTGTCTCGGCCATTGACAATCATATTCAACTTGATTTTGGAATCGAGAAATTTTCCTGCAGTCTGGAAGGTATCGCGTATTTGTCCAGTATTCAAGTCGGGAAAAGTTTCTGAAATTGAGAATTATGGACCTATCACATTAATTTCTGTATTCTCCAAGTTAATAGAAATAATCCTGTTTGATTCAATCTACGATCACGTACGAACGTCTCTCTCTGAATTCCAACATGGATTTGTTAAATCTCGTAGCACAGCAACAAATCTATGCACTTTAACTCAGTACGTATCCAATGCTCTTGACTGTAGGAATCAAGTTGATATAATATACACTGACTTCAGCAAGGCATTTGATCGCGTATCACATAAACAATTGCTGAAAAAATTATCTCGCTTTGGAATATCGTACAAAATTCAATTGCTTTTACATTCATTTCTATCGAATAGGAAATTGTTTGTTGAATATGATGGAGTCAAATCATTTACTTTTACAGCAACTTCTGGAGTGCCACAGGGCTCAAACTTGGGACCATTGCTGTTTTTGCTCTTTATCAATGACATTTGTGATCATATACAATGTGATAAACTACTCCTTACTGATGATATGAAAATCTTCCGAGAAATTAAATCGGTCGAAGATTGTGAAATATTACTACGAGATCTTGTGTCACTTAATGATTGGTGTACTGAAAATAAACTCTCCTTGAACACTAACAAATGTAAGACTATGACTTTCACGAGAAAATCTACCTCAATTTTATTCAATTATCACTCAAATACCATATCTTTGTCGCGAGTTACCCAATTCAAAGATTTGGGAGTACTTTTCGATCAGAAGTTGAGTTTCTCCAACCATATAGAGAGGCAAAGCCAGGAAATCTTTGGGATTCTTGATACGGTCTTGTAGAGAGTTCAATTCATTTGATGCTTTGCGCTGTGTCTATGTGTCATTGGTAAAGAGTAAATTGAATTACTGTAGTGTGGTGTGGAATCCTTGCCATTCAAAATATATTGCAGCTATTGAAAATGTGCAAAGAAAGTTTCTTAAATTTGCCTTTTATAAGAAACATGGCATCTATCCTCCGAGGCACTATGATTATGATTTATTGTTGAATGAATTCAATTTAGTTTCCCTTAAAAAACAGCGCGAGATGACCGACTTGATTTTTATGTATAAAATCATTCATAACCATATTGATTCGTCTTCCCTACTATCTCTGATTAATTTTAATGTACCACGATCTGTGTCGCGATCTAATATAACATTTCACATAGCTGTACCTAACTCACAACATCATTTTCACTGTCCTCTCACAACCATGTGTCGTAGTTATAACAGTTTGCAATGTATCGATATCTTTTTTCTTTCTCTATCTGAGTTTAAACTTCAACTTGCTAGTGTTTTGCAGAATTAGCTATGTAATGTCAGGGTCATTTTATTCGTATTTAGTTGTTTGTTTGCATTGAATTTAGCAATTAGCACAGTTTATCAATAGTGTATCAATTATATACACCTGTAAATGGGCATCAGCCTGCTGGATGTATTATTGATAAATAAATAAATAAATAATATCAAAATTGATACATTCCATTACTGGACAGACTCGAAAACAATAATTGGTTGGATCAAGACAGATTTAGTAGTTTTCAAACCGTATGTGGCACATAGAGTGGCAGAAATAATTGAGATCACAGACAGAGAATCTTGGAAATGGGTCCCCACAAAAGAAAACATCGCTGATAATGCCACCAGAGCTAATAATCCACAGATATGGGAATCAGGTAGCAGATGGCTGGAGGGTCCCCTGTTTATTCAGTTTTGAGAAGAAAGATGGCCACCCCAAAATGACGAAGAAAAATTTGATTCTTCAGAGCTAAAGAAAAACTTTGTTGGGATCGCTAAACATATCGATTCATTCCCAAAGGAGGCTCTTCCAGAAATAATACGTTTTTCATCTTAGTTGAAACTACTTCGAGCAAAGCGTGGATGTTGAGATTTGCCCATAGAACACAAAGAAAAGGAGAGCTCACACCCATGGAAATACATGCTGCTTCGAATCTTTGGATCAAATGTGTTCAGAACGAAGATTTTCTCCAAGAAATATATTCTCTCAAACAAGGCAAAAATGTCGAATCGTCAAGCAAACTTTTCAAACTTTCGCCGATTTCGGACTCGACGAAGGCATTTTGAGCCTGAAGAGCAGAGTGGTATACTCTAATGATTTAGGTGAAGATACGAAGTATCCAATAATTCTAGATGCCAAGAACGATTTTACAAAATTATTGATTTTTCATTACCACTGTAAAGCAGCGCACAATGGCCAAGAGTTTGTGGTAAATGAACTTCGCCAAAAATACTGGATTCTTAACATACGAACACCAGTCAGGAGTTCTTGGAACAGGTGTCAATGGTGCAAAAACAAAAGGGTCCGAAATGGCCCCACTTCCCAGGTCTCGATTGACCACATTTGTCAGACCGTTTACTGTAGTAGGTATGGACTATTTTGGACCAATGATGGTATTAGTGGGACGTCGACGGGAGAAGAGGTATGGGGTACTCTTTACCTGCACGAGTGCTCGTGCAATTCATTCAGAAGTGGCTCATTCATTAACAACTGATTCGGCCGTGATGGCAATAAGGAGGTTAATAGGACGAAGAGGATGCCCGAGAAAGATTATGTCGGATAATAGAACGATTCTACGAGGAGCCGATAAAGAACTGGGGAATGCTCTGAAAGATTTCGATCACAATAAAATCACTACTGATCTGACCACCAACAATATAGAATTTCATTTCATTCTCCCCTCTGCTCCACACATGAGGGGCAGTTATGAAAGGCTGATCGACCATAAAAATTTCGTTGAAAGAAATATTAAAGGAGAGCATATCAAAGGAAGATGTGCTTCACACATTGCTCGTTGAAGCAGAACACAACGTAAACAGTCGCCCTTTAGTACACGTCTCACTAGATTATGCAGATGCTGAAGCTTTGACACCTAACCATTTTTTACTTGGTTCATCAAGTGCATCACAAGTTCCACGCAAATATGATGAGAACGACTTGTTCACGAGGAAACAGGGGCGTATTTCTCAATTACTCACAGATCATTTTTGGCGCCGTTGGATCAAGGAATATTTGCCAGTATTAACCAAGAGCACAAAATGGTTCAAACCATCCACAAGGAAAATCAAGATCGGAGATGTCGTAATTATTATTGACTACCAATTTTTGCGGAACACCTGGCCCAAAGGTATAATCTCGGCGGTATATCCTGGTGCGGATGGTAATGTTCGAGTGGTAGATGTCAAAACAAATGTTAGTACTTACAGACGACCAGTAACCAAACTCTGCCTACTGGATGTGGATGAACCAAGAGAAGAGAAATGAACATAGGTAAGTTCTTTACTGGAAGGGAGTGTTCCTGTGGAAGATTTATTGGAAGTGTTGGATTCTATTTACAATTATTTGTCTTCATATGTTTATTTCAATGTTTAGCCCTGTATTGATGTGATAAAAAAAGTTGAATAATAAATAATTATAAAAAAGTTTTGACCCAAAAAAGTTTCTTTCCCTTCGAATTTTCAAAAAATAGTCTTGAAACCCAAATACAAGTTCGATACAATGTTGGACGAGATTCGTTCGGCTTGTTATTATTTTAATTAATTAAAATAATTAATAATTATTTTTTAGAAAAAATTTTTTTATTTGCTCCATATTTTTTTGATGATACTCTGGATTAGATATTTTGAAAGCTCTATTTTTCAGATTCATTATGATATTTATTTTGTGTTGGAAATTATGTTGTGAGTGATAAATTGAGAAATCTTTCAGAAAAAGTTGGTTTATGATACCAATCTACTTTCAAAACGTTGTTCGAAGTTCTTATGACATTTGTGTCTAGAAAGGCTAAAGTTCGATTGTTTTCTTCCTCTAGAGTGAATTTCAATTTTGAATGAAAACTTTGGAATACCTCAAGAATTTCAGATTTATTATTTTCAGGAATTGCTGTGAAAATATCATCCACATACAGCTTATCCAATCCATCTTGGCACAAACTGAGATACTTTTCCAGTTGCACACTGGTAGTGTATACCATAAAGAAAGAAAAAACACCTTCTGGGAATGAATTTCAACACAGAGAACACATCTAATAGGTGTTTTTTTATCTTAGTATTCTTCACAAAGATTGCTGGGCACATACGTTATTAGTTCTGTGCCAAGATGGATTGGACAAGCTGTACCTTTTGAAGAAGGGTACTGAGAATGACAGTTTTTCTAAGCATATTGTTTCTGTAATTCTGACATAACGAGAACAAGTGGAAATGGTGTTTTCCCCAAAATATATTTTTTACCTAAAATACACAAGAAGGATACACCTTTGAGACCTATTGTCAGCTTCATAGGTTCCCCAATCTACAAACTATAAAATTGATTAGTGAAATACTAAAACAGGGGTTTGTAAAGGACGAGTTTCATATTACTGATTCTTTTGAATTTTCCAATTTTATTCGTGACAAAAAAATTCCTGAAAATTATATTCTTATTTCTCTAGATGTTATATCTCTTTTCACTAATATTCCAGTCGAGCTTACAATCAAAATAATCAAGAAACGTTGGAGTAAAATTTCAGAATTTACAACATTATCCTTGGATACATTTATCAGAACTTTTCAATTTTGTATTGATTCGAGTTATTTCAATTTTAATGGAGTTTTCTATAAACAAATTTATGGTTTAGGTATGGGCAATTGCATGTCACCAATTTGCGCCGATCTCGTTATGTCAGAATTACAGAAACAATGCTTAGAAAAACTGTCATTCTCAGTACCCTTCTTCAAAAGGTATGTGGATGATATTTTCACAGCAATTCCTGAAAATAATAAATCTGAAATTCTTGAGGTATTCCAAAGTTTTCATTCAAAATTGAAATTCACTCTAGAGGAAGAAAACAATCGAACTTTAGCCTTTCTAGACACAAATGTCATAAGAACTTCGAACAACGTTTTGAAAGTAGATTGGTATCATAAACCAACTTTTTCTGAAAGATTTCTCAATTATCATTCACAACATAATTTCCAACACAAAATAAATATCATAATGAATCTGAAAAATAGAGCTCTCAAAATATCTAATCCAGAGTATCATCAAAAAAATATGGAGCAAATAAAAAAATTTCTTCTAAAAAATAATTACCCGCCATCATTAACTAATAAAATTCTTAAGTATGACAGACAATCAAATAAAATAAACGATCCAATTATAAAATATAACAAAATAACATATGTGAGAAATCTCTCTGAGAGAATTGCAAGGAATTTTCAATGAAGAACAATTTAAAGTTGCTTTCTCTAACGATAACACTATCGGGAAAAGATTCTTTACACGTCAAAAAGATCTAGAATCGAACGTTTTCTACAAAATTAATTGTAATAATTGCACTAAATGTTATGTGGGTCAAACAGGACGATATTTGAAAAAACGAATCTCTGAACACGATAGAGACACACGAAAGCTGAATGTCAAAAATCCCACAGCCTTAGTTGAACACACTAGAGAAAATGGCCATACTTTTGATTTTACAAAACCTATCATTCTTGATCAGAAATCTTCTCTATCAAAAAGGCTATTCAGTGAAATGATACAAATTCTTCACCAAGACAGTGTTAATACAAGAAGAGATATAGAAGGATTGAATACGGCTTATTACAATCTGATAAGTCAGCTACCGAAATGATTCTTTATCATTATACGGTGTTTTCAACAATCACGTTTATTTTTGTTTTCTTCCTATCATCATTCATAAGAACTACAGCCATTCTATGAATTTTATTTCAGTATTCGTTTGTCCCGTACTCAATGTGGTTTTGTTTGTACCTAGAGTGTGTATCTAAAATGTCTGTTTTATACCTAGTTTTAATATTTTTACTCGGAAAATCTGATTTTTGGTGAGTATTTTAAAAAAAATTTTTCATTAACCCTTTCGGTACGGCTCCTATATCAGATATTTGTTTCCTCCCAGACGACGGAATTGCAGTGCTCGACAGGCGAGTGACGGATATAATCGTCAGATCCCAAATAGGTAAAATTAGCATATGTCATCAGGTTATGTTTAGTACAAATATATGTATAAATAAGAAAAAAAAACGATAGATTTATACTGAAGGCATGTTTATTTAATAAAGCAAATAAAGAAATGAACACTAAAAAAACAAATAAATTCTAAATGATAATATAACAGCTAAGAGTAATTTCTAAAAATTTAAAAGTTAGCCTGGCTGTGATAAATTTGGAAACAGGGTACAATGCAAAGTCCAACATTGCACTCTTTGCACATGTATCTAGAGTCTCTTCTTTTTTTTTGTTTTTTTTTTGTGTGCGAACAAACCAGACATCTTCTTGAAGGATTCTTGTTCTTTTCTGTTCCCGGAACGCATATCGGAAAGTGTCTTTCGGTTAATCGTGCAGAATTTAAGTTTAGATCAGGTCTTGTTAGGGGATGATTTGTGGAAAACCTATGCATAAAAGATTTATATCTACCTAATAAAAATATTTTGCACACTACTAAACATAAACAATATCAGAGCTCGGGAAATGCCGACCGTCGGCTATTTCCGGCGGTGCCTGATATATCCGACAATTGTCCACCTGAAATAATTTTTTGTGACTGATAAACAAGTCAGTCGTCTGTACGCAAGCATAAATTTACATTAGCGACGGATATAACTGGCGGTAGGCTTTTGAGCAATTTAAACCGACGACGTATATATCCGTCATTCGTCTTTGGCGCACTTTTTTTTTGCCGGATATATCCGTCATTCGTACCGAAAGGGTTAATTAACATTGAACCCCTGAAAATGTTCCAATAGTTTGTTGGCATCTCTTATTTTATTTATATAATACCACTTTAACACGCAACTCATTGTTATAGAGCCCTGATGATGAATTTTTTAAAATTCGAAACGTTGGCAAGGAAACAATAGTTTTTCTTTAATTAAATTGATCCCAATCCCACCAATACCACCATTGAAGAATTTAACTCTGGATCACCAAACCTACCAAAAAAATAATAAATATATTTGTTTAAAATAAAAATTCAGTTTATGGAGGATAAAAAGTACATTGTCATGTAATCCAACACTGTGTTGAGATGTAGAATATAATATTCATGAGTCTAGATACTCGTTTATCGAGTAGAATGCCCAATCTTTCAAATATGAGTATAAATAATTTTTCAGTAGGGTGAATGTTCCTGAATCGGTGTATAATTTTATTAACTTATTATAACAACGTAAATGGCTTTCAATTTTTGCGAAAATTCCTACTTCTGACACCACTATTACCATATTTCCTTGTGTTAGTTCATTGAAACGAACAACACCAAACTACTTTTATTAAAACTGTTTATCACAATTCAAATACAATCACTTGAACTACTCAGCCAAACTATCCAACGCTCTGTACTTAAATTCTGTCGTCTGCCGAATCGTATCCGTATTTATCTCGGTATTTATACTTGTGTACGCCTATGGAGAATCTTCCGGACTTATGATGTGTATCGAATTTTATATGCGAGTAACCTGAAGGGTCGACCCCACATATTATTTTGCGTTCAACGAGCGACAGGGCCGGCGTTAGAAGATTTCGTAACAATATATAGATAAACGATCAAATCAGAACATTTGGTGTAAAAGTTGAAATTTTTTCTAGAGATCAATTACCTACCCTAACACCAAACTGATATTTTTGCACTCGACGCGGGTTTCGCCAACAAGATTAGCATCTTCAGGAGGAGAAAATTGATACTGTATATCGCGCGTCGAGTGCAAAAATATCAGTTTGGTGTTAGGGTAATTGATCTCTAGGAAAATATATAGATGGCAGCCACTTGAAAGTTTCTGGCTATTCGAAATACTAAAACTTCGAAGGGATCGCCATCTATATATTTTTTTTGAACTAACCGGACGGTGAACAACAAATATTATTTCTATGGAGCCTTATGAGTGTTGGATTTAAAATTATTTTGGAAATATTTATAACTCAATACAGTACAGACATTGTCTAAAGATGTATAGTCAGTCAACCTTATGGAATTATCATTGGAGGACGATGGAAATCATTAGTAGATGGCGCCACCTCGGTGATTTCCAAAAAAGAGATAAAAGAATGAGATAGAAAGTGTCGTAAATAGCCGCGTCTAACAGCTTACAGCGTTTAAAGCCGCCTCACAAAATTGAAAATTTGACATTAGACGCGGCCATTGAGTATTGATTGATTAGGTTGTAGCACAGAACACCCTACCTACACAGAAGCGCAACTGAAGCGTTCTGACCGAATCGAAAGCTTGGCTTGTATATTGTCAACCTCACATTTGTGTTGTTAGGGTGTTATATAATTTTCGAACAATTATCAATGTCCTTGGGTTATTACTACTGACAAATTTTATTATTATCGGATGGAAGCATGATCAGAGTAGTTTTAATGCCCGATTCCACCAACATTTTTAGGGCTCACTTAACGCTAGGTAGAGAATATCTTTGGGTAAGGGGTCTATTTCATTTCCACCAAATCAAATCTCCACCTAAACCGGTCTAGGGCAGCCTTATATTTAGGGGCCCGAATTTCTCCACCTAAACAGACACCTAGTAAAGGAATGGTAGATTCTAACATCATTTTTCAGTGTTTTGTGGAATATTTCTCATGTCGTATCATTTTTGTGTATTTCTGTATAATTTTTGTACCCATACCGCTTTTTTTCGCTTAAATATGATAATGGAAATGTTTGACGATGATTTTGAAATACTTGAGTTGATTCAAAATGGATTTCCTAGAAGAATATATGATAGAAATAACCACTTTGATAATAAGGACAATTTAACGTTTTTTCGTCGGTTCAGATTAACTAAACCAACGGTTTTACATATTTTGGAGCAAATAGAGGATCATCGGTTTTTTATTCTCGATAATTTGTTTGTGGTGCTCTATAATATCAAGCAACAGCTCTTTTTCATTATTGGTGTGATTTGAAGCTCTTTTTTTGGGTAGGTACAGTATTTGGATCTTCCGAGAGATCCTCTTGCTGGTCTCCTGCTTCATTGCTATTTTTCATAAACGCAACCAAAATATCACAAATCACAACAAACTGAAAACTTTCGAGACTAATAAAGGTAATAATTATTTTATTTGAAAAATCCTTGGAAATAAACACAGGAACGTAATTATTACAGGTTAAGGTTAACCAATGTGCACAACTTACCTTGACAAAAATAAAATGTTCCCAAAATTTTGCGTTGTTGCCAGTGTCTTTCTCCACCTAGTTGGGAAATTCATAATTTTGATTGGTGGAAACCATAGAAATATATATGGGAATGTATAGATATCTATGATCTTGGATTTAGCAACGCCATCTTTCGGTTGACGATTTTCGCCTATAGCTGCGTCTAACGGCTGACAGCGCTTTAAGCCACTTCACAAAATTTGATATTTCAGAAGATGAAGAATTAGGAGATGTCATTAAGTCATTATTTGAGGTTATAATTTGTGGTGATTTGGCTTTGACATTTTTGTTTCGATGTTGTCTTTACATTGCTCAAGGCCCATAATCTACCTTTAGAGCAGCACAAAGTGTTGTTGTTTGTAAGGTATTACCGAATTTATCGGTTGTAACAACTAGTCACTTCTTTCAGAATGGATATCACAACATTGTTCAAAGCCTGTGTTAAAACTGTTCGAACCACAAACAAGTCCCTTGGTTTGAAGGAACAGAAGTCCAACATTATCAAATCTCATAAAGATGCAAACTTAATTAAGGCAAGAGAAATAGTCAAACAAATTACCAACCTCCAACATTTCTTCTTAGAGAATAAGGCTGCTTATCTCAATGTTATTAATTACCTGTCGACCAATAAAACCATGACAGAAATTGATCGACAACAGATCGATACCATAGCTGAAGAGATCATTAGCAAGTGTACAAAGTTGATAAGCGAGTACAAGAAAGAGATTTCTTCTATTCCAAAAACAAAGCAGAAGGAAGAACATTACCAGAATGTGATAGATACTTTGGAGAGGTATTTGAAGAATGTTTCTAAAATTTATACCGAAACAAAAGCTGTGCGAGTGAAAAGAGTTATTGAAACACACAAACTATCGAAATTGGAGACGAAACCATCAGTTTCAACAGTTGCAGTTGATAAGATACAAGGTAAATCAAAGCTAGAGCTTTCTTCTAGTGATTTGCCCTCTGAGAAAGCAGCTAGAGTACCTCCAACTCCTTCCATTGATTACGATGATCAGCTTTCTGCAGAAGAAATGCAAATGTTCGAAACAGAAAATGAACTTCTTTATAATGAACTGAACAGTATTTCTGATGAGGTGAAACAAATGGAAACCAAAGTTGTTCATATTGCCGAGTTGCAAGAACTGTTCACTGAGAAAGTTCTACAACAGGAGAAGGATATAGAAAGGATAGCCACAACTGTAGTGGGATCGACTGAAAATATGAAAGATGCTAATGAGCAAATACGGCAGTCAATTCAGCGAAACGCTGGATTGAGGGTGTATGTTTTGTTCTTCCTGTTGGTTATGTCATTTTCTCTGTTGTTTTTAGACTGGTATAATGATTAGGTTTATCAAGTTTGTTTTACTTTGCATATTAAAGAATTATTTTTCGAGTTTCTTCATTTCCTGGCCAAATAGCTGACTGTAATACTCAATATGAAACTGATATACTACTCTTTGATATAGAATTTTTGGAACATTAAAATGAATTCAGTTTTCCTCCTTTCAATAAATGAAAGTACAGCATGATTGAAAACCCAAAAATGTATTGGAGAAGGCAAGTTCTCAATTTGAGTACCTATTTTTGATTGCCATGAATATGACAGCCAACCTACAATCTCAACTTGATCCTTTGAGTTATCTTGAAAACATCCACTGCCATAACCATTTTATGCTAACACCTACAGATGCACATGATATAAAACAAACAATAATGGAAATAAAAATGATAAATCTGCTGGTTTGGATGGATTAACCAGGAGACTCTTACAAAACCTTCCATTTAAAGTGCTATCTGTATCAGCAGATATAATTAATAAATCTTTTGAAACTGGAGTATTCCCCTCAGGCTTGAAGATGGCACTTGTTCTGCCTCTTTATAAGGAAGGTGATGCTACAAATCCTTCAAACTTCAGAACGATCTCATTGTTATCCACTATTTCAAAGATTATAGAGAAAGTAATTAAAAAAAGGTTGTTACAATTCTTAGACGATGAAAAAATAAATGAATGGCAATTCGGATTTCAAACTTCTAAAAGCACAAATGACGCCATATCGTTTTAAGAAAAGGTTTACGTGAATCTAAATGAAGGAGACGCTATTGCAGCAGTGTTCTGTGAATTTTCGAAAGCTTTCGACTGTGTTAATGATACAATACTGCTGCAAAAAATGCATCGTTATGGAATAAAATATAAGTCTCAAATGGTTCAGGTCATACCTCGAGAATAGATCTCAAATAGTGGAAGTACAAGATGTATATTCTAATCTTTCGGCAATTCACTGTGGGGTACCACAGGGATCCGTTTTGGGACCCATTTTGTTTTTACTGTACCTCAAATGATCTCGCTACAATAAATATTGAGGGATCCTTCACAACTTTTGCAGACGATACTACATTATCGCATGGCATGGGAAAAACACAGAATCCCTAAAACAAGTGGTGTCCTCAGATATATCAAAGGTTAAGCAATGGTATGATTCTAACTTTCTTTGCTTCAATGTAAACCAAAATACTCAACTTCAAATTTAACTATGATAACTTGATGATATATCAATATTGAAGAAACACGTACTAGGTTTCTTGGTTTACACAAAGACAATAAGTTGAAATTGTTGTTTTAAAATTGTTCGTTCCGTTAACCAGCTGACGAACGTCAACCCTCAGAAGTCGAAACTTGTGCGAGCAATGGATCAACGAGGCCTTACCTTTTAACGTGCGATTACCCAGCACGGTGGCCCGGCGAGGATTCGAACCCCGGCCTTCCGCTTGATAGGCAGATATGCTAACCACTACACTACCGAGACCACTTCAATGAACAACATTGTATTACTATGTGAGAAATTGGCCTCTGGATCATTCGCTGTAAGAACTGTTGCGCTAATGAATTAGACATCACTACAGCCAGATCAACTTACTACGCCCTAGTAGAATTCCATTTGCGATATGGCATATTGCTTTCTGAGGATTCTGCAGCAAAAAAATGCTTAATCAGGTCTTTGTACTACAGAAGAGATCAGTAAGATATTTATGTAGGGCAAACTACAGAGATAGCTGCATAAACCTGTTTGTACAACACCGACTATTGACTGTAGTGTGCAATTTTATTCTTGAAGTAGTGTGCCTGATTCACAAAAGATATATTATGGATTCACCTGAAAATAGACCTCATACTAGAGAAAACTGTAATATTCACCTCCCAATACCTAAAATGACCTTAACAAAACATTCTAATATGTATCAGGGAAAAAAATATTCAACCACTTACCGCACTGTCAACTAAGAATATTTTAAATCAAAAAATTTTCAGAAGAACGGTTGAGAATCTGCTTCTTGATAAAGCCTATTATAGCCTGGATGAATACCATGCTGACATGTCGCAAACAGCGTAATTGCGATATAGTAACTAATGCTATATTTTTGTGATTTTACTTTGTCAACGAGAATTTATATTCTTGGTGGACAATGAAGCATATTTCTATTCTATTCTCAGCGTTGCTAGAGTGGTATCATATATAGTGCCACATGTGGTACTTTTGGTTGTCAAAAAGCACGGTGGTATTCCTTTGATAAATGTATGACTTAAATTAGTCTAGTATTTGAAATAGTTCCAGTATTCAAATAACCCACAAAAACACCAACTAGAAAGCAAAATTTTTTGGTTATTTGAACGCTGCAACTATTTCGTATATAGGACCACGCCCATTGGTAAGGACAGCACAGCCTTTCTAGATTCAGTAACCCTTCTAGAAGAATCTCATGCCTGCCTCTAGCGGTTGATTTCGAAACTAATTGAACTGAAAGTTCTTTGTCTCTCTCACGCATGACAAACTAGCCACTAGCCGTCATAGCATATATATATTCATCTGATTGAAATAACCCTGTAGAGAAACATTTTCAACTTTTTAATTTTTTGAATATGCTCATGGATAATTCCGCACCAGCAAAGGAATATCTATTCCAAAAAGAGGATAGAAAAACATTTTCAAATTTTTTCCCATTCATTTCTCATATCTCTGAAGATTCTCAAACTATTTCACCTTGAAAAGATGAAAATTGAGGATGTTTATAGCTCCACACTAGAAAATAGAAAGCAATTTAATTTTTGGTCGCCCTATGAACAAAGGTATTAAACTGCTCCGAGTTTTCTTGCGAATCACAGAAAGGTTCCACACATTCCTCGTGAAATTCAGAATTTAAAGCAATAAAAAAATTTTCTAGTTGATCACTGTGATATCCAGCAGATGATAGGTGAAACTCTTCAGAAAACATTACGATGGCATTTCCTGTCAGTTGCATTCGACGAGCGTTTCGATAACATGATTTTCATCTTCAGAAGAAAATTCAGTATCAATCAATAAGAAAGTCTTTACTATCACACCAAAAATACCAAACTCATAGTTGATATTTCCCAGTCATAAAGTTACAAGTTAATTTACCTAATACCTTTTCTATAATCGTCCAAAGAATGTGAATGATGTTTATTTCCCAAGAAACTAACAAGTTTATAAAAGGGAAAATTAGAAACAAATGAATAATGAATCAAATAAATAGAGAAAATGAGAAAAAAAAAGCAAGATAATGAAGGTTTTTTCCCTGTGACTCATTTGCACGATG
The DNA here is from genome assembly GCA_032362365.1 of Zygogramma bicolorata. Lineage (NCBI taxonomy): Eukaryota > Metazoa > Arthropoda > Insecta > Coleoptera > Chrysomelidae > Zygogramma > Zygogramma bicolorata. Next base: position 257,316 of record JAVJAQ010003054.1, on the reverse strand, counting down.
ACTAACTTTGTTTAAATATAGGATAGTTTCTCAATGCATGTGTAAAAAGGATTTGAGACGTTTTTGACGCAGCGCCGTCTAGACAGTGTCAATATTTCTGATTAGTCAACACCAGATTTCTAGGATTCATTATTGATAATAAATTGAAATTTAACGACCATGTCACCAAATTGTGCAAAAAATTGTCATCAGGATGCTACGCCATTAGGATAATATCGAATAAATTGGGTTTTACAGCTGCTAAAACAGCTTATTTTGCTCTCATTGAAACCCACCTAGTTTATGGCATAGCCTTCTGGGGAGTGTGCAACAAGCAACTCTTACATATGGTGCAAGTTGTACAAAAAAGAGCTATGAGGGCTCTCTGTAAAGTAAAAACCCGTGATTCTTGCAGAGACCTTTTCAAAAAGAATAAAATCCTCACAGTAATTTCAATCTTTATCTTGGAAACCACTTGCTTAATACACAAGAATCGTGACAAATATATTACAGCGGCCTCTTACCATAACACGCGATCATCGCAAAAGTTGAGATTACCTCTACCAAAAAACAATCTTGTGAAGGAATCTCACATATATAATGGACTAAAAATTTATAATTGCTTACCACTGAGCTTAAGCGAAATTGATTCATTAGGAGTGTTCAAAAAACATGTTAAAGAACTGTTAGTCACTCATCCCTTCTACAATTTGGAGGAATTTTTTAGTAGTGAACCCTTTTGTTGCCATTGATATAAGCTTGTCTCCTTATTAGGATTTATTTTAATGTTTTCATTATTTGGCTGTACCTACTTATTCATATTACTAGCTAGCACTCGGCTTGTACATTTCATCTATACAAATTTTATTATTATTAAGTCTGTTTCAGTGCCATTTTATTGTTGTGAATGTTTGAATTTGTATTAACTTTACTAGCTTGTACATTTTATCTATACACATTTTACCATCATTAACTCTGTATCATTACCATTGAATTGTTTTGGCTATTTTAACTTGAAATACCTATATACAATGACTTTGTCGATAAGAACTGTTTCTTCTGACAATAAAGCATATTTGATTGATTGATTGATTCACGAGGAACGTCTAAAACCGAAGTTTTCTGCCATTATTCTCGTCCCTTTTGTTGACAACAAGCCCAGTCGATGCCCTCGGAATTTTTATCCGAGAGCCTCCGTGCAAAAGGTTCCATTTCTAACCACAAATCTGCAATCCAATGCATGTCACCAAAAACTGATAATTATCAGCACAAGTCATGGTTTGGTCTATCCGTGGACTGCAGTTTCGTACTACGGGGCTCATCAATATGTCGATGTCTGCGGGTTTTTGGGCATGACGATTCGTCTGCAACTACGGTAGATATTATCGAAGGCGATGCGGCAATGAATGAAGAGTTCTGCCTTGTCACATCGCCTTTGACAATATTCACCACAGCGGTACAAGAAATGTCATGCCGAAAAGCCTGCAGCCAACGGATATCAAACCCGGAAGCCATTATCAATTATTCAAACAATAACCATATTATTGGAGTAGAAAAAAATTTTGATTACAACTACATATTTTCAAAATCCAATAGAATTTCCACATTTTTTTCGAGTATTTATATTGTCCATGCAATAAAGGACGCCATAGGTATTAATGGATGTGTATGCCCTCTGATGACTTTTAACATAAACCCTAAAATACCCTTGTTTCATATTTCTTGTAAACCAGATAATTGATGCAACTCTAGTATTCATTAAAAATTGAACTCGAATCAAGTATTGCCTATACCAGTACAAAGAAAATTCTGAAAAATAAAAAAGGGTGGAGAGGAATATTCCAAAGTAAGCAGCATTCATCTTACACATTTTTCAAAAATATTTGTTTTTGTTGATATTTCGAAAACACTAAAGATAGTCTGAAATAGTGTGTGGCAAGGTGAGGCTAAATTTCACTCTATCAATCAGAATACTACTGTAACTACTGATATTTCGCACACCAGGAAAATTAAACAAAAAATACAGAAAAAATAAATTTATTTCATAAAAAACGAAAGCATACAATTTTAAATAACTTGGTAATAAAGAAATACTTTTCCATAACATTAAACATATTTTGTTGACTAGTAGAAGCTTAACATTTAAAGTCTAGTAACATAAAACGATTTATACTGTACATTCATCTATTTTCAAGTGAAAAATCACATAGCGAATACTTGCGAGTAGCAAATAAAGATACTCATCTGTTTTTCTTGGGTAAAATATCAACATTTTTACAAGGATGTTTAGACACAAAACATAAGTGTGCATATGTCGGAAATAACAAATAATTACGCCAGCAGCACATTAAAAACTGGTATCTCTAACATGAACGGATCTCCTGACGAGTTATACAATTTATATCTGCAGAACAACCGAAAGCCCTCTAAGAAACGACTCTGTACAAGGATAACGGAGCTTTTCCATATCTCAATCAGTATGTAAGTTGAAATGACGGAATCGCAGGATAAAAATGTTTTGCTGATGTGTTAGGCATTTTGATAAAAAAAACTGAGAAATGCTCGAAACATATACAAATTATAAAATTAGTGATAAAATTACCCACCTCCTTCACTCAATTCTGTCTTTAAGTTCGACGAAATTCTCATCTGAGAGTATATATGGAATACAATTACGAGTCCTATTTTAATCCACATTGAAATTACTACAATTATTTTGGAAAATTCACAATCCTTTAGGTGATCTTTTTTATTTCTAATCATAGTTCTCATCTCAAGACACACAAAAATCGCTTGAATTTTTATGATTTTCGGTGATTCTATGATTTTTTTTCAAAATTTCAACTATGGAGTCAAGAATGAGAACTATTCAGCAAAGTTTCATAAAATTATTCCACCTCCAGTCTAGTTCCTAAATTGTACAGAGTGACTCATAGGTTGTACGGTTCATAATTGATAAGAAGCAGGTCAATAAATAGAACATGAATTAGCTAGGTACTTAGGATTCAAATTGAGTTTTACTTTGCCACTTTCTTACAACCTCTCCTCTCTTTTAAATACCCTAAAAACCTGAAAATGTATGATGATTCATCTAGAATTCACTAGTCTACTACAGATGAAATCTTGAATTTGTAGAGGTTATGAAGTTGCAGCTCGTAATCAAACATTTATGAACTCAGACAAGGGGGTGATCAAATATCTTTCATAAGGAAGTATAACTTTAAATAAATGCCAAAAGCAATAATTCAAAATGTTGGCAACAGTTAAAGCATCCTTGTAACCTGAAAAAGGCGTGAATCATCCCAAGAAGTCACAACTGAAAATTAATACTATCTATCATAAGGTAGTTATTTGAGAAGAACACATTCGAAATCTAAATTTTTCAAGCTTTGACAAAGTCAGTTTCATTGATTATGTCACAATTTTGCTCGCTACACGAAACAAGAAAGGCAATTTGTCATTTCAACATACAAGTCGTTTCCTGATAATTTCAAGACTCAATACTAGTTTCATGAATATAATTTTGTAAATATAAGTGGGATTGTTTGTTAATTATACAGTTCTAGAAGTAATACTGGATACTCGGCAGCATTTCGATTACGCTAATAAACTCGATAAACAATTTTTAAACAGAAAGAACCGAATCGGCCCTTTGTCAACACTTATGCTACTAGCCCACTTAGCGATTTCAGATTTCGAATGTATCGAGAAGTCTCTTATCAATTCCGTGATCTTCACCTAGAACTTGTTCTTTGCTATAAGTTTCAACAGTTTGCCGACTCTTTGCTAGGAATTGCATATGATATCATATAACACAAGCATCTGTTTCTTTCATTTTATCTTTTGAATTTCTTAGGAGTTAGTAAATATGAGCACAGGTTATCGAAGTCTAATTTTTTCCCGTGAATAATGAAGTTGGAAGATTCACTAGTCAAGAAGTTTGTTAAAAGAAATCATTTCTTTGAACTTTTCTTCCTACGAGTTGTAACAGTTATCACATATCCAATGGGAAACTCATTTACAAAGTTATCAGGGTATAACTGAGGCTTTCAGAAACACTGACATGGTCCAAATATATAAGCCACCTCATCATTTTTGAACATGAAGTTACTTGCTAACAATGCTGCACTAGCAAAATATTTCATTGGAGCAAAGTATTTTTGCAAATTTGTGGAATACTGCCCACTCTTCATATATTTACTATCAACACCAGTCCATAACTGCCAAAAAGGTATAAAAGTTCATCTTACTTGTTCTGCAACAATTTCAGGCTTGCTTTTGCGAACCTATTTGAGCAGAGTTTGACTAGGTTACATGGGTTTCAAATAAAGCCTACGCTGATGGAATTCCTTGTCCATTCTCAAATGGGTCAGCCCAGGAGGGGCCATCTTATCACATATTTTCGGCGGAAATGACAGTTTTGCATTGATGATTTGATTTGATGCGCTAGTCTGTAGTATGAAGTCGGTCAAGGTGTTAGGGAACTTCAGAATTGATCTTTGTGTACCTTCAAAAATCAGTCATTGCAAATGACAAAATTGCAAAAGTCATTGCAAATGTCGACTCCCTTTTGTTGCTTGATATAACCTATAAGGAAAGCTGACTATGGCGCCTCCAGGATATTCTAACACTCAGGTACCTCAAAAAGACTTTCACTGTCGACCCTATCACAGTCGGAAATGTAAGTATTGTAGAAAAAATATACATTGGTTACTTACTAGATCATTACAGTGTCTAAATGTATAAAAGGAAAAGTTTCAAACTGATGAACATATCCACAACTTTATAAAAGATTTTAAATACTCTTGCCTGAAAATAGACGTTATTGTTATTGATCTATTCTGTAATGTTTTCTGAGGTAGCAATTCAGAATACTAAGCCACATATAACAGAATTCAAATAAACATCTTGCCCTTCAGTGAACACGCCCACAAGTAGGTTGGACTTAGATTCGGATGATAGATTGGTCATTCATTTCTTTGCCGTAGCATGACGATAATCATCTGTCAGCTGTCACAATGACTTGAACCTTCATTACGAACAAATTTCCTTATAATTTTGCATATATTCATAATTAAGTTTCAACATTAGACTAGGCACTGGTGTCATGTACGGATATGTGGAAGAAAATAAGTGACCAATTGATAGATTAAATCCTCGACTGTTCCGATTTTGATATTTCATCTTTTTTGTCACCTAAAAATTGTTACAATAACCTGGAGGTCCCACAAAATAGCTTCAGTTACATTCTATGCTAAATATCAAACCAATAAGTTTAGCTAGCAGCCAAAATAACTGCTTTTTGAACGTGCACATGAGTCAACCTATTCTTCTGAAGTTTCCAAACACCACTGGGAAAATTTATACCACAAACGGGATGATTAAATCTTCCAAGAAAGCTACCAGTTTCGTCGGACCTATCTAGAGAGACAACCCTTAATGTATTGACGTGTTCGGAAGTACTGACTAACATTGGTTGACACTTCATAAATACTAGAAGAGTTTTTCCTTCTAATTTTTAGGGTCTTAACTACAATATGAAAATATAGAAATTAATATTGAATCTATACAGGTGTAGAAGGGCAGTTTTTCAATCTAAAAAACTCAAATTTCTGAGATTTACAAAAAGCGATCACAAAAACTAAACTAGAAGAGAATATTTATGAATGTTTTTGAAAACAGAAGCAGATTTGGTTTCCGAAAAGTCAACGATAAGAATTTTGATTGATATTAATGTTGATTATCATTGAGAGGAAGGTAGATATTCTGAAGTACACAGACGACTTAAAAGACTGAATGATATATCTAAGACATTTGTCGATCAGTTTCTATTGGAAGGTTGAGGATCTTTCTTGCAGAATAAGCAAAAAAGTTCAGATAAGTGGTAGACTTCACGCGAAACTTCTAACTTCACTAAAATACAGAAAAATTAAGGATATACGGATTAGTTAAATTACTTGTAAGAAACGTATATAGGTTGAAGTCAGACCCATTTATTTTCCTTATGCCGGTCAATGCAAATTCTCAACAATCATGCCCCAGAAAGTATGAAGAACCACTCTATGGTGGAGAATGGTATAACATCCAAATGGCAGTATTACTTCTAAAACTACATACAGATGGCTTGAAAAATATTTTCAAGGTGGAGACAAATTCCTCTCCCGAAGATGGTAATTTGATTGGCGAATCCTCCTCTTGAGCCGTTTCAGTTTGGTGCTCGCAACAAAGAATTCTATCAAACCTACGAGAAAATTCCTTGCCAGTCACCAAACTCGCATAGCACGAAAACTGCTTAATAAAGTACGACCGGCTAAAACTAGGAAAAATCAGGGAAAGTCGTATTTCGTGTAAATAAATTTATTTAAAATTCGCAGAGCGCTTTCGGCTATTAAGCCATCTTCAGTGCTATACCTGCAAGTAAGTAATAGTCGAAAATTAGGCATTCCAGATCGTGGTGTCTGGGTGGCTAACACAAGTTTCAACCAATCACACACTCGTTTACAAAAAACAAACGAAAGTTTCTGGGGACAGATGGCGCCGTATTGGTTCATTTCGATTCATTTGACATTTTTGACAAAGTATCAGGAATGCCTAATTGGATTAAAGGTTAGAATTGAATTACTTACTCGTCTAGGTATTTACAGGAAAATCTTCACAATCACAAATAATCGTGAGACAATACATTGAATAAACATCAAAGTTAAAATCAGTGCCCTTTTGGGTTGAGAATTGAAATTTTTCTATTAAAACATTGTTAAATGATTAAAATTTGGATTCCCAACGTGCAACATGCTGAGCAGGAAGGGTGACAGGAAGTGAAATTTGACGTTGACTTAAGGTCCTAAAAGATTCTGGAACATGAACTTTGTGACAAATGACGTATTATTGACTACAGTACAGTGCTCACCTTGGAAAGTTTTGATGTACTGTAGTCAATAATACGTAATTTGTCACAAAGGTAATGTTCCAGAATCATTTAGGACCTTAAGTCAACGTCAAATTTCACTTCCTGTCGTCACCCTTCTTGCTCAGCATGCAGCAAGTTGGGAATCCAAATTTTAATCATTTAACAATGTTTTAATAGAAAAATTTCAATTCTCAACCCAAAAGGGCACTGATTTTAACTTTGATGTTTATTCAATGTAATGTCTCACGATTATTTGTGATTGTGAAGATCTTCCTGTAAATACCTAGACGAGTAAGTAATTCAATTCTAACCTTTAATCCAATTTTCGACTATTACTTACTTGCAGGTATAGCACTGAAAATGGCTTAATAGCCGAAAGCGCTCTGCGAATTTTTAATAAATTTATTTACACGAAATACGACTTTCCCTGATTTATCAGTCAAGTGTATGCAGCACCAACAAATCTCACCATAAAACTAGGAGGCAAACCCGCCCCGATGACAGATAATCACGTCAATTATTCGCCTCACTACGATACTCGATCTGGAGGGCTTCCTCCTTAGGCCGTCAGAGATTGATAGTGTCGAGATCTTGTATGGGGGCCCTCGAGGAACTGCTGCCGCCGCTCTCATGCTGCGAATGGGGGGGTGGGGTGCCGGCGGCGACGTTTTTGTTGTGGTGGTGACTGGCGTTGCTGTTGCCCCCCGAGCTATGACTCAGCTTGTTGATGATGTTCGGGATGTTGAACTCGGGGTTTGGCAACTTGCGCATTATCTTGCCCGAAGTAATGAGCCTGCCAAAGCCTTCTTGGTGGGCGAACGCATATCCCGATCGTATGGACCTGAAAATAAAACGGAATAAAAAACACTATCGATAATAACACCATATTCGCTTTCGGCGTTTCGATCTCGAACCCCACCTCAAGGGTATATCATCCTGAGAGTGGTTTCGTGAAGTTCGAAAAACACCCCGTTATAAAAGAATTTTCTAAGTTGAAGTATAATCATTTTTATCTACACCCGTACTCTAATAATACACTAATATGCCCACAACCCGTTTTATAATGAAATCCATTAAGATACAGATTTTCAACCAATAGAAACCCATTATTTTTCAATCAAGCATGATGTGCAAGCTTTGCATTTTGACGTTTGTCAAATCAAAATCAGTAGGTATTGAATTTTTGAAGAATTTAGTCAATTTTCGATAATCGTAAATGTCTTATAGCAGTGATATAGAAGAATTACCAGCGATCCTCCACAGATGTCTTAGACGAGAAAAAAATACAATCGAAAGTATTATATTTTTCATTTGACAAATGCAACACATATTTTCTTTTTTTCATTTCTCATTGTTGTATTTTCCGTGGTTATACAATTAATTATAATTCTGTAGAATTTTTCAAAGAAATACGATTGATTACCTACTATTATTGTGTTCAATATAAATACCTAATAATATAATATTTATAGTTCTTCATTATTTATTGAGTGTAGATAAAATAGCGTATGCAACTCTCATGTAATGGTTATTAATACACTCGCATAAACCATACGAAACTCACCTTCGGCTCGTTTCGTATCCCGGTTTATGCTCATGTATTAATAACCATCATTACACGATCGTTGCATAATATTCTATTGACGTAGTAGTTAGTCCAAGTTCAGAATGTACCAAAATGAAGACGAGTTTTTGAAACCCGTAACAAAGACATCACCCAAATATAAAATTTTCAGTCTGAAATACAACCGGATTTCGATGTCGACGTTTCTACCTTTAAGCCCATCTTCAGTTTTTCAACTTGAAGGTGGAAATCAAAACGACGGCATGTCAAAAATAGAAAACCTCGCGTTTCGGAATACACTCTAGAATTTCATCTACCTTCTAGCCCTCCTAGCCGAGGGCGTCCTCAGCACGTCCTGGCTCTGCCTCGACCTCACTTGCGCCATCCTCTGCTTCAGCCGCACCCTGTCCGACAGCGTGGGGAACACGTCGACGAAGTAGAAGCGCCAAGCGAGCACCGGCATAATGGAAATGATGACGACCAGCACGGTCGTGAACCAGAAATTCGCCCCCGACATGGCTTTAGTCAACGAGCCGACGTACGGGCCGCGAAACACGTAGTTGTAAAAGTTGTCAGCGATAAAGTAGAAGGCCAAAGAGCCCCATATCATCACGTGGTTGAAGACGGTCCAGTACATTGTATCAAGAGCGATCTGCAAAAACATTAGTTGTGACAGAGAAGGGAAAATATATGGAAACAAGTAATGCTTGGTTCATAGACCAAACTTTTACTTTCAATTCATCTTTTACTTTTACAATGCTAATCAATGGCGTTCATGCACAAAATGTTAAAGTAAAAGTGTCGTGTATGAACGCTTTCATTGATTAGTAATGTGAGAACTTCCTTTAAGTAAAAGAAAAAGATAAATTAAAAGTAGAGGATTGGTCTATGAACCAAGCATAAGGTGTATAAAAACCCTTGTGTTGAACTGGAGCAATATGGTTTAAAAAATTGGAGACACTTTCATAGTTTACTAGGGGTGGAAATCGATGCAAATAACGATTTGTTGGTTGGTCAACCAAATCCACTACTGACAGCTTTTCATTACTAAACGAGGCAAAATGTACTTATCCTATTTACCTAGGTAAAGAAAGTGTTAGTTCTCATTAGAGAAAATGTTTGAGTAATTGTTATTTCTAAGGAAAGTAACGAAAAAAAATCAATAAACAAAATTAAGTGAAGGAGATCGAAAACGAAATATCCGCTATCATCATGACAGTATGAATTAAACTGTATTAAAATGCTTGTGGGACAGTATCAGAAAGGAAGGTGGGAAACCATGAAAACCAATAAGATTACATAAAATAGTCATCAAACATCATTTTGAACGTCGTAAAATCATAAATCGATAAGTTCATGGAAAGCAGACCTATTCATAGATACAATTCAAGCTTATTTTTTTTTTCTTGAATAAGTTTGAAGAATTCACTGATTTCAGTGAGATGGGTGAAATATTTCTCGATCGGAGGGTTATATAAACACAAGATCTTTGGCCTATAGATTTTTGGGTTCTGGGTAATATTTCATTTGCAGTCGTTGTTCCTCTGGTAATATAACAATGTTCAAGAATCCTAGAGACTGGATCGTATGAATCGAAATAGCCTTACAATAAAGCTGCAGCATTACAAAATTCGGAGCTTTGTGAATAATTATAATAATAATAATACGGTACCCCCTCCTTATGCTCAAGGAGATATGGAGTCCGTGGTGGAAAATGAAAGGTGGCAAATTTTTTGGAACTTTTCAGTCACCTCCCTAAGGCAAATACAAGTCAATATGCCTGATACAGTCTTTTTCGACCACCGAAGTAAGTAAGTTTTTGAAATGATATTTTGTTATCTTCAGAAATGAAGATACTTTATTCTTTGAAGAATTCATTATTTTCTCATAAGCCCTATATTGAAGCAGTTTTTGTGGATCTGATATTGAACATGCACTAACTTCTGGGGGGGATTCAAATTTTGAAAGTACAACTAAATATCAAACTATATACTAGATAATCATCTGGATATGGCAAACTCTCCTGAATTGTAGTACCTGAAAAGGGTATTTCATTATATTTTTTATTTATATAAACCAATCTGGGGTTGATAGACTTTTGTGGATGTCCGTCATACTTTACTTTCATTGACAATTCTTTAGAATTTTCATTTGTTTACACAGGAACGAATTTTATTGATTATGTGGAATAAATGGATGTGTATATGTGTGGGTATGTATGTATGCACATTCATCCAGAAGGATGTTGAATAGACGACAAATATGTTTTCTGAAATATAAATTGTAAGTAAAGATACAGTTTCAAGTAAATGTTTGTTAATGAGAAAACCTCTCCAGACAATAAACACATATCTATCTATCTGCCATATAACCTGATTTTCATTTGAGACTACTTGCTTCTTGTAACACAACAATTTCGTTGAAGCACTGATTTCTACTTACCTGTGCCGTATTCACAATCACCAATATAGCAGCAGTTACGCTGCAAAACAACATATAATCTGATAGTCCTTGTCCATTCGGGCTGACAGCATCGTAGTAAGTACCTATAATCAATTAATATTTCAGATTTTGGAAAAATTCGTCAAGATTAGCGATTTATTGGCATGAAGGATAAATGGTGAATAAAATCGAACATACTAGGTAAATCGCTCCCTACATAGTTCCCTATATTTTCTAAAACCACCAAATAGTTTATCGAATGTTCTACAGTTGGATGTTTATTACCCTTCGTAATGAACATGTTTCATTGTCCTTTGTCCATCCTCTTAGTAAATATGGATGAAAATTTCAAGAAAGAAACAAGTCCTGCAGTATCTGACTGAACTTACCTAGTGGCACAAAAAATAGCACCGTCGATACGAAACAACCTTGCAGAGCGCTTCGAAAGAATTCCTTTTTATTAAAGAAATTGTTGTAGTGACCGGGACGGTAAAGTTGCGGATAAAGAACGCTGTTCTTATCGTTGACGTCTTGGTCGAAAATTCCAACGCCCAGAACCGGCAGCGAGGTATAGAACAAGTTGTAGATAGATATATACATAGGATCGAATACGGTCTGAAAAAAAATTAAACGATAAGAAACACTTCAAGGAGGAATAATATGGATTTCCAATAATAATACGACGAACATTGCATGACAGACAGACCCACTGGGCGTTACTGTTCTACCACATGAAGTGCATGACAGTGTGTCTGTCAGATATAGTCAATATCGACCGATTTAGCCAGGAGAGTAATTGTTTTCTGTCAGATATTCAACAAATAATATCAAACGTAGTAAGATTGATGGGAGATCAACAAAGTATTATTTGTTATTGAATAAATCACATTGATTAAATATTGCAAAAAACGAGATATCGATTTGTACTTACTTGGGCGCTGAACCCGCAAAAGAACGCGTACCAAAAATGACACAACGTAAATGCAAAGTTCTTGTTGAAAAAGTACCGCAGAAAACTGCACATCCTATAGTAGGACCATCTGCCGTGTACCAAGAGAAGCCTTTCCAGGAATCTAAACTGCGCTATCGAGTAATCTGAAGCTAGCACTGCTTGCATGCCCTCCTGTCCGGATATGCCCACTCCAATATGTGCAGCTGCAAAAATAATCATTCAATGGCTAGTCAGTTGGTCAGGTTGAGAAAGTTAGCAACATAAGTAGTTTTTTCCTTCTTTCGTTCAAGATAATGTTTCAGTCAAATCAATTCGTTTATGTGATTAAATTGCTCTAGTCAATCAATCAGGTCATTCTGTCAGCCACAATGAAGTCAGTTGGACTGACAGTAATTTCCTTGATTATAATTGATCAATAATCCTTAGAGTAATTTGATAACACACGTAGTCTTATCAGTCTTTCAGCAAAGTTCGTTTATCAATCAAATTAGTAAGTTTGTGTGAATACATATTTCTAGTTAATCGATCATTCAGTCAGTCAATCAGCTAACATGAACTGAAGTCAGCTGTGATTAATCGATCAAGTAGTGAGTAAAACAAGGCTATTCTATGATTATGGCCAACCATTCATATCTCAAATGTGTCACTGTTACCTTCAACGTCAATCAATCAGTTATTTCCGTGATGTAAATCAAGTCAATAACCCGAGAAAGTGAAGAACATCAGTAGTTTTTTAAAAGCTATTGTGTCAGTCAAATCAATTGGTTTGTGCGAATAAATTGCTCTAGTCAATCAATAAAGTCATTCAGACAGCCAGTGATTTCCATGTTTTGAATTAATTGAATAATAATTCAAGAATATGTTAATTACCACAGGTCATCTCAGTCTTTTAGCCAAGCTAATTTTATCAGTGCAATCAGTTACTTTGTGTGAATACATCAATCAATCATTCAACTGAAGTCAGCTGTGAATATTTGATCCAGTAGTGCCTAAAGTAAATCAAGTCTATTCTATAATTATGGCCAACCATTCATATTCCAAATGTGTCACCATTACCTTCAACGTCAGAAATTCAGTAAATTAATTGGATAATTGGTTCGGTTTTTTCGATCAGATAAGTCAAGGGAAACAAGTTGTTACTATCATGTTTAATAATCGCAAGACACACACATTTTTGTGATGGGGACATACTGAAAGAAGAATGTGACAATTGTGATTCATTGAAGAGAAAAAAAAAACGACACAGATCAGTTTAAACTTTCTATAGATCAATTAGCTTGAAACTAAACTTATATTATTCGTATTCGACCGGCGTTTCGCTAAGTTGGAATCTTGAGACAGGTGGAGAAATGTCTTCTGAAAATGAAGACTTTCTTAGGAAATCGCGCGTCGAGTGATTGAAGAAAACTAGTTTTCAAAGGCATCCGGGTAGCAGAAAAAAAAAGGCATTTAGGTAATTCTTAAGGTAAGATGAATTCTTTGAGATATCTTATGAATTTGACAGAATCTCTCATTTTTTTCAAATGACGGAATTTTTCATTTTTCATTTCATTTTGACTTTGATTTGATAAGATCATTAGTTTGTCTAGTACCATAGTTACGGAAAAAAAAATGACTGTAAGTGAATGTCGGGATAAAGTGTTCAATATTTTTCATCATGTCATTTTATCCATATTTTTTGAGCAGTCAGTCAAAGGGAAGATTCAGGCAGTCCGTTAAATCATAAATTATGCACGTTTGCTTATTTCAGTTGCATCAACAGGTAATTTCAACTACTACTAAGGTAAAGCCAAAGAAAATTATATAGGTAGTTCAAGTGGAGTAAATGACTCGCTTAGCAGTATCAGCTAATTAAGTTTATGTCAAACATTTGACTTGAGTGGATTAGATTGTTTGCACCTTGAACAACCAACCATCCATTCTTGGTTTAGTGCAACTGTGATTCAAAAAATAATAATCTACTCAGTATACTCTGTCAAACCTCCGTTTATCGAAATTCCGATTGAATATGGACAACCAGTCAGTGATTCTATAAAATATATTATGAAAGCAGATATAAAGCGGAATAAAACGTGAACGAAGTAGTATGTTCTGTGAGAAAAAGAACATTGCACCTGTTACCTCATAGACTTTGATGAAGTCTACCACAGCTGTGGGCGACACGTCAGGAGTGAAAACCTGTGGACCACGGCAAACAAACCCAAATAACACCCCAGAATCAATCAAATATATTATGATCGATAAGTATTCGAGTGTTTAGAGGAAATCGAGTTAGTCAAATTCATAATTCAGGCAGTTAGGTTAGTTGAACATTTTGTTATGAATGTGATTCTAATCAATCCAATATCTCAGGAATTCCTCAAGATTAGTAGTCAATGTTTTTCAGAATCAGGAAAGCTGTGAAATCTCTCACATGGAGTTGTTTGGAACAGAGTGCCTATTTCAAAGATGATGACTGATCAGAGGTGATATATGTAATTAATGTACACGCTATTGGTATGTGGGAAGTGCGAAATATCGGGGGTCGAATGGTTCATTACGACTTCAAGACATACCTGTTTATGAGCATGTATACTGAGCGATGGATATTTTGATTTACAGTTCTATTCCGTAACTCATAGCGATATCGTTATCCTACTATTATCGTTAAATTAACGATATTTGTGTCGAATCTTATTCCGTAAAAATATAAAATTGTTGCAAGTCTGTAGTGAACGACATAATATAACGTTTGTTAACAGGAATAGAATTGGTTCAGTTGGCTATCGACTTGAAGTAGTTTTTTGGTATTTTTGACATACTGTTCAAACGGATCGTTGAGAGCTAGCTACCGACAGTCGTTTGATAACGGATCGTTCATTAACGGAGTTTTACGGAATAGACCTGTTAGACTCAATCATAAGTCACTCAGCATCAATATACTATTGAGTAAGTTTTGAGTCCTAATACTTCCAACCTGATCTCTTTTTGAACAAGATTTTTGAATTTTCTGGGCAAACTTATTTCGCATCATGATCAGTCTTTTGCCAACTCACCTTTAATCATAGAGACGTCGTTGGCCCCATCACCTATAGCCAACGTGACCGCGTGCTTGCTCTTCTTCACCAGCTCGACGACTAAAGCCTTTTGCAGCGGCGTCACCCGGCAGCAAATCACCGACTTGCACTGCATCACGATCTCCAAGAAGAGACCCTCCATCTGCGGGTGTAGGCAATGGACAAGCGAGTGGCCGTTGATGACGATGGCGAAGCCGGCAGACGAATCATCGCTGAGGTGATGGTCTTCGGTTCCGCCGTGGTATTCGAGTTCAGTACTGAAATATGGAGATGGAAATCTTTGCGGGATTCGCGAAATAGAAGACGTAAGCGGTGTTCCCCTAATCTCATCATATCAGTATATTTGTGAAATTTGGCAATTGTTATTTGATCAAGAGATATCCAAGAAGGACTATTGCCTCAGTTTCGACGAAATGAGCTTCCACACCAACGTTCCGATTGAAACGTAACTTCAGATCTAAAAAAAATCTACGGCGACTATTTCTAGAAATAAAATAACACCGCCCAGATGAAGCACCATCTCTCTTCCAAGATTGAGTTATACCATTGTTTCTAGAGATATAGTTAGTCAATGCCTGTGTAAAAACGATTTGACTACTACGATGTCGATATTTCCGTTTACTTGACAATATACAACAAAGTTTCCTACTGAAGGAAAAAACAGGTGCGGGTGTCTGTCAGATTGACTGAAATGTTGAGGAAAGATAATGAAGCTTCAAAATAAAGTTGATTATAGAAGTTTATGGAGTAAATGAAAGTTCAGGCATTAAAATAATCTTCAAAACCTAAGTGATCTGCGACATCGACAAAAATTACAATTCTGTTTCTGAATTAATTTCCATCTTTTGGTATTATGTATGAGTAATCAAGAAATTGAGTGATTCAGGCTACGACGTCCGTACGAAAAAGGAAAGGAAAGACATGACTTGGAAACGAAATCACTAGTGTCATCTACCTGTAGTATCCATCCCCTCAAATGATATTTCCATAAGTTTGACTAACTATATCTCTATAAACAATGGTTACACCGATAAGATCACTACTAATCCACCGCTCATAACCACCATATACAACAATTTGCCATTGGGGAAAGCCCTAGGGGAGGCCTGACTTTGACTGTTTAAAGTGAAAGATACTTTAATGACATGTAACCGTAGACGCACATCGATGTGGATGCCTCTCTTACGGAACAAGATGAGATATTTTATAAACATCATAATGGAGGAAGGATTTCAAAACTAATTGCCCTTCCTTGGCGTTGAAATGGAAAGCACAGAATAATCAAAAATATTCCAATCAGCAATATAATAGCAATCAATCAACGAATCGTTGAAGTAGTACACACACTTTAAGAACTATTGGATTCCATCACATCCGCAAGCCTTATTCGTCTTCAGGTCCATTAAAATATTTCTTATACTTTGTTAGTGAAAAATCATTTCAGGCATATGACTCTCGGCAAGCGTAATATTAAGGAGATCTTTTCTCGCTGAGCTCAGATTAGAATTACCAGGAAACATATTTGCTTGTTGTTGGGTAGTGGTGGCTTGTGATCCATCTTCTTTGGTTAAAGCGGGAAATAAACTGAAAGTGAAATTTTTGGCGACAGCTTTAGCAAATAACCAAAACGAACGAGAACCGTTTGGACATTCAACAAGTCTTGAACGAATTCTACGATTGTTTCTTTAGCCTCAATTGTTGCACTTCACCTATTTCTTGCGTTGACATACTCAGATCTCGTTTTTGAACTTCGACTTTGGCGCCAGCAATTGAATGCTGCTTGTTTGGATGTGACAGCCTTAGAGCAGCTTTTATTGAACCAGGGTTCCTCAGACTGTGGTGTCTTTGGACTACTTGGTATTAATGTTTCCATTTCCAGAATGATGGCATGAGATGGAAAACAGACCGATCTCCAAGGAGAATCAGAGAAAAACATTCGAAGATCATCCCAGGCTGCTGACTTCTAACGCCAGATACGACGTGCGGGTAACTTACCATTTATTGGAGCCGAATACGAACAAGTTGTTGAAAGCAAAGTGTGATCAGAATTACCCGAGGGGTAAATTTTCATAAACAGGACCAGTGTAATGGAAAATTGGGTATTTATATCAGGAATACGAGTGGGTTGATCTATCAGTTGTTTCAGGTCATTAGTAATAGCAAATGCCTCTGCTTGTCATCCTCTTGTTTTATTCAAGAATTTGAGCCATGCAGAGTGTCATTACTGACTACATTCACTTTATCTATTGATTTCTCAATCGTTTAAAGGCTTATATCCTAATCCCCCAATCAGATCCACGACACTTCTTATATAAAACATTCGAAATGATGGATATGATGTTTGCCCAAACAATTGGAGGTGCAACAACCCATGGCAATGAATGTGTATATGTTTGTCAATGTTGCGACCTAATCAAGGAGAAGGTTTTTCATTAAGGCTCTTTATACAACAATATTTTTACCTCTTCACTACCGAGAACCACAAATCTTTTTGAAAATATGGTGGCACCATGTTCAAGAAGGAATGCATAACTTGTAAAATATTTTTTCACGTTGCCATCCATTACATATTTGTAATATTTAGAACCTGAATGAGATAAGAGGAACACCAAGAAAATTCTTAAATGTTGAATTGATCGAAGAAAAACATGAAATTTTAATTCAGCTGTTAATTAGTTGATGGCAATTTTTTTAGTCACATTGACATGAAATGCTACTCCGTGCTTCAGTGAGAAGGGATAAAATTCACCGGAACAAGACGGAAAAAACAGCTTCTCAAACAATCAACAGAGACCTGGAAATAAAGTTAATTAGAGTCCAAAACACGTTCTAGGTCCCGAAAAGAAAAAAGAATGTTGGGCCAAGCAATAGAATAAATATATTAATGATAAGCGTATTAGAGAGCAAGTAGATTAATGAGTACACAAACACGGATCTATTGCTATTCTAATTTAGCAAATTTGCTTCTCTAGTTCCGGAAGGCATCTGTTAGAAAAAAAATTATTCAGAATTTTTTGGAGTTGGAATTGAATCGACCCACAAAAAAATATGATTTCAAAAATTACAACAATCAATGTCTAATGACCTCGGTGTTGATATGTTGTGTGATGATTCGAGTTTCTGTTGGAAACCCCCTAAGATCATGTAACTCAATTTTCCTCAAGTTACTGGACAGGAATATGTTGCCTCTTCAATTTTATTTAGTCTCGGAAAAGTCAGAATCAGGTAAATGATTCGTTTTTTTTCCATATCCTTTGTAATTTATCACTAACTGGCAAAGCTCCTGTCTTTTTCAATTTTGAGAACATTTCTGGTTGAAACAAAAAGAAAAAACGTTCTAGTGTGCATTCCATCAGATTCATGTCTCCAATTTTCAGAAAATCCTTCAGCTTCGGAACTAGACTCGGCAAATGATCTATCCTAAGTCATTAGCATTCCTTGTTAGTAATCCGTGAACGATGAAATTTAGAACTACATTCTCCAAAAAAGTGTCAAAACAAGAACCAGAGAAGGAATATGCGAGTGAAACTTGCCGCATCCATACACACTGAGAAGATTATTTCAGAAGTTTCATAAAAAAAAATCAATACTATTTCAGCTATACAATCTGGGCTTATTATTATGTTCCAACAATTTCATTACGCAAGATTTCAATTTTCGGAAGCAAGCAGACGAGAATTTCAAAAACAAAATTGTGTTTTTGTGGATGCGGCTAGCGGTATAATCGTAAAAAATACACCAAGACGTAAAAAATAAATGTGAAACTTTAATTGAAGGAATGAGTTAATCGTAACTCACATGAATTTACCAAGGCAAAGAAGAACCTCAGATTCTTGAATGAGAATCAATGAGGAGGAAATATTTGTTTATAAAGATTAACATTAACGATGAGTTTTGGAACCTTTGGTGTAAAAGTTGAAACTTTTCCAAGAGATCAATTACCCTAACACCAAACTGATATTTTTGCACTCGACGCGCGTTTCGTTAACAAGGTTAGCATCTTCAAGAGAAGAAAATTGATACTGATATTGAGTATCAATTTTCTTCTCCTGAAGATGCTAACCTTGTTAGCGAAACGCGCGTCGAGTGCAAAAATATCAGTTTGGTGTTAGAGTAATTGATCTCTAGGAAAAGTTTCAAAGATTAACATGACAACAATAAAATGGATTTATATTCATCCTATTCAAATAGCATTTTCCTTGTGCAAAAATATCAGTTTGGTGTTAGGGTAATTGATCTCTAGGAAAAGTTTCAACTTTCACACCAAAGGTTCCAATCTCATCATTTATTATTACTGATTGTCATGCCTAGAAACTTAATGCTATTATCCTGATTGATGTGATTGTTATTTATCTTCATGATGATACTTAATAAAGCATATTTTTGAAAACCAAAATGCAATTTTGGTACATCCCCACACGCTGATTGGTTCAGATCATGTGACTCCACAGATACAAGAATTGATAAATCATCAGCATATGTTTATATCTATGTGAATATGTGAATGTTGTTATAATGTATCATGATGATTAGTCTTTATATTTCTGGTATATACTTTCACCTTTTGACATCTTTCACAATTTCCCTGTACTTTTTACAAGTTAATTGTTGAAATGAATAAATAAATAAATAAATATATAACAATTTTAGAACCAACTAAATAATAAACTATATCTACCACATAAAGAGAGAATGATATAGGCGCTACAGTACTTGAGATGTATGAACTGATCATTCCTCCGTCAGTTTGAGATACAAGTGAATATTGTTTTCGATTTGTGAGAAAATATTTGAACCAGTCATGTAGTTCGCCTCTGATGCCAAGTGTCCAAAGTTTGTACACAATCGAATGCTTTACTAAGTCGCAGTATATTCCAATGAGATATTTTTTATGATTAAGTGTATTCATGAAACATATAATTGATTTTGTGGTTGCAGTGTTGGTTGATCTTGATTTCCTGAAATAATGTTGTTCACTAGGTATCTGATTGATCTTCTCAATGAAAGCATGTCCAGCATACTGTACTCAAATACTTTAGATAAAACTAGTGTCAAAGATACAGCTCCCAGATTCTATTTCACGAATTCGATTGTCGAGTAGCTCAGACTGTGACTGTAAATGCGCTGTACCGAAAATATACACATATTCTAAACAATTCGATAATCGAATTCGTGAAATAAAATCTGGGCTCTGATCTGTAATTATCTGACTCTGTTCTACCTTTTTTTCTGTATTGGAATTACTTTTGATATTTTAGGTTGATCAGGAAAAGTATCTGTTTCAAAAGAGAAATTCTATGTATAATTTATTGGTTCTACAATAAATGTACTAAATTCCTTGAAAATATCACATGGCAAATTATCAATGATGATTTATTTTTGCGACTTGCAAATATGAGAACCATCTCGTCTTCTGTGAATGGCAGAAATACCATGGACTGCAACTCCTAGCTCCGCTCTCAGTATGGTCAAATGTATTTGACGCTGGTATACTGTTTTTGAGGCTGGGCTACTATGAAGAAATTGTTGAAAATATTGGCAACCTTGTTAGGGGATGTTACAAGTTGATTATCATGGATAATTTGTAAATTAGGTCAAACTGAATTGTTTTGTTTTTATGTTTCTTGATAATTGACCAAGATGCTCTATTTTCACTTTCGGAATTTAGAATATGGCTGCTGAAGTCTGATTTTTTGTATTTTCTACAGGATGTTTATGCTGGATGACTCTTTTTGATCTTCAAATACAGTTGAAAATGATGGAATTACATACACCGCAAGTTTTTTGGGCTTGAGGACCATTTTCTACTTCACAATACCCAATATTAGCCGGTATTTGAAATACACTTTGGACTTGATAATCCGGAGTACGATTAGAAGATATTGCTGAACATCCTATTGTTCCGCGTCTACCAGTAAAACTTCGAGAAAAAATTCGAGGTAGCAAGCATTGTTTTTTTGTTCATTTTTGTTAAATAATTGATGATTTGAGAAAACTTTACAATGTATCTCATGCAAGTGGAGCAACGATTTTTGTAAAATTCCAAAAGAGTGATAATTAGGAACTTGGGTATTTGAGAATGAAGTTTGAGAATTTATTTCTTGGCTTTCATCTTCTTTGAATCAAAATATAGAAATTACAACGTCTATGAAACTGGGCTACATAGAAATCACTTTTTCTTGCTCAACAAAGTATTTGCATTTTTTTTATTTTACTTTTTTCATAGAAGTTGTAAATTCAATTTTTTGATTCGAAGAAGAAACCCAAAAAACAAATTTTCTCCAATTTTGGTTCTTGATAGTAGTTTCATGATACCTAATATGAAGTTTGTTAATTTTGATCTCCCAACTTTCCCTTTTTTGTACCTAACCGAAGATGCACATATATATGTTCAAAACATGTCTTAACTAGGACATTGTTCCTGTAAGAATTAAATATGTTGTGGAGATGACTTCGTGTTTCCTTTTTCAATAAAATTGGTCTTCCACTTTGAGTATGGACTACTACCTTCGAATAAAAAAAATGCAACTTGGTGTATTTCAACGATTCAGATTCACCGCTTCAGAAAAAAATAGGTGAGGCGAGTGTAATATAAGACAAACGCTGAAACGACGAAAAACTGGGGAAAAATAGAATAGATATCCTGCCCGATAGGGTCGTACTTGTCTACCTTGCTCTCGAATCGCCACCGTTTCGAATGTCAACATCGTCAAACCTGAAAGTGACGACGCTGATGGCCGGCGGGTTCGCCTTCTGCCGCGATGAGGGGGCAGGGGGCGTCGCGTCGGGCGTCGTTCCGGCGTTGTTCGCTCGTCCGTTCGGCGTCGGGTTGGCGTGCGTCTGCGCGTTCGTCTGATTCGAGCTGCGCGGCTGGAACTTGTGCACGATCTTGATGTTCTCGCGGAACTTCTGCAGCTGCTGGTGCACCTCGTCGTACGAGGAGGCGTCCACTATGAAGATGTCGACGAGCTCGTCGGTCAGGAGTTGGCACGAGTAACCTATGTTGATGGCAGTTTCTAAAAAAAAAAAAGAAAATATGTTTCTTACCTTTTGTTTTTGGTAACATTCAGATTGTTTGTAGTCAGAATTTTGAGATTCAATCAGGGATATAGTTCACCGAGGACAATATTCTCAACAGGAAGACAATTGCATATCTCTCCCCATCTTCACCAAGCCAAAGATGTTTAACGAAACGTGCATTTTGCTAGCTCATTCAATAGAATATAATATTATTGTTCATGGACAAGACACAATTAGTAATTTTTCAATAAAATTGTAGTGGTAGTTGAAAACCAGTTTTGTGTATACTCACCTGACATCTCGATTTTTTCTCACAAATTTGTATTATTTTTTCGTATTCTGATGAACTGTTCACGTCGTCAGATATAAGGACTCAAAAAGTTTAGACTTTCACGCCCGAGTTTGTTAGATAGCCCCCAAAGCAGCACATCATATTGGCTGAACCCCAAATTCAGATTGGTCCAATATAGGTATATCGTGGAAGAATGTTAAACTAATATAAATCGATATTGAAAAAACGATATTTCAATATGAATATTGGTTCAATATTGACAACGAATTTCAGCTGCATTTTGTAAGGTTCAATATCGACGATATATGGGTTTGATAACTTATTACCAATATCAGTTTACCAACATAGATATTTCGATATTGCCTGCATATTTTGTATATACCCTATTTTCAACATGGGAATTCCATTATATATTCGAAATTGTTTGAGACCTTGGATCACAATATTGAATTTGTGTACATGGGGAAATCTGGATCTGGATTAGGGAGTGTTTCATTTGGCGTACCACAAGGATCAGTCCTTGGGCCTGGTATTTTTCTTGTTTACATGAATTCAATATCAGAGCTGAATTTACATGGCAATCTAAAATTATTTGCTGACACCACCTCATTTTATTTCTCTAAAAATACCAATGAATTAAAAAATGAAATGAAAAAAGACCTCGGTGACATAATATTGTGCCTGAATATGCATACATTGACTTTGAATTCCCTAAAATCGAGTTATCTTAGGAAGGGACTGTCTCCAAACATTGGCGTTTTATATAAAATACGACATTTTATTCAGAATTACAGCGGGCTATCGTACGGCGAAGCCGCAACAAATAGCCTGCCGCGATCGAGAATCGACTTCGGTCAACTTGCAGAAAGCTGCATCCCTTCACAGAAATCAGAATTTCACAAGAGGTCTCCTCTGTCTTGGGCAGTGAAAGTTTGAGAATTTGGTCGTCTCCCAGCAGATGGCGTTGCCTCTTGGAGGTTTACACCATCTGCACCAGTTTCAGACGATTTTTATGTCAATTAAATACCTAAAAATGATTTACTTCAGTCTTATCAATTCGGAATTACATTATTTGATATGTGTTTGGGGAACTACATCAAAATATGTATTGAAACCATTAAAATCGTCACAAAATAAAACCCTTCAATGTATTTTTAAATTACCATTTTTAGAAATAACAAATAAACTATACAAGCCCAGGAAACTTTTAAACATAGATTTTTTGTTCAAGTCAAGAATATGTGTTTTTATTTTATTTCTTTTTTAACTAAGAGTAAACATAAATATTAAAATCTTTCCTACATCATATATGATATATATAGTCATAATCATCTAACCAGGCAGTTGAATAATTTGAAAACCATACAAATTAAAAGCAATTTTTGAAAAAATTCGTTGTACTTTTCTGGAATAAAGATTTATAACAATCTACCTAAACACATAAAAAATATTTTGCTTTGAAATTCCAAAAAGAGATCAAAAGATATTTCACAGCTATTAATAATGACTAATTATTCACAAAATTATTTTTATAATTTATCGATAATGCCTGATTGAACTGACTGATTTATAGTATTTTATACCCATCACTTCTTCCATTTATATATGTATATGCAACTGACATAGTACTTTATTTCATTTGTTACTTAATTCTAAATATTTCTGAATATTTTTGTCATTTTTTTAAACTCACTGTATAAACATGTTTATGTTTATACATGTATGTTTCTTGGGATCATTTGAATCATTATATTGGCATAATACTGCAATATAGCTATGTGAATCATGATTCTGCTTTGATATTGTTTTCGCAGTGAAATGTAAATATTAAAATTGTCATTTTTGAATCACAACCTAAGAGGGGTATTGGGATTTTCTGAGTCATCACTTAGTGTATTCAAACATATATGAATATTGTTAGTGCAATATTTATGATGAATTATTCATAAAAAAATATGGAAAATTGAAATATCGATATGTGGTGAATTCCAATACAGAAAATTACATCCAGTTTCATATTCCAAACCGTCCTCATTTTAGACAGAAGACCTTCAGTATTTTTTTCAAATAGATTTTTATTATAACTAAACTTTCTAACATTTTGATGTTGTCTTGAACATAACTTGAAGTCACCACATCTATTATACCACCCAACTCCTTCAAACAAGTCTCTCCGTGCCGTATGGTGGTTTACATTGATATATTCATAGTGAGGGTTGTGAGTTCAAGACCCGCAGCAGCCAGAGTTTTTTCCAGATTAGTATTCGGTAATTACATGTGAATGAGTGAATTTCTCAGGTTGACTGATTGGTAAAAATGTATAAAAATTACATAACTGTAATATCAGAAATGCCCATATTTCCCATTTGAATAACATTCATTCAAAACTAAGGCAAAAACAATCCTGTATCTAGTTGTATCGAAACTTACAATGATTTAATCTTTCAGACAATATTCAAAAATCGAAACCTATATTTTCTCGAAAAAAATTAAACTAAAATTGCTATCATACTTATGTTCATCAATCAATAAACATGTAAAGCTGTTGAAATTGTTACTTTTCGTTCATTTTGAAATATTTGAACTTATTTATATTCAGTGCATTATCTTCCTTATACCAGAACTTGTTCTGTTTGAAAAGTTTTTTTTATCAATAAATAAAAAATGTGACACTGGCATTACTAATTCATCAATAGCCATACCATAAATATTGAATGGAACAGAAAAGAGGAAACTCAAAGAGGCTACTTGAATTTTGTTAAATGAAAATGCTTCTTGTCCATTGAATATAGATCAATGTTGGATGCCTCTTCTGAAAAGGAAAGAACTGGGAAGATTCACTTAATTCATAGTAGGTTACGTCAACACTTACAGTGTCACATTTTGACACAACTAACTGAAAAATTCCCGACAAAAATATACAAAAAGGCTTGAAAAAGGAGGCAGACTAGCTTGCGAAACGTCGCCAAGAAGTATATGGATTTTCAATATATTTCGTTGCTTCAATTTCCAATTCATAAGAAATTTGATACGTAACTGACAAAACAGTAAAGTCAATTTTGCTTTTCAATAATATTGCAGTTGCAAATATACCAGTTGCCGAAAAACAGTACAAGATTTTACTTTTTTCATTTTCAACTATATAGAACAACGGTGAAGTATAACGGTGAAGTATAACAATTTGAATTAGATTAAAATTATTTGATTCGGTAATTCGAGATCATTACCAAAAAAAAACCCACCCTGTTTATCTCCGGTCAGCACCCATATCTTGATCCCAGCCAGGATGAGGTTAGCGATCGTCTGAGGCACGCCGTCCTGCAGCTTATCCTCGATCGCCGTCACCCCGATGAGGTCCATGTCGCGCTCGATTTCCTCGTAGATGGCGTCGAGCTTCTCGTCCCTGCCTTCCATCGAGACGGCCGCCTCCTGGTGACGCTGCTTCCAATTGTTGAAGAACTCCTCGTTCAAGTCGCACGACGCCAGGCACAGAGTCCTCAAACCTTCACCAGCGAATTTCTGAAAAGATGATAGTAACGAAATGTGCAATTTCTCCTGAAAATTTTGTAAAGAATTGATGCTTTTCACATAATGTCCACGCTCATATCTGATCAGTTCGGAAGACCTTGAAGCAGACAAAACATTTGCAATGAACCTCCTATAATATTTTTCATTTCAAAGAAATTAGCAGATTATTTTTGTTTTCATTTCTAATGACACATGTCAAGTAGAATGTTTAGCTGGTATAGATTTTTGTCTGGTAATACATTGTTTCAGAGAAGATTCATGAATAGTGTACTAATTTTTCAAGATGTAATAGCTGTATCTAGAGACATTATATTGTTGAGTATGGTTCAAAAATCATTTATACATGAAAAAGGGAATATTGTCTAGGTGATGAGTAAAAAAATAAAAAAAACGCAGAAATGTCGATTTAGGGAGGTAACTTACGTTAAGATGTTCCTGCGTCTTGTTCTTGAAGTCTTCAGAGCCGCTTTTCAGCCTTTCGTAAATAACGTTGTCGGCCCCTTTGCAATAAAGCTTAAGCTGACCGTCCTTCCTCAAAATCACCGACATCCTTTTTCTGATGTTGTTGAAATCCAGGATGCAGAGCAGCTCGTATACTTCTTTCACACCCATAACCTGACATGGTAATTTTAGTATAGACGATAATAATGTTCTCTCGAAAGACAAACATTCATATTATTATGTGAGGGAACGATCAGAAAATATTTGAAAATTGAAAGATATTAGAATGAAGGAAATAAACAGATATCTCATGGGCCATTGAATTGTTTCAAATTTTAGGCCTTAGCGAGCGTTTCTCAGAGGACACAATTTTATTTTTTGATGTGTGTGTGTGGGAGGGGGGGGATTTGCGGTATGCTCAAATCCAAGTTTTCGGGGCAGCCACTCTTTTTCTGCGGACGCCATCATGGAGAAGGGAGTGCAAATGGTTTTCACGCTTTATCTACCAAACTATCATACAGAAAATTTATAGCAATCTTTCCTGTGGCAAATTCTTTACAACTTTAAGTCTTTTACTCCTGATTGTGAAATCAAAAATAACAAAGTTATTTTGAACGAAAATAGTAGAACAAATTTTCTTTTTGGCGGAATAATAATTCTTCCCTAGTCATTTACCAATGAAATGACATCAGAATATTTTTAACGAATAAATTCCACTGTACATTTCCATAATTTGGTTCATTTATTGAAGTTTTACAGCGCTCCGAAGTTGACCGTATTCTCAAATACATATAAAAATGAATAATTATGCTTAGTTTTCTAATACCCTTTCATTATATATACATTATACAACTTTTTTAACATTGCTATGCTATAATTGATTTGTAGTCATCTATCCTCCCCCACCATAAAACTTTGGTTTTATTTAATTATTTTTACAATAATTTCTAATCCGATGGTACATTTACGAGAATCCTATGGGGGCAAGAGAAGCTCACGTAACCATTATTGGTCCTAGGCAGCTGTCTTTTTTCCTCTACTTATTCTTCCAGTCGTGCTATGTATCTCGCCACATGCAGACATATTTAACGTGAGGGTGAGGAGTATTCTGAGTTTTACAGGTACGGTTTTGAGTTTCGAGGGCAAGATTTTTACTTTTATGATGAGCATTTCGACTTCTTTAAGCGTGAAATGAGAAGTGTAGAGGAGAGATAAGTAAAAACCTTGCTTGATCGAGCAATCAGAAATAACGATGTGGATAATGAACAAATATTACAAACTGTTCCGGAGCTCATTGCACACATTGCATCTTACCATTAAAGTGATAATGGAACAGATAATGCCGTTTCCATCCCTAAACGGTTGCCTGGTCCATTCTTACTTGCATAGGATTCTCGTAAATATACAATCGGGTTTGAACTTATTTCAAATAAAGCAAAAGTTTATAGTGGAGAAAAAGGTTGATAACTAATAATTAATGAAATAGTTGTTGTTTTTCCAAGATGGCAGCCACAGGACAAGGGTGGCGACCCCAAATACTTGTATTTGGGCTTACTCTGACCCCCCTACACATCAAAGAGATAAAATTGTATCCTCTGAAAAACACAATCCCAAATGTAACTTTTCAATAAACTATTAATGAAAATGGGGTGATGATTAAGAAATAACAATTTCCAGGCACTTCAACACTCTAGAAACAACTAATATAGAAAAAAACTTGTTCATACCTCGATGGTGATGCTGTTGGGCGACCTTTCCTTGAACACGAACCCGAAATTCCTCGCGGCCGACACCAGCGCCGCCTCGTCCGGCGACTGCGCCTGGTACTCTAGCTTGCCGTCCCTGTTTTCCGACATTACCGTATGGCACAGCGCCAACAAGCGAAAGAAACTGAACGATTCCGGATCGCGACGCCTCACCGCGTCCAAGAGGTGTTTGTCATAAAACCGAAACTCGGTCTCGTAGTTCGGGTTGAAGGAGAAGTCGAGCGGCTCGGTATCTTCGGTGATCTCGATGACGTCGCCGGTGCGTTGGTCGATGACGTCGCCGAAGGAGCGACCGCCAATCGAGCATTTGTTGAACGTCATTATGTTTTGGGTGAGGGTGCCCGTCTTGTCGGAGAAGACGTACTCTATCTGGCCTGGAATAGAAGATAACTCACTAACAATTGGTTCAATCTAGATAGCAAATGGAAATGTCGGAGGCTTAAAAAATGTTTAGACCTCCAGAATATACCAAATGTTATAAAACTATTATATGCAACATTACAACAACGTGTAAAGATAGACGGCTTGGTACTTACCGAGTTCCTCGTTCAGTGTCGTCGTCCTCGCTTTGGCGTTGGTACCGGTCTTCTCGTAGTACATTTGGTCATCCCAATTGATTAAAAAACTCTGTACGAACCGTATCACCTCGACTGACACGTACAACGAGATCGGTACCACTGTGTTGAGCACGATGGCGTACGAGAAAAACACCAGTAGGGCTATGATGGTGGCGCCGCCTAGGGGTTCGGAAGGCACCAGCGTGTCCCACGGTAGGAACGTCTGGAAGTACTGCCCGACCAGCGACTCCCATATACCGCACGCCACCATACAGAAAAGGCACATGGACAATAAAAAAAATACTATCTGAAACGAAAAATAAAAAATCGTCAGTGTTTGAGGTGAATAACTAAGAGATGTTACTGGGATTTTATACCCTCAAAATATTTTTCTTCCTACGGCTCTATCTCAACTATTCTTGATAGAACAAATAGGTAAATTGTATGTCTTCAATTTCATTCCTTATCTGACAAAACAATGATTTCATTGTGTTACGGTTGTAGTAATTATTAGACAATAAATCAGATCTCTCATGCAATGTCAAATTTCACTACTTATTGAATAGTTCCTAAATAAAAATTTTGAACGACATTGAATTCAAAGTTCACGTTATTTGTTAAATCATTTCACCATCAGATGTTATAGCAGTAGAAAAAGTATAGTGTATAATTCGCATGGAATGCTGATTTCCCATGGCTTCGAATTCTTTTGACTTGAATATGTATTCAAAGAAGAACACAAATTGAAAGTTTCTATTAATTTGTCATGAGCACTATTAGGATTTTCATATAGATTAATACAATTGTTTAGTTCAATTAATTTATGTTTAAGTTTTTCACATTCAAATGATTTAATTTTTATATCATCGGTTAAACGTGTATTCATTTTATGTGAAGTATTTATACACGATATATAAATCTTATGGTCACTTAGTGAAATGTTTGTAATAGAGAGATTTATATCTTTTCTGGAGTTGGTTAGAAAGTGGTCAATGAGAGAAGCACTTTTATTCATTTCTCTGGTAGGAATAAGCATATTAACTAAAAATACACGATTGGATCTATAAATATCCATTAATTGATTAGTATCATTGTTATCAGATAGTCATTGACTAATTTACCACTAGAACGCCGCCTGAATAATAGACGGACAGAAGATACGAATTAACATTCAGTTTGAAGTTCTGAAGTTTGTAAGCCTCAGGAAAAACCAATCTCGGCAAGGAATTTCTAAGTTCAGCTGTTCTATTCATGTCGAAATGTACGACTTCAACTATTCATCGCTCCTTAGATCTCAATGAGGCTTTTCTTTTAATGTTACGATAAAAAAGCATTGCGTTCAACCCAATATGCTGTTTCGTTTATGTTTGGGATTGAATTTTACATGATTGATCTACGAAAAATACAAAAATCATGTCAAAAGGTAAATCAAGTGTATAACATTATCATATTTTTGAAAAGTCGAATAACTTTTCGAAAATGCTCAGTAATCGCGAGCATTATGTGAAAATTAATGCTTAGTGCTGGAGATTCCGGAGCACTTTTCAAGCGTGCTTAGTACTTGAAGCACTGAGCGTCAGTGCTCGGCACAGCTCTGATATTATATATATTTCATAGTTCATAGTTGAGGTACTATTTTATACACCATTGCTGCCTGTTACCAGGAAGTTTTGAAAAAAAATTAAAAAATTACATTTTTACAGATTTTTTTTGACGTTGAGGAAAGAAAACTAGTTCCAGTGTGAATAACACATAAGTTGTCTATCAAAAAGAGACTTTTAGGCCTTGAATAAACTCTTTAGGTGTTGCCATGGATGGGCAATGAAAAATTTACAATAATCCTCTTTTTTTTTATTATTTCGTTATAAATCAAGTATATTATTATTTGCTCACATTTTTTGGAAATAGAATTTGAATTGATTTGCATGAACATTAACCGAAACGCAGCTAAAACTAAAAAACGAGATTTTTCATTGTATCATATGATTTTCTCGAACAAATACACAACGGATCTCAATCCATTTGATGTCATTCTATAGGAATTTTCATTGTCTACAACTCACCAATTCAACTTTTTACTACAGGATTTGTTTTTTTAATCTCAAAAAAATGAATTTTTAGGACTCAGGAATTTTTTAGACTATTTTTATACTTCTGCATCAGCTAAAGAGATGCAGAAAACGTCACGCTCCTTGGAATTTTCTACTCTACATAACCATATTCTTTGCTTCCGGGTAGCATAAAAAAAGACTTTATCATTGGGTCATTCGTAGAATTGCCGGACTAATAGGCTTGTAATACGGTTTGAAACTGTACTCACTCCTATGATTAAAAAGTTGAGTAGCCTGTCGATGCTCGTGCGCTTGAACTTGCTCTTGCCGCTGTTCTGCATCAGCTTGGTGTCCTTGCCGGCGAAGATGACCATGCCGTAGCACCACTGCGTGTTCCTCAACACGCACCCTCTCAGCACGATCTTCTCGTTGTCCAAAGGGTAGGTACGACCCTTCCACGCTAGCACGCCCTCGAACTTGTTCAGCAGGTTGTTGGGCAGCTCGCACATTATCTCGCCGTCGAATTCGGCGAGCAGCGTGTCGTCCTGGCCCATCTCGGCCGTCTCCATCAGGCACTGCCTGCACTTCAGGTTCGTCTCGCTGGAAAACAGAAACTTGAAGAACAAATGGTTCGTCGGCAGTAATTTGAAGAACAAATGGTTCGTCGGTCCAGGTAAGAATTTAAAAACACGACTGTATATAACGAGTCTAATACAGGCCAGGCACATGGCATTGTGTCACATCAATTAATTATCAATTAAAAGCGTTTTGTGAATGAATATCAGCTGTAATTTGTGTTTACTACTACTACATAAACGAAACTTTCATATTGCATAATATCAATACTAAAGAACTTGTAGAAGTCACCAAAGACAAAGAAAATAAAAAAGCAACAGGTTACGATGATATTTCAATCGAAAATCTTCCAATAGAGGCACTTGAAACTCATTTTGTAGTGGTGTATTTCCGTCGTTTTTAAAACTATCTGTTTTTATTCCTTTGCACAAGGGCGGCGATTTTGAAGACCCCTCAAACTCCAGGCCAATTGTTCTTGTACCTTCACTTGCAAAAATGATTGAAAAACTCGTCAAAAACAGCTTCAATAAGTTTCTCGTCACCAACAAGGTAATGAATGAAAATCAGTTTGGATTCCAAAATAATAAAAACACTCACGACGCAATTTTCTCTTTCCTTTATGAAGTTTACTCAAACATCAATACAGGAGATGTGGCAGCGGCAGTCTTCTGCGATTTGACAAAGGCGTTTGACTGTGTGCACCACAAAATACTTTTGCAAAAGCTGCTTTGATATGGCTGCAGAGAAAAAACCTATGATTGGTTTGAGTTGTATTTAACGGGGAGAAGTCAGATGGTGAGGACAAATGAAATGTCCAGAAAATCTTGTATTGGTTCAGGCGTACCGCAGGGTTCAGTCTTGGGGCCAATCCTCTTGTATATGTGAATGACTTGATAAATGTTGGAATATCGGGTAAAATCACTCTTTTTGTGGACGATACCACAATTTTGTGGCATAGTAAATCGGCATGTAGCCTGCACGAGATGATATATAGAGATATAAAAATTATTAAATCCTTATGTGATTCAAACCTTCTAACATTCAATATCAAAAAAACGAATATAATTCCATTCGAATGCTTACTAGACGATTTGCCTAGGCAAAATGAAACTATTGTTAGTAAAGATTGTACTAAGTTTTTAGGACTGCATCTCGACAAAGATCTGAAATTTGAAAATCACATCAAATTTCTGAAAGGCAAGGTATCTACGGGATGCTATGCATTGAGAATCATTTCCAGAGAACTTGGAACTTCAATAGCAAAAACGGCATACCATGCTCTCGTAGAGTCACAATTGAGGAATGGCATTCCTTTCTGGGGGGTATGTAGCTCTAATTTATCACAACCAGTTTTGAAATTACAAAAAAAGAGCTATCAGATATGTGTATGAGATGAAACCACGTGACATATGTAAACGGATATTCAAAGAAAAATTTTGACAGTTATAGCTCTTTTCATCTTGGAAACTGTTTGTCCTTCTCTGAACTGATCAAAGACTCATTTTTTATAATGGATTGAAAATGTATAATAAC
Organism: Zygogramma bicolorata; assembly: GCA_032362365.1. NCBI lineage: Eukaryota > Metazoa > Arthropoda > Insecta > Coleoptera > Chrysomelidae > Zygogramma > Zygogramma bicolorata. Next base: position 224,652 of record JAVJAQ010003054.1, on the reverse strand, counting down.
CTACCAGAGAATATCAAGGAAGCCAATCAGAATATTGACTACTTCAGAAAAAACATAAAACATTTATTGATATATTATAGTTTGCATAAATTTTACGAGGATCGCTTCTGAAAAGAAGTATTTTATCTTGTATATATTTTATATTATTTTGTATACATGTTTATAAAGGCAATTTTGAAGTGTTCGTGTATGTATGTGTTTATAATAGATGTGTTTTATATAAACATGTATCTAATTTGATGCTTTGTCAACAAGATTCAATCTTCAGACAATAAAGTATATTTATTATTATTATTAAAAATATCTTAGTTCTGTCTCTAGAAAATGTATTGTAACAATGAACATTACTAGTAACAAATTGGTTGAATGATCAAAGGCGGTAGTTTGTAGTCCCATTTTCCTCGCTGACTGTTGGCGCCCAGATCACGCCAAACATGCTTCTGAGCATATATGTGTAATACAAAATTGTTGGTTGCCCAGAGCAAGCAACCGAGGTCTGTGTATTAAATACATCTACCGATATTAACCTTCCCTTGCCCTTCCGGAGTACTCATAAGAATGTGAAGGGAAAAAATAATCTCGCCACGTGGGAAGAGATCTCAATTCAGTGTCAGTCATAAGTCTCTCAACATTAATATCCTATTTTGTGTATTTTATTGACAGATTAATTAACATTGTTCCAAGATCATCTTGATTTTCGTATTTTTTGTGTGCAATGATTCAAACCCATTCAACTAGTGTTTCGAAAAAGCAAATCGACATATCAGATTACTATCATTCTGTTCTGAAAACTGAAAAAAAGCGCAATTATAAGTCATACATTTCAAGGTAAGTTCGCTGGAAATTTGCATTCAACATAAGAATATGCGGTGTTCCTCAGGGATCTGTTCTAGGTCCATTGCTTTTCCTCATATATATAAATTCCCTGTCTAATTTAAAGTTGAATGGTAAAATCAAAATGTTTGCTGATGATACTACAATAGTATACACCGGAAACAATTTTCTAGAAATCAAAACTTTTATGCTCAATGACCTCCATGAAATATCATCATGGCTGATGAATCATAAGTTAACATTGAATATTGAAAAATCCTCGTATATGTTTATCTCGAGAAAATCCACCTCCATCCATTCAAAAGATCCTATCAGATTCCATAATGAAAATATTATGTACTCTCCTGTAGTGAAATTTTCAGGAATTTTAATTGATGAACATTTAGTTTGGAACAACTGAGAAAACAAATTTCTCCAATTATTGGTATAATTTTTAAAATTTGAAATATGTTACCTTTATTATGTCTGAAATCAATTTATTATTCTTTAGTATATTCCAAAATTCAATACCTGATTTCGATTTGGGAGGCAGCTCCAAAAACCGCAATGAAACCATTGAAAACATTACAGAATAAAATTAATTATAAAGTGTATATACAAACTTGATCGAAAAGAACCTACAGCTAATTTATACAAAGAAAGAAAACGTTTAGACATTCCTTCATTATACACGTTGAAAATTTGCACATTTATTCACCTGGTCAAAAATAAATTCAAGCATTCAAAATGAATAGTGATCAACACAATCACTCAACAAGGTTTTCAGAAAATATGGCATTGATGAAAATTAAAACAAATATAGGACAGCAATCTGTTTACCACAACGGAATAAAACTATACAATGGTCTACCGAATTCATTAAAGACAAATGGAAAATTTCGTTTCAAAAATAATATAAAAAAACATTTGATATCATAATTTATTTTTATTGCCATATAAAGATCTGATTCAATTACTCATTTTTTTGTATTCTATTCTATTTTTATTGTATGGCATCAGTTTAATTTTCCCTACAATAAGCATGTATATGTTTCTTGGGAAATAAATCGTTATTATTATTGAAAAAATAAAATAAATGGGTCTTTAACTCTTATCTTATTTGTAGAAAATATGAAAAATAAATGTTGACCACTTCGTTTTCCATAAATGAAGTGACAAAGCTTCAAGATCTGTAGTCGAAGGAGAAAAGTTACTGAATATGTGTCATACAGTCTATTACAACAGAATGGAATCATTCATCAGTTGAATTGTGTCGTAGGTCTTCAAATTAATGCATTGTAAACACAATTTGGTGAAAATGTGATAAATTCATGTCATTACTTTGAAATGAAAAAAGATTCCAAGTAAGAGAGAGTCATGTTACTTAGACTCCTGCTTTTTTTTCCAGAAGGCAGAGCTTTGAGAGGCAAGAAACAGCTAATTACCTCTGGAGTCACCAAATATATTTGGTTCATGAAATACTCATATTCAATATAATACCAAAAAACTGGGCTAGTTCCTGCATAATATAAATCAAATTGAAGACTGGCTTTAAATCAAATATTTTAAAAATGTACAATTTGTTAAGTCAAGCAAACCCATGAATAGTTGCATTATTCGTATTTCCTTGTACTAGGAATTGGGCCATGCGGATATGCTTTTGGTTAGTACTTAGTCTGCGGGCAGATGGCGCAGCAACGGCTATTTTGCTAGTTGTTTGTATCAGCCTAGATCTAGGGAAGATACTCGAATACGATTTTTTATTATGGGAAGTCATCGACTTATGTTGATGATGGCACTGCCTTGCACTGACGAGCGGCCAAATAGCCCAAAACTGATCTGCAAGTGTGTCCCGTTCCAGTGACTGAAAATCAATTCTGGCAGTTGTATCGCCAAGATATGTGGAATTTTTTCTGTGAAGAATCCCGCACTAAAGCTGGATTTATAAACTTGCAGTTCGTCGTTGGCTTTGGCGTTCGCGCTGGCGTCCGTCGTCAGCAATTCTTGGCAACGAAATTCACCATTTATAAACTTGTCATTGGCCGTTACGAAAATTATCATAACCTCATTATAATGTGTCATGTGAATTGACAGTGAGTTGTCACTGCGCGTTTTGTTTGTTTACACCTCTTTATGGATTTTTTATTTCTAGCGAAGGTGGTCTGTAATCCCGAAAAGACGAGCAGCACCTTTAGTTTTTGAGCTTTCTAGAAAATTTTACATATGACGTGAACCACTTGACAGCTGAAAGTCGTTTTGATTGGCTCTTCAGACTTGCTACGAACTGTGCTACGAGCCACCGACGGCAAAAGTTAAAGTTTATCCAAGTCAAACGACAGCCCAACAGCGAACGGCAACACCGACGGTAGATATAAATGATCTTACGGGTTTCTGTGCTTTTAATTGGGAACGCCAACGCGAACGCCAAAGCCAACGACGAACTGCAAGTTTAAAAATCCAGCTTTACACCTGTTGAATGTAATCCACTGCCCTTCGTGTTATTAACCAGGGGAGTAGTTGTTTTCTAATAGGTGTTAGTCCGTCAATCTACAGTGTAGGTGAGTTGAGGCTGGCCTGAACAAATTGCTCATGTTTGGAATATTTTAATTACATTTTAGTTTGTATTGAAAACAAAGGTATGTCAGAAAGCTTGGATTTGTTTGGAAAAAAAAACGACCTACATTCTTTTTTGCATATTCATGTCCAAATAATGTACTTACCCATCCAACTCGGACGTTTCTATATAGCACAAACCGTTCGGTTCGCTAGAGGTTAATATCAATAGGTCGGCCGCTATAAAAGAATTATTGTCCATTCGGACAATATCCCCCACCTGGACGGCCGACCATTTTTCGTTAACGAGCTTTCCTTTACGAACGACTCTAGATTTCCTGTTGTTGACGTGGGAGTCAGAAATATGACGTTGCTAAAAAATAAAAAAACCATTCAATTGTACTGGAATATCGATGCTGGGCCTAGGAGCTTTGCAGCATTTATATAATTTCACCTCCGAAACAAAGTTTGATAGTCCATGAAGCAGTAGTAGTTGAAAAAAAGCATCAATTGTTTGAAAACGAAAGATCGATTCGATTTTTTCCTGGATACAATTAATTGAAATTAAAATATCTAAAACGTCCTAGAACTTCATTTACACTTTTTTTTGATAAGATTATGTTTGATTAAATTTTACATTTCTTCAGCTTTACAGTGTCATTCTCAGGCCATTTAATCAATTTCTCAACTGCATCTGTCAATAGATTTTAGATTCAACAATGAAGTTCCAATCACTGATAGTGTTAATACATTCTGTAAATCTTTTATGTAGAAACAATGTATATATTATTCCACCACTCAATTTTTTTCTTGAAACTGTATGCAATTTCTTTAAAATATTTCTATACAGTAAAATGGCATTCTTCATGAACTATACAAAAGTTTTGGTACAATCAAATTCATTATGATTTTCAAACCGTTTCTCAAAATAAAATACACTTGTCCAAATTTATTAAAAACGAAAAATGAGTTTGAATTATAAGAGGCGCTCAAGATATCGGACTCTTCTTGAGCGCCACTTGGAGTTGAAACACTGTTTTCGTTTTCGTAAAATTCAGACCATTATTAAAAAATTTAAAAAGAACTCATTCGTGGTGATTCCTCTAGGTTTTCCTATGGTTGGAATTCATCTTTCATAGTAAATTCTTTGAAAATTTCCATAAATGAAAATTTATCATCAACTTCAAATGAAATCATTGTGGATGAGTGATATCATGTAAGTAATCATAATGATGTCATTTCGTCAACACTAGCATTGTTTATAGAGATAAAGGATAGTTAGCCAAATATACGGAAATATCATTTGAAGAGATATATACTACGGATAGATGGCATTAGGCATTAGGGAGCTCATGTCTTGGGAATCAAGTCAGAAACAGAAGGAGAATTTGTTTGTCAATGTTGTACATCAGTTATACTTTGATGATTATTTTACTGCCCAAACTTTCATCTCCTGTATCAACTTCTATTGTCAACACCATTTTGAAGCTTCATTAGCTTTATTTAAAAATTTCAGACGAAATGAAAACAGAAATATTCACTCATTACACATTTTAGAGAAATCTTTGTCGTGCATTATCAACTGAACGGAAGTGACATTATAGTGTAGATGGCGTAACAAAAACACTTCAGATCCTTTTCACACAGGCATTGGCAAACTAACCTATCTATAAACAATGACTAACTCTTGATATACAACGACTTCATAAGGAATACACAATAGGATTGTTCACGTTCTTAATGAAAGATAGATTCAGACCAGTCAAAAGTAGTCATTCATCCGCCTACTGAAAATGGATTCGTGTGAGACTTGACATTGTACAACTTTCCAACTGCTTTGTACTCATTCTGAAGCAGGTTCCATGAGGACACGAACAGACCTAGTATGATCCAAGAAAAGGACTATTTCATAATATACAGTGTGGTATTCGAAAATTAAAATCCTCCACCTGTGAAATAAAACCTCCAGACTTACTATGTCGTCGTAGGCATCTTTGATGGCAGTGAGTCCCAAGACGCCGATGAGTGGTAGAGCTGTGGTGACAGGCGTGAGACTGCTGATAGCCGGTATCAGCTGCAGCACGAGAAGGCACAAAAAGTAGAAGTTAGCCAAGCGTTGGAACTGTTCGAACAAATTCAGAGGCAGGAACGTCAACAACGAATACTTTGAGGTCTTTATGTAGTTACTCTGAAAAAGGAAAAAAAAGTCATGGGATATATTCGTGTATTTCACGGTACTGAAGATTGCAGAGTTGCCAACTGATGATTCTCTCTCGATTTCTATAAAGAAATAAGTTGAATGCTATCGCTATGTTCTGAAAACTAATCTGTGAAGATAGTGAAACTATTTTCCCATTAGCATGGTATAAAAAGTGCATCCTTCTGACACACAATTTATCAAAGCTGTTATACAGAACTGAACATTTTTTAATTACAGGAGTAGGTAATTCTTTTAGTGTTCAAATAAAATTTGATGAAAAGGTTTTATTATTGTTCTTTTCCATTCAACAAAAAATCATATATGGAAATTTAAGTGACAAATCTTATTTCTGAAAGGATATATTTTTGATCCCAACAAACACCTGAAAATCTTTACAGATCCTTTGGTAATATCCTGAGCTTTTCAACTTGTTCTTGAGTTAACATATTTGGCATGGTAATATTTATTTAACATCGCAACATTTTTTAATGAACAATCTTTTCCAGAACTTTTCGAAGGATTGAATATCAAACCATTTTTTGAAATCAATGTTTACAAGATATGAGGAACCTCGATAGTTTTCCATGATTTTGTTGTAACAGTTGTCGAAAATTTTATCCATAATCAGTATTTATTATTGACGAATATTCAAACCAGAATAGACCTGACTATAAACCATCATAAATAAGCAAAGTGAATTGAATGTCGCTGACCATACTACCAATTTATATCTTTATTTAAATCTATATTACAATACGTCATTCTTTTTTATGAATACATCTAAATATCGATTTGAAATTATTTATTACTTTATAGAACATTGAAAACAAAAAATACGTTCAATAGCGACACTAAACTAACACAACAGAAATCACAAAGAAATATATTTATCAAATTCCTTGTTCGTACTGTCATATATATAGGTGGAACGTCGAGACCTCTTGAAGTACGATGTACATCAAAAACAGACAGATTGGTGGTTCATAATTATCGGAACACATTCTCACTGCCGATGTAAATCTCACGGTAGAATTGATCGCAAGAGAGAGCAATGGTAGGACATGAAAATTAAGTTGGGAGTTCCTTCACTCGAGTCGCATCACACCAATTCCTGATCGATATCGTTTTGTTACTATTTGAGTATTAAATCGCATTTATGTTTCCAAAGCATAGTAAAATATTCATCTAGTAATTAATAGGTTGAATCGGCCAAAAAATGTCCAAATTTTTGAAATTTTGTTCTTCCTCCTACCTCCTTCCAGAGAAACTAATCAGATTCGCATATTTCTGGCCAATGTTGTGAATTTTGAAGACTATTTGTAATAGACATGTAACTGACATTTCAGTAGAAAACATAATGATTATTAGAAGTATTAGATTGAAGGGGAGATTCAGGGATACAAATAAGTTTTACTGAGCTTCTCGAAAAAAAAAAAAAAAAAAATAACGAACATTCTGAAGGGCGGTAAAAAAAATCATTTTTCAGAAATGCCGCATATTATCAAATTTGTTATATTTTTGTTTTTCATAAATATCACGCCAGCCACTTTCACCAACCTTTTCATATTTGTTTTTACCCAACAGCAAATCCATTTCATGATTTTTTTTGGATTACTGTTCTTACACCATTTCTTGGAATATAAACAGGGTGTTGAATGCTTTCGAAACTTAGAGGGGTGATTCTTTGAGTAATTCTAAGACGAAAAGTTCAGATAAACAAAGATCCGGTAACGCTTCGTTTTCAAAATAAAAAAAATCCTATATATCTCAACAACCCTTCGGTCGATATCCTTAAAATTTGACGGTGGTAACAAGGGTATCGAGGGGCTAATTTGGCCATTGATATATTGGAATCATCATGTCCAGTGGCGTCTCGGAAAGTAACAACCCATATTTTGATCAAAAATATGGTGCGCCACTGATTTTTTGCAATTTTCATATTTATTTCCCGACTAAAACTACAACTTTTTCACTCTATCTTTTTTCTTGTATCTTGCTCTGTTTTCGAGAAAAATATATAAATATAAAAATCACTTCATTGCATGTTCTTGGTACAACAAAAAAAAACTAGCAAACATCAAGCTGTCGCTTCTCGAGGCAGATTCTCGGAACAGCTGAACGATCGAGTCGTTTTCGAGCGAAAATTCCCGATGTTCTAGGCGCACTAAATTCGAAAGTTCGAGGCGCGAATGCAACATCTAAACTTCTAGATAAATCGATCAAAACGAGAGTTTCTGGTAGAACAGAGTTTGTAGTATTGAGATTGGAAAGTTCAGAGCTAAGTGGGGAGTCGAAGTTGTATAAGCAGTGTTTTTGTAAAAGTGTTGGATGTTCAAGTCAGCTAAGAAGTCTTATGCGTTTGTAAACGATTCATAAACGAGTACGATTTTATAGTGACGTTAATAAAAGTAGTTTAGTGTTTGTTTGTAGTATTATTTGGTGAACGAACCCCAGAAATATCTTAACAAAGTCACTGTTTTATTGCTGTATCGGATCGGATTCTTGAGAGTGAAATAGTTATAGTTCGTTTTGTATAGTAATTGATGTCATTTCGTTGCGTCGTTTGAGTGAATATTTTATGTAACGAAAAATAAAAAAAATGAAATACTGAATGAATCCTCTGGCCAGAGGCGAAACGTTTATGATAGGTTGTAAATAAAAAAATATGTAACATTTCTGAAAGATGCAGTTTTCTGTACCGCCCTCGGAAGCATATTTTCCAATTTATTTGCTTATTCAATTTTTTTCAAGGAGGTGAGTGGGTCATGTTATCTCCCAAATATCTCCCCTGACTGTCCCCTTCGACTCCATATTTTATTCATTGAGCTCAGTCAATATGAACCGGAAAAAATGAAAAAATATGAAAAAAGGAGGTTTTTCAATTATTAGAGATATGAGAGACGATAGGAGGCAGAAAAAATATTTTTTTTTCCAAAATAGTAACCCCACCAAAAATAAACCCAATTGGGATATGAGAACAATATGACAGAACAAGGGCGTAAATATGCAATGAACTCTCTTTGATTCCATTAAATTGCAACAAAAAATGTACAGCAATCAAATAGATTGTAATTTTTCTAAGGAAAATACCAAACAATGCATTTTGAATAATACAACTTCGTCGCCCTCTAACGTCTTTCCTAATCATACGATCCTCTCATAACTTGCCAAAATTGGGTAGGGGCTTGAACCGAACAAAATATCGAAATATTATCGAAAATTGGTGAAAGCCATTTTCATAAGGTTGTGTGCCCTGTCCTTCGCGTTATATGAGAAGTTGCTGACTGATAAGGCGTGTTTCATTCAGAAGAAATTATTTTTGATCGACACAGCAACTTTTCGGGGTAGATTAGATGTCTGCCTTTCTCGAGGGGTTGACCACATGGGAATTCCGGTGTACAATTCATAGGAATTCTGGGGATTTCCGAGAAATTTTCGAAGAAACTATAGGGATTATTATAAGGTAACTTAAATTCATTCGCACAATAATACAAAAGCATACAGTAAAATTTCAATATTTATATAAAATCATAATTCAAAAACAAAACACCGGTGATAAGTAATCCACTTCCACTGGACGAAGAAAGTTAGAACCTTTGTTTTGAAAGAGTTTGTGGCGAATTTCCAATTTCAAATACATTTTGTTAGCGACAAATAAGCCTGATGACAACAATCTTCATGATCTGATAGACATCTGATATGTTGGGGAAGTTTTTGCAAATGAGTCAATAACTTCTTTCAGTGAAATAGTACCTCATTCTGATTCAAATACATGAATAAGGCATGTGAAACAATCAAAAAAACTTTGTTTTATAGTTTGTGCGGCCTCGAGAAGGGTGTGGTTGGGGGTAGTTTTTCCAAATAATAACTTATTTCAATGGAATAGTACCTCATTCTGATTCGAATATATATGAATTGGGCATGTGAAACATCTCAAAAAAAACTTTGTGTCGTAGTTTGTGTTTGTTTTTGGGGTCAACCTCTGCGACTGCTATTATTTTCCTCAATATTTCAAAAATGACGTGTCTTGAAATTTCACTCTACAAGACGAAGGAACGCCCTTGATTGTGGAAGAGAGACTAGATCATAATTGGCAGACAAAACACAGATTGTCTACATTGATGCCAGCGGTTACCGAAATTTAAATAAGACGGTTATAGCTCGCGTTATACGATCTGAGTTATATAGTCAATGACTGCAGTCTTTGTATGATTTTTGGAGTTTCTTTGCAGCTCCATCATGTTATTTGGACGGTTTTATATAATTTATCGGTTTGTAATAAAAAGATGATCGGATATATTGTGGTTCAGTGTCAACTGTTCTCATTTGAGTTTATACAGGGTGAACACACTGGTGAAAAATATTTTTATATTTTCCTAGTAGGTGATGTATAAGGATTATCAATAATTTTTGATATTATGGGATTTACGTTTTTGGGAAACAGTTTATTTTCGCTTTATAAGTGATGGACAAAAACGTATAAAAAGGATTTTCCCCACAGATAGAGTATCCTGTGATCATTTAGCGGTTGAAAATAATAGAACTTATTCAATATACCATAAGATACCGTATTTTTTTCAATGACAAATTGTATTTTTCTGATACTTATTTATTCTAACGGATTCAGAACTTGATTCTATAAGGAAAAATCTCAAGAAAAATTATGGTAATAAAAAAATCCTGAGTAGAATCAGTCGATCCGTTCCCATTATTTTACGATTGTGACGTTGCATATTATATAGATGATTTATTTTGTTTCCGATACTTATAATAAATACCAGCCTCAATGAAAATGTGAAAAGTTTCAATATGTAAAATCCGATATTATTCAGATCGGGTCATAATCATGACATGGTCTACTTTAAAGTCTAAAGTTTATGTTCCACTCAGAAATCCCAAAAAAAAATTTTGTGTGAAAGTTCCGAAATATATCTTTCATATTTCGTCGGGTTCCCTCGGAATTCCCCCGGAATTCCCAGTATTTCCGTCATTTAGTTTTAAAATTTTATCGATATTTCTTCAAATTGACATATTTTTTTCGTAGGAATTCCGGGGAATTCCGAGGAAATTCTGGGGAATTCCGAGGAAATTCTGGGGAATTCCGGGAAATTCTGAGGGAATTCCGGTTTACGGGAATTCCAGTGTACACATTTTTCCTCAGTGGTCAACCCCTCGGCCTTTCTAAACTTGTATAGATTTCAATATCAATTCTGAATTTTTTCAGACCTCAAATAACTACTGAGAAAATATAAATATTCATCCACAATATCGAATCTATTCATATGAAATATATATGGTTATTTTTAATATTTGAAGAAAAATCTGAATTGAACATTTCCGAAAAATCATTGGTACCTGTACTAGGATATTGATTATAAATTGATATAAGAACAAAAGCGGAATTTCTTGAATATTAAATAAAATTGCATCCATGGATATATAAAAATGAGACTGTACCAAATGAATACGGAAAGTTTCTGTACCAAAGGAATATGGAATGTTTCTTATTTATTGCTCGGATATTATAACATCTAACAATAAGAAACCATTAAAAATTGACCAGTCATAAGATACAACTATTTATTGGATCTATAAACTGATATTAATGATCGATGAAAAAATTTAGCAATTCTAATGACCACAATTGACACAAATTCTGTGAAACCAGAAATGTTTATCTCGAAATATTCTCGCACAAAAAAAATAGTTACATCTGAATCATTCGATCACAACAGTTCATTCTATTCAAACATCTGCTTCATAAAACTGAAAATAACAATAAGCTAATTCTTTCCGAATGTGAGTGTGAGTAAATAAACGGAATGTTCTGTATTTTGACTTATCTACTTGGAAGGCTCATTAGTTCTATTTTTAGAAATGCTTGAGTTAATTCACTAAGGAAACAAATTGCGAAATGAAAAAAAAACAGTTAACTTTTCAAATCGAACACAAACAGGACACATCATATAATTCTCAAGTAATGATATGAGACAAAAGGTAGACTTACAGCATAATGAAATTGTGAGTTGTATACTCTGTCATTTGCGTGGATTCTCCTTTGGTTATCTGAAAATGAAAATAGGCAATTGAGATAGTTATACAATGTAAAGGTACATGCGGCCGTAAACAGTTTTCCCCCTTTCAACTCTTGAACGGGACAAGATTTCGAGATCGGACAAGGTTGACGTTGAATGAAATCATAGTGCAAAAGAAATTTGTAGCGTCACTCATTTCCGAGAAGGGGTATAACTTTTTTTAAACGGAAAGGGGGGCATGTGAGATCTTGTTTGATAAGTCATTCAATTCTCTATCCAAACCTGGTTCACTTTGGAAATCTGACTAGTCTTTCATGAATTAACGGTTGTCAAATTTATCTATTTCAATCGACTTGTGGAAGAGATTATCATGTATGTTAGAGGTTATTGTAGTAAATTGAGGAGATTTTGTAATTAAATTTCCATTGAAATAATTATTTTTCCTTGGTTTGATTAAAATAGAATAGAATTGGCAATAACTTGAGAGTGACTAGTCCAATTCACAGGAATAAACAAGTGGACTTTTCACGGCTGCATGGTATGTATACTACACACTTTGACATTATAAAGCAGATAGCTGGCCAAAAATGCACTGGACTTTGAAAAATATCTGACATGCACTTGTTAAAGGATCTCCATGAAAGGCACGTTTTTAAGTACTTCTAGTGCTCATCTGGAGAAAGTAATGACACAGTCTTTGATATCTACTGCATGAAACCATATACCGAAGTCCTAATTAAACGATGGACCAAAGACCACCTTCTCGTTTCCAGCTCTGAGGAGGTTGATCAATAGAATTATTCACCTATGAAATCGACACCAATGACCTGCGAATCAACAGTATCAACCTGCTCTGAACACTTGGGGAGCAATGGTGTGCTAGGTTGGTTTCTGTTCATCGAAAAAACTTGCGGGTGTTACTTTCTAGGGGCTACTGCATGCCTGACATTTTTATCTTCAGATTCTGAAGTGAAAAGCTATCATGTTCTGAGATTGAAATAACAGGGAGGAGGAACGATTTGTACCTGTTAGATGACTTGCATAGCATTTCGGTCTCAATTACGACTTTCCTTTTTCTCCTTTCACTTTTATTATTACCCGCTAACTTCTCTTCTCTCTCATCCAACTCTGCCCCTTTTCATCTTCGTTTTCTTTTCAGTAAATTTAATGTTCAAACCTTACTAGAAATTTATCAAGTGTTTTGAAAGCATCAAAATTACAGATTATTCACCGAAATATTATATATTAATGGTGGGAAAATTTCAGCTGTCGGCCGTGTTCACACAACCAAACGAATTTTTTGTCGTTCACCGAAATTACTTTATTATTATACAAATATGAGCATCAACTACGATAGTGATGCAAAAGTGGAAGTAATCACCCCATCTGTTCGGCGAACGAACCAAATACAAATAAACTTTCCATCGTAAATAGCAATAGAATAATTTTCTCGTTTTGCCGATAGTTATTTCATACTCAATTGAAAACGATACACATGGCAGCCTCATTTTATTCGAAACGGTTCAAGGATTCAGCAATAATAAGGCACTTATATAAACGGTGTAATCATTTTCATTGCATTGCATTGAACCAGGCGTCTACCATTAATCATACTTTGATGCTCGGGGAGTGATTATTGAAGTACTATGAGAGAATGAAATTTGGAGCATTTCACTTATTTTCTCTCTCCCAACGTTTGGCAAAACCTACTCACTGCAATCGACCATTGAAAAGCAGGTCGCCGATTTGAAATGATTGAACTTAGTAACATTATAACGACGTACCTTCCAAGAACTATTTTTTCATTGGTGTGATAAGAGAAAAAAACGATAATTCCGAGAATATGTAAGAAAAAAAAAGATCAACATTGTTCTCTGTAATTGAGAATCGACAAAAAAGAAAACGGGTCTTTCCGAATGCCTAGCACTGCTTTGTGCTCTACCACATTAATGAATCCGTTCCAGGTTGGAATCTTCCATGTACCTTATACTTCATTTTTGAATCAGTCTGAAACTTTTGTGACGGCACCGTCAGGAAAAATCAATTACAGTGATACAGAATTAAGTGCAATAATTTTTCTTTCAAATTTAATCAGTGAATTCACTTTTTCTACACCCGTACTATAACAATACACTTATATGCCCATAATCAATGTCAAAATGAGATTCATTGGGATACAGATTTTTCAGAATGATACAGATTTTTAATCATACAGAAATCCAATTCAGTGGCAAAAGGCTGCATTGAAAATTAGGTTCAGAATAAAATCATCATTTACGATACAATATTGAACTCTATTGAGACTAGCAATAATGATAGAAATGTCAAAATTCCTCCCACTTCCAGATCAGTGGAACCTGCAAACTGCACCATAAATAACCCCCGTAAAGCTAGCAGAACCAATTAGGAATTGTAATTTTTTCAGACTATAATTTCAGGCTAATTTATTACCCCATTCCCGAATTTTTTGCTCATCAATTGTTGGAAATATCGCGGGTTTTGCTAGCTGTACGTTGGTTGGCAGAACAAAACCGCTAAACGAATGTGAAGTTTTATCAAACCATAATTTCAGGAACATTTCAGGCTCACGTTTGAACCCATCGCAGATATTTTTGGATTGATTTTTTTTTTAAATCCTAGGTTCTGCTAGCTTTACCGTTGAAGCAGAACCCAACCATACAATAACAACTCGGAACAAATTCAGTTAGGCACTAATTTTAGGCTCTATTCGGGCTAATTTCTTACCTTATTTTATATATTTTTTTTTGGTCTTCAGTTGGAGAAATCATAGGTTGTGTTTGTTCAACATTGAGTTCACTGTACCAAAAGGCCATCCGAATCCTTAAGAAAAATCTGATCACACAATCATTTTAGGCTCAGATTTTTTTAGATTTCTTTCTTTTTCTGGGTTCACCTGCCCCTTTACGATTTTCTTAAAAACTGTTGTGGAACTAATCGTTTTTAATCGTCTAGCCTTTTCTACAGCCAACTCATTGTTGAGCAAACAGAATCTATGATTTCTCCTCCAACTGAGGAGCACAAAATATATAATAGGGTAATGAATTAACTTGATTAGAGGCAGAAATTATTGTTTATTTGGATTTGTTTTGATGGTTGGGTTCTGTTAGCTTAACGGTAAATCTAGCAGAACCCAAGATTATTTTTAAAAATGCAACCCAGAAAAATCCGAAATGGGTGCAAACGTGAGCGTAAAATGAGCCCAACATTACGGTGTGATCAAACTTTGAGATGAATTAGTCGCAGGCCGTCAAAGGGGTAGTACCGACCGAAATGTTGAGGCAAGATGAAATTTGGCTAAAACAATTCTGGTGAACTGGGTAATTATATTCTCTGGGATGAATTACTCGCAGGCCGTCAAAGGAGTAGCTTCAACCCCCTGAAACTTGAAAATATTCATAAGTTCCTACCGAAATGTTTAGCCAAGATGGAATTTGGCAAGAACACTTCTGGTGGGTTTAAAGAATATAATTATTCAGATCACCACAATTTTTCTAGCCAAATTTCATCTTTGCTACAAATTTCGGTCGGTACTTACTGAATATTTTCAAGTTTCAGAGGGTTGAAACTACCCCTCTGACAGCCTGCGAGTAATTCATCTAAGAGTATATAATTATACAACTCACCAGAAGTGTTCCACCAGAATTTTATCTTGGCTAAACTTTTTGGTGGGTACTTAATGAATATTTTCGAAATTCAGAGTGTTGAAACTACCCCTTTGACAGCCTGTGAGTAATTCATCTGAGAGTATATAATTATACAACTCACCAGAAGTGTTCTCTCCAAATTTCATCTTGGCTAAACATTTTGGTCGATATTTTTGTGAATTTCTGTTTCAGAGTACCACCGAAATGTTTAGCCAAGATGAAATTTGGCAGGAACACTTCTAGTGAGTATAAAGTATATAATTATTCAGTTCACCAAAATTTTTCTAGCCAAATTTCATCTCGGCTACAAATTTCGGTCGGTACTTAATGAATATTTTCAAGTTTCAGAGTGTTGAAACTACCCCTTTGACAGCCTGCGAGTAATTCATCTGAGAGTATATAATTATACAACTCACCAGAAGTGTTCTCGCCAAATTTCATGGCTAAACATTTCGGTCGATATTTTTGTGAATTTTCATATTTCAGAGAGTTGAAATACCAACATTTTTGACATTTCAATCGTTCATCTCAGATCAAACTTTTGTGTTCAGAATGATTTCCAATCTGTAAAAAAGCAATCACCTCTATTTTGGCAAATACTTAATAGCGAAGATATGCGAGACTGATTTTGACAGCTGACAAATTTTTCAAGCGTTTGCGGAAAAGAAATTAAGTTGATAAGTTGACTTAGGCAACTAAATAAAATGCATAAATGCTTACATTCGACTTAGATCATCGAACTTCTTGAGTTACTGAGTTGAATTAAATACAAATTGAGTTGGCTTGCATGAATCCACCTTTAGATATATTGGATATAGGAAATCAAGCAAAAATATTTTCAAGAGCCTCTCTATAGCACCCATGAATCCTATTTACAAACATGAAGTTGTTTGTCACATGGGTCAATATCATTTACACCTGAAATAAGAATGCAATTTTTGGCTGCAATTTCTCGCTGCAATTTGTTGCTGTGAGAAATGTCATCTATCTATTGCCTACATTATCACAACTGATATATGATATCATTCATTTTCAGTTTTTGTGATTGAAGTTTAATGAATATAACTTGCAAGAATAAACACAATTTTCTTCAGTTGAAGTGACAAATTCCTTTGTGGAATTTATGTGTACTTAAGGCACGCACCACATTGGAAAAATCACTGGTAAAATTTTTATATTTTGTTTACAACTATTTGTATGAGTGAAGTTTCAACATACTTATTTTTCCCTAGATTGAAATATGATAACTTTTATTTCCCAAGAAACTACAGTTTATAGAAGGAAAATATTAACTAAAAAGAATATTATACATCAAATGAAAAAAAAAACAATGAAATCAGACTGTTTCATTGTAGAAAATGAAAAAAAATTATGGCAATAAAAAAATAAATGAAAAATTGCCAATTCTTTATTTCATTAAATGTTTTTCTAAGTTGGCTTTGAAACGGAGTTTTCCATATTTTTCCACTGCATCTGGTTATCTATTACAAAAAATGATTCCTGTGTGATAAACTGACTGTCGTCCTATGTTAGATTTGAATTTCATCGTTGATAAATTTTTGGAAGATCTGGTTGAATGACTGTGCTGAATTATTATTAGCTGCATATATGTATTTGTATCAAGAAGACAGTGAAGAATTAACAACAAAAGTGGAGGAAAATGCTTTTTACATCCTAACTGAAGTAAACATATCACAGAAAGCTCTTCAATATTTTGGTGTAATAATATGTTTTGCTCAAATACTTTGGATTGGTTTATCATTAGCCGCTGACTCTGTGTATTTCCTAATGACTACAGTATATCTGTAACATCTGTTTTTGAATGTATATATATTAGGGAGTTTTTTGATCAAACATGTGCTTTAGTAAATCAACTTTCACCGATCTGACATAATAACCAAACTTGGAGAACAGTTTGCATATGTTACAATTTTCACATATCTACCAGTCTTACAAGGAGTTTCAAGATTTTTTTGTCGCATATATTTACAATGTTTGCCCAAAATCTGCTGAAACAGAAGCCCATTTCTTTGGGAATTGAAAAACAATTGTCATTCAGCATGTATTCACAGTTTGCTTGTATTCAAAAATGATTTATGTTATTTCAAATACAAATACACAGCAAAGGTATAAAGTGTAGAATACTTCGAAGCATTTTGACCAAACTTACCACATAACATATAGCCTTTTCGGAAATCTTTGGAAGAATGAGCTATATCATTTCGATCAGAACCTGAGCTCTGATACCTTTTCTGGTTCCTCCAAAAAAGTTTGCTAAATACACTGAGTATGGACTCGCACAGGCTCAAATGTCTTCTATCACTGCCGACCACACTAGTTTTGGATCTACTTATGTCGTTGTCGTTGGCCTCAATGCTCAACACTGTCGACTTTTGTTTCTGCTTGCACTTTTTTCGGGTGTGCTTCGAGTGTCTTTTCGACGACTGCTGCTCACTGTCATCGTACACTTCAAAGACTTCCAGTTCGTAATCCATTCTCCCTCTGGCAATGTCATTTAGCTCATCTGAAAGAGCAGTACAGCAAGCAGCTGATTTTCACCAACGCATTTTCTATACGACGAAAAACTGAATCGTTCTATCGAGATTTTTTAGAACGGCGTGGTCGACTTGCCACCTTCGCAAGACATCATTAATTATAAAGCATAAACACACCACAACACTTATTCGATCTTCTGCGAATGTGTCAATTTTCGCCGAGGTCAAATTGTGTCAATTTTTTTGCTCAACCTGTCAGTCGGTAATAGAGGGAATTCCTATGACAGCTATTTACAAACTCGCCGTTTTGATTGATTATTTCGTTCATAGATGTCGGGTACGAGTTGGAAATCGACAAAAACATTTCAAATCTGGTGAAAGTATAATGTGGTGGAAATACCAAACAAACGGACGTAAAATTACTTTCTTGTTGCACAGCATATCAAAACATTATGGATTGATCCATATTTCGCTATCATTTCCTGAAGTGAAAAAGTAGAAAGAAATCCATGCACGTAAGTCTCTAACATAGACAGCTCGCGATAGATGGAGCATAAAGCACGATTGAATCGATAAAATTGGGCGCAAGCGCTAATTGAAATTTGATAACTTATAATTGGACGCAAGCGTTACTCAAAATATGAATTGAATATTCAGATGGCATTGATTTACGACTGTCGACACGATAGTTTCTTATGTACCGTGGATGTTCATGCCTGATGGCGACGATTTTACAGATCCGAGGGCCTAGCTCTGGCCTGAGAGTTCATAAGTTGCCCGAAGGTATATACATTTAGTTCGTTATTGCTTATACAACAACTTTGAGAAAATCTGATAGCTCAATTCAATCTCGACAACATTAACATTTCATGGAAATAGATAGGTACTCAATAATTGCTGCGTCACAGAAAAGTTGTATGCTTTTGAGGTGCCCGCAGGCCACAAAATTGGGGCCGAAACGTCTAACACAAATCTCTAGACGCAGATAAACACGACTGCATACAACATATACAGAGGGTGTTATTCGAGTATGTTGCCAAATCCAAATAGGAGTAATTCTTCGAATAATTCTGAGACAAAAAGTTTATATAATTATAGGTCAGGTAATGACTTCGAAATGGAAATTGAAACGTCTAACAAATGAGAAGAAACCAAACTGATAAAAATCCCGTGAAAACCAACTTGTATAAACGAAGATCGAAGATCCGTGAAAACATCCATTTTCACATAAGAATGGGCAGGACATATCCTTAGAGAGCGATGAATGAATGATATGTGAATGATAGTATCATCAATAGTATCGGACCAATTGTTTCGTAATTGATTCTTAAGTCTGATAGAATTTCGTTGATGTTGCAATGCGTGCTAATACGATACCAGCTCTTGTGTATTGCACGTTGGCAGGCCTCCATCAGCACTCATTGTAACATCAACGAAAATCGTTCATAAACTTCCTAATTTTTCTGTTTGACAATACATATTTCACCTATGAAAAAAAAAAATCGATAAACAATCCTTTGGCATACCCATAGAAGCTTCATTTTCACCTATTTTGGCAGCTTACGTGATGAATGATGTGTTGGACACATTCCTTCCGGTTCTTTCCTTCAATATTCACTTTATAAAAAAAACATTGTTATGAAATCTCCTATCGCCGGCCCTGTCGCTCGTAAACGCGAAATAATATGAGTGGTCGAAGAGAGAACGTCATTTTCTAGGAAATGTCGGAACGCGTAGAAAATTAGATACACATCATCGAGACTCATCTGGAAGATTCTCCACAGGCGAACGCAAGTATAAAAAAGGGAGACACTTCATCGCGACGGCAGAGTGTTTATCAGAGTTTCTAGCTGAGTGACGCTTAGTGGAGAGAGATATTTCTTCAGAGTTTCTAGTCGAGAGTTTCAGTACAGAGCGTTGGATAGTGTAGCTGATTAGTTTAAGAGTGAGAGGCCCGGTTTTGCCGGGTATGTCTGCAGACACGTACGCTTTATCAAAATGTGTAATGACAGATAAGTTTAAAGGATTTCTGCTTATTTCATTATATTCAGAAAAGGGCATGAAAGGTTTGGACGAAAAGATTTTTCAAGAAAAAAAAATACTTTCACAAATATTATTGCGTGAAATGTCTTGTTTGAAGGAGTTTTATTGAACTTCTGCACGGGACAATGCTTACGAAAAATTCAAATATCTCTTCGTCCGAACCTTACAATATCTATGTAGATTACAATGAGACACTCAGTTTTCAAAAAAAAAAAATTATAAGGTCATATTTTGCAAAATTAAATTCATTAAAACGCCGCTAGTTAGGCAAATTATTTACAGCAGATCATCGCTAGTTGACTGAATTCAGGCCAGATAGAATAATCAGGGAAAGTTTGTATTGTACCATGGGTAGTAGTCACGCCCCCAGAACAGCGGCGGGCGAAAGCATACGGAAATTATACGGAATAAATATTTAGGACTGGATATTTCACAGGTAGGTAGTGGGCAAAATTATAATTACGGGTTAGAGCGCATAACGTGCATTTTCAAAAGCTTTTATTATTATTACCCAACACGCTTGTATTAGGTTCACTTGCAGGTAACAAACTAACAAACAATGTAAGAAATCGTGCAAGTTGAATTTGATCCGCAGTTCTGACCATCCGATTGATTTGAAATTTTGCAGCACAGAGAAAAACGTTCCAGGTATACAAGTACACTTGAAAATAATTTAATAACTATAGATGTATTCTTATATTTTAATGTAATAACATCAAGTAAAAAAAAGTTTCTGTCATTGGGTTTCTGCAGTAGCTGAATTGAGGTCCTAGTATTAAAAATGAAGTGTTCACTAATATATTACTTGTTACTCAACAGTTTATTCCTCAGTATTCAACAGTTTTGCCTAAACTAGCTTATTCGCCATCAAACATCTGCATTCAGTGGAAGGAACAATAGTATGCTACCGTTATTACTAATTTAATACCTGTAAGTAAAAAAGTATTTATTTGACTTTTCGTGTGTCTACGGAATGATTCGGAGAGTTGCATACGCGCCCGATCGGCCCGATGCATGCCGAGAAATACGTTAAAGCGGTTCAATTCAAATTCAGTCGTGTTTGTTCCCTTTCGAAGCGAGTTTCATGTGGTTACTGTTACGGTTACAAATTATTTTATGATTGATATTAGGTACATGGTCAAAGTTTTTTGGTGAGTTTGAAAGTGAATTATGGATTTCCTCGAAACTTTAGAACAATGGGGCCTCTCAAGATATTTATAGGTATAGATTTAGTGACCTATTAAAGTTTTAGACTTCTTCAGGTGTAATGGGTTAGCAATCACAATGCATTCGATATGAAATGTCTTCTTGCCCAACCGAATTCAAAGAGCTTAAAAAACATTTTTTGTTTCCTGAAATACCTTGTAACTGCTAACCCACTAGACCTGAAAAAAACGTTGTGCTGTACATATCTTTCTTGTCACAATTATAATGTATTTGGAATGTTCACGTTATGTCTTTTTTTGTGTGACAAATTTTTTTAGAGAATGTTTATATTTGTTTCAGGTGGAAAATAAATGAGTTGTGAAAAAACTTTACTACATTTTTTTCTGGTGAATTAGATACTGCACTGATTTGGTAGATTTTTGTAGGCGATTTGTAATCATAAAAAATGATTTTCAAGTTGAAAAGTGAATAGTTGAAAAATATATTGGGGATCCCTTATTATTGGAAATGATTTGTATTACAGTTTTATAACAGAGTTCAGTTACTACGGTATCAAACTGAAAGGCCCTTGTCAAGATGCGCGTATTAGCAACTTGAAAACGTGCGTCGAGTGCAGTTATTTTCAGTCTGATTTTTCTTCCATTGAGGTATGTTATAAAAAAACATTCGACATAGTCGGTGGGCATACTTGAAGACTAGCGGTAAATCAAATAATTTTTTGAACATTTTATTCAGGCCTGTCTCAAATACGTACACAGTAGGTTTCTGGCCACAACTACTCTCCTGGCTAGCATTATACCCGGCCAGTGCAAGAAAATCTTGCATTTGTTTTTGGCGATACAAATGCCGGAATTGATTTTCAATTATTGGGACGGGCACATTTGCAAACCGATTTTGGGCTATATGGCCTATCATCAGTACAAGGTATTGCCATCAAATAAAGTAGATGACTTCCCATAAATAAAAATCAAATACTTTTCGTAATATCAAACCTCGAACAAAACTGAAAAACAGAAAGTCATTGCACCATCTGCCTATGGACGAGGTATCCCAAAATCAAACCGAATTCACCCATTCCTCGTAAAAGGAATATTTTCAGCTTTGTGGTTTGATACTATGAAAGGTATTTTATTTTTAATTATGAGGAGTCATTGATGATGGCAATGCTTTGTACTGACGAGGGGCCAAATAGCCCGAAACCGGTCTGCAAGGGTGCCCATCTCAATTATTGAAAATCAATTCAGGCATTTGTATCGCCAAAAGCAAATGCAGGATTTTCTTCTGTGAAGAAACCTGCGTTGGCACCGGTCGGATATAATCCAACGCCCTTCGTGGTATTAGCCAGGGGAGTGGGAGTGACTATCGAACTATCCGCCGATAGTAATTAAAGTAATTACCTATGGCTGGTGGAACAAATTTTTGGTACAATCCCAAATTATTCTGTAGCAGCCAGAAATTATACTATGACAATAAACCTGTTCAATTAAGGTAGTGAAAATGTGTACAGAAACAGTATGAAATGTCTAATGAATGTGAGATTTAATTTTGCTGTGAGTGCTGTATGCTGTATAACGTCGATCAAACTGTTTGATAGGGGTAAGTGAAATATTGATTACATATTCTGGAAAAGTCTTCTAGATAATACAACAGTTCTTTTCACAGAGGTAAATGTAGCACACCGGTTATTAAACTGTTTAATAGTAGTTGTGTGTTGATGTATTACTACGAAGAAAATAGTTTTTCCCATTATTAAATGATTTAATAATGGTTGCTAGACTCAGCTTGTCAATATTTTATTAGCCATTAGTAAACTAGTGAACTG
Source organism: Zygogramma bicolorata (assembly GCA_032362365.1). NCBI lineage: Eukaryota > Metazoa > Arthropoda > Insecta > Coleoptera > Chrysomelidae > Zygogramma > Zygogramma bicolorata. Next base: position 201,859 of record JAVJAQ010003054.1, on the reverse strand, counting down.
GGTGTCTGCTATAGGTAGACAGGTTCAGAAAAAAAATTTCATTCACTGTTATTCGACTGTTTATTTGTCCCATATAGTATACAAGTTTTTACTTGGAGTTATTCAAATCTTAATAATCATTATCGATTTCTTTTCTCGGTGAGGGGTACATAATTCCGGTGATAATGAAATTAAGAGAAAAAACAAAAAAGGCGGCTTCACTATGGCGCACGAGATTTGTGATTATAGTCCGATTCGAATCAAAAGTGGTATCTAGGGGTTTAAAGATAGGAGATTATTATTTTTTTGAAAAAAAAATGAGATGGAGGCGAAATAAACGAAAAAAATGTTGTTTGTAGTTGTTAATAACAAGAGAACTAAAAAGATAAAAAGTATAAAAAAAACGTTTTCAAACAAAAGCTTTTATACGAACACACTAAAAAAAACGAAAATAATTATTGTTTGATCTAGGTTATTCAGTGAGTTTTTCATTTCAAATTATACCAGGTGTCCCACATTTTATGTGACAGGCAATATCTGGTTTGTTGAAGGAGATACACAAAAATGTTCCGTACAAAAGTTTTAGGAGTCCATGAGAGCTTTATTTAGATATAATTTTTAAATATACAGGGTGTTTTGTGTAGGTGCTACAGACCAAAATTCCATTTTTTTAAATAGAACGCCCTGTATATCATTACATATTCAGATGCTACGTTAAATTTTAATATCATTTCATGTTTGGTTTTTGAAATTCGGTTACGGCGTTGTTGAGTTATTGCTAAAAATGTAAAGTCTTGAGAACGACTATTATTTTTAAAAATATCTCATACAATTATTCTCTCTGCATCAGATCACATGAATATTAGTCAAAATTTTGGGTGTTCGAAGTAACGGTTTCAATTTTGAGTTGTGGAATTCAGTCAGGAATCATTTTGAATATGAAACAATTGCGAAATTGAAAGAGGTGTATTCGAAAACAAATCTTTAATAACAATGTAAATAATATAACTTGATAAATCATTTCATAAGAATGGTAGGTACCTAGAAATAAGTCATGAAAATTGTTCAAAGTGATGCCCATTAGATATTATACAGGCTTCGAAACGTCGAATCACTTCTCTCGTACAAGTCGCTCTTATAATATCAGGCGTAATATCACTGCACGCTAGTCGAATTATCATTTTCAGATCATCCACATTCAAAGGGGGAGTAGTGTAAACAATACCTTTTAAATAACCCCATAGGAAAAAATCAAGCGGTGATAAATCTGGGGAACGAGCCGGCCACCGAATTGGACCCTTATTCCCAAATAGCACACGACGTCCTGAAGACGAACCATTTATGTCCCAGTTACGTCGATACGTCCCGGGACGGATAGGAGACATTCGAAGAACGTACATTACCGGATGTACCATGTATGTACTGGTTAGACGTCCCATGTAGGTACATACTTGGTCCCGTTCCAATCGGAATGTAATAAAAGCGTACATGCTTGGAAGTACTATGTACGTACTTTATTAAGTGTCCCTGATACGTTTACATTAACTCCTCTTCAGGTACGTACTTTTCGGAATGAATTAGGGACATACCAATGACGTGTTTTTTTGTGAATCCCATGTACGTACTGCTCAGACGTATCATTTACGTACATGTTTGGAAGAACTATGTTCGTACTATTTGGACCTTCCAGGTGCGTACATATTGAGTCCCTTTCAGATACGTATATTTCAAAACGTTTGCGGGACATAATAGTAATGACGTACATTTTTGGAAATCGTATGTACATACTATCTGGACGTCTCGTTGACGTACTTTTTTGTACATACTGTTTGGACCTCCCAAGTACGTACGGATTGGGTTCCTTTCATTTTCTACATTTCTGTTAGTATGTACATACTGTTTGGACCTCCCAAGTACGTACGTATTGGGTCCCTTTCGGTTCAAGGGGTATTGGGATTTTGAGAGTGATCACTTAGTGTATTCATACATATATCAATATTGGTAATGGAATATTCATAATGAATTATTCCTAAAAAAATTTGGAAAAATTGAAACATCGACATGTGGTGAATTTAAATACCAGAAAATTACATACAGAATTTTTTGCACAGCAAGTTTGATATTCCAAAACCGCCATCACATGAGACAGTGATCCTTTAGTGTTTTTTCGAATATATTTTCATTGTTACTGAACTTTCTGAAATTCTAATATTATCTCGAACAAAACTAACTTGAAGTCATCACATCTATAGCACCCAACTCCTTCTTAAAAACAAGTCTCTCCGTGCCGTAGAGCGTAACAGTGGTCGACAATAATATCTCCATAGAAAAGGTCGAGAGTTCAAGCCCCGCAGCAGCCAGGTCTTTTTCCATGTAAGTATTCGGTTAGATGGTTAGTACACGTGAATAAGTAAAATTTCCAACTTGACTATTTGGTAAAAAAGAAATGAATAATCCAGAATATGAAAACTTAGATTCATTAAGTGATATCATATGATATATCATTACGTTGTTTTCGAATATTGAGCTAATATCGCCGAATGTTTTAATTTTTTTGTGGCCACTATTGATATCATCTACAATATAAGGTTGATATTCCCGTAATATTGAACCAATATTGGTCAAATATGTTTGTTCTACTTGGGATAGCGCATACAGAATGGAAAATGTACGTTTTCGGAATGTCCCAAACAGTTCCCCTTTCTGTACATTTCAGGTCCTGTGTGGACTAGAAAAGTACGTACCTGGGATTACCGACTATGCGGAAACGGTAAGTCGCAGGGAGGTCTTATGTACGTCTGTCGGAGACAAAAGTACGTCCTAAATACGTACAATGCATCCTCACCGTACATATGCAGTACGTCCACTGGACGTACTTGTGCTATTTGGGTTACCAATCCATCTATTTGGGTACGTTCTATCCAGATATTCAGTAACAACCTGTGAATTGTGAGGAGGAGCACCATCTTGTTGCCACCAAATTCCTTGTCGTTCTGCTATGGGAATATCTTCCATCAACTGGATCAAATCATTTTCTAGAAAATGTAAATATCGCAATCCATTGAGATTTTCATTGAAAAAGTAAGGTCCTATGATGCGGCCATTGAACAATCCACACCATACATTAATACCCCAAGTAGTTTGAAAATTACTTTCGCGGACCCAGTGGGGATTTTCTTGAGACCAATAGTGACTGTTATGTCGATTCACAACTCCATTATTGTGGAATCGCGATTCATCGCTCCACAAAATTTGACTGAATATGTTAGGACTTTCATGTAATATTACCTGAATACAAGCAATGAATTCAAGTCGTCGTTCAAAGTCCGTGGGTTTCGAACCTTGTACCAACTGAATTTTGAATGGGTGGTATTTATTTTCTTTCAGAATTCTCTGTACATTAGATTTACTCACACCGACTTCTTCTGCAAGAGTACGGATAGAAACATGTGGATGAATAATAATATAAGCCAACACATTGATCTCTAAATCTTCAGTTCTAACAGATCTCGTATGATGACGATGCTTTATAGTAGAAGGAAATGACCCAGTTTGCAATTTTTCTTCAACTCTCGAAAAAGTCATTCGTGACGGAATGGGTCTGTCTGGAAAACGTTCTTGGTATAGACGTTGTGCTTGACGGCAGTTTTTCTGACATTTCCCAAAAATTAATAACATATCAATGCAATCACTTGGACTAAACGCGAAAGGCATACTGGAGTTTTCGCACAAAGAACACAGTTACTGTTTTGCAAAGAATCACTGAATCGAACTGACAAGTACATACAATTCAACAACATTTGTTACTATGGCATCAACAAGCATAAGCTACTTGATGAAATTGTGCAATATAAAGCAATTCACCCTCGAGTTAGTCACATTCTCAAGAATTTCAATATTGTATTCAACTGATATCGATATCGTATCGTAGAGGTGAGAATAATGGTTTGTATTCAGTAGTAGTCTAGTTCAATTTAATAAAAGATATAGACTGGATTCGTGTTCGAGTAAATAAGTTTTTTTGAAATTTTATATTTAAGGAAAAGTGCAATAACCCAACAACGCCGTAACCGAATTTCAAAAACCAAACATGAAATGATAACAGAATTTAACGTAGCATCTGAATATGAAATGATATACAGGGCGTTCTATTTAAAAAAATGGAATTTTGGTCTGTAGCACCTACACCAAACACCCTGTATATTTAAAAATTATATCAAAATAAAGCTCTCATGAACTCCTAAAACTTTTGTATGAAACATTTTTGTGTATCTCCTTCAACAAACCAGATATTGCCTGTCACATAAAATGTGGGACACCCGGTATACTCAATTTTTATTTTAGATATTCAACGTGTCGCAATGCTCCATATAGAAAACATTTTTATTATCGATTTCTCAGTAAATTTTCTTCCTAATAAAAGTTTGTGTATTAGGTACTTGAAACCCAATGTGAACTACGTGCAAATTCACACAGAAACAAAAAAGCAAAATATAGAAACTTGGGGATGAGTTTAAAAAAGTTTCAATAAGAAAGTTAAAACATCAGAACAATTTATTTGCAGTAGAACAATCAATTAAGGAATTATTAAACTTCTAATCTCTCAGTGACATATTTCTTATTTTCCTAGGATCAACCAGTTCCTTTATTAAATGGTTGTTGAAGAAATTTTGTAAGGGACCCTGCATTTTACTTTCCCAAAAATTTTCGTCCTTTTCGATTTCCGTAATTTTGATTCCCTTGAAAGTCCAAACTCCGAATATACACTTTCTATATCCAGTTACATGCAACTGGCCTTGTATTTGATAATACCATTTGTGACTCGTATTGACAGCTCCAGTTTTCTTTCTCCAAAACGTAATCTTTCCATTCTCGATTCCTTCTTGAGGAGTCATCGATTTTGACGAATATGGACATTTCACTTCTATAATTGCAGTACCGTCTTGCAAGACTCCATCTGGTGATGCACCAAGAAATTGTTGATCTTTATCAACGTAAAGACCACATTTCAGTATTTTTTGCTTTAGTTCTATTTCCATTGCCTCAAGGGCTTTTACTTCGTATTGCTTTCCATGCATTATTGCTGGCGTAGATAGGTACTTGGGGTAAATTATTTGTTCCACTAATCGTTTCCTGGATGTTTTTGGTAGCATTTTGCAGACATTTCCAAAATTTGATGCCGTTATTCTTTTGCCCCTTTCGTCATGCCATAATTTGCATCCACTTTGGGTTTCAGAAAGGATTTCTATTTTTTCCAGCTCTTCGACGGTTTTTTTGGAATGTTCAGCGATGTAATCCTCTTTACATACTTTAAATACTTCATCATCTAAATCTGGTTTTTTACAACTCTCACCGTAATCCTTGTTGTTACTTTTTTGCCAGGCCCTCTTTTTAACACAAAGTTTGCGACGACGTGTGTATCTCTCCTCAATTTTTTTTGTTAGTGCAGGCATTCTACCAGACTTGTTAGCGACTGCGATAAAATGGACACAAAATGCTTTGTATTCCATTCCACAGCAGGAGCTTCACATCTGGCTTGAAAGGATCGTCTTGAACAATAATTGATCCGTTTTCCACCTATGTGTTTACAAATGATGGAATTGAATTGTTCAACAGTATTCGTATCGACATTATATAATAAACTTTTGGAATGCGTAGCAAGATATTTGACTGGGACCATCATTATTTCGTATAAAGCTGAAAGAAAATGATAAGTTAGTATTCAATTTACACACCATCAATGTTTTAATTTGAATCTACGAATTAAATTTCAACCTTATCTTGATAAATGAACTTCACTCACCTGTAAGCTTCATATCAGTTATTACTGAGTTTGCATTCGATTTCTCTTTGCAGAAGTATGATGAACAATTTCTGTGTTCTCCTAAAATATGACTGGGCCCATTCAATAAATCTTTCCTTAAATTTTCTATTTTTTCATGTAAAAAAGCATTTTCTTCTGACCTATATTCGATAGCCTTTGTCACTGAAGACCTAAACCGCAGAAGATTATCCTGAAATTAATTTAAAAAAAGTATTATTACCCGAGAATATATTAATGTTGAGGTATATGTCATGAAGATATTTTTTCAATTGGACTGATAAAATAATCCTTTATTTACCTTGATTTTTTTTCTCAAAACTGCAGGGCCAGCATGTTTGTTCTTGCAAATATCTGCCAACTTATTGATATAATTCCTTAGGAGATGGTTTCTACATTCAATTTTTTCCACTGTTATGTTGTATTCTGCATAAGGGTCGCGTTCCAATAACTTTTGATAACAGGAGCTGTCTCCATCCGCAATCATCGTTTTAAAAATTACTCCGTGCTTTTCCAAACTTTGTTGAAATGCCGTTGCGATTACATCTGATTCCATGGCACTTGAAGACAACATCCAATTTTTGAAACAGCGATGGGGCTTTGGCTGACTTCCTTTATTTTCATGTTTTTTACACAGAACGCAATATTTATGTCTAACACCCATGCTAATGACTTTATAAGTTTTCGCACCAATCACCACACCACAACCAGACAATGATGTATAGTTCCTTTTATACGACCTTTCGGCCCAAAATCCATTGCATTTTACAGCAATAAATGGAATTCCGTTAATAATATTTCCAGAGTCAATAGCAATTTTTTTTTCTTTTTCTATTGCTTCATCTAATACTTCTTGTGATTTCTCCTCTATCTTATCACAAACTTTATTGTGAAATTTATCGTATGTTCGATGGGACCCATAAGGAATTTCTAATGTTGCTGCGATCTTTTCAAGATGTTTGTATCCCAATCCTATTGACATGATCCCCAAAACCGCTTGTTCATTCACTCCTTCGGCATCATAATTAGTTTTTATATTGTAATATCTTTTGCACATGTTACATTTCAATTTAATAGTCGATGCGAATCCAGAACGACGTTCATGAATAACAATAATATTTTGCAGAGTGCATCCAGTACCAGCATCATGATTTTCTGGAAGTGAAATTATTTTCAGTGCATTAAAGAAATGGTCGACATCTATAATTCTTTTCCCAACCAAAATAATTCATTTTTCAACAGTGTTTTTGAAATTTATTTTTTGACATTCATTGGTTCTACCATCCATTTGGGTATTTGTTACTTCACCAGAATTCTTATCTGATGATGATATCTCTTCGTTATCGCTTTCCAATTGCAGAAATATTTTCTATATTAGGATCGTTATTCTCATTATTTTCCAAAATTAATGGTAACTCATTCGTTACGTTGTTTGTTTTGGACCTCAAATAATAGAGAATTAGACACATTTAATATTTATGGACGAGAAGACATGAAAGATATTTTGTGAGTACAAAAAGTGTAATTCTCGCCCTAGTGCATTAAGTTGAACTTTATAAACTACGCGTAAAATTTGTACTTTACGTATTTACGGCGTAAAAAAACTTCACTTCTCCAATGAAATTCTAATTTCGGTTCACAAAAGTATTGTTTTGAAAATACAAAATTTTTACTTACTTGTATTTGGATAGCCTAGCGATTCTTGTTTTTGTACTAATACGCCTTATACTCAAACTCATTCTTTTTTTAGGACCAACGTCTCTCCAACAACGTTTGCTTTCCTTATTCATATCGTCCAACAGCCTTAAATCACTAATTGTTTTTTAAAAACAACAAACCGAAATAGAAGAGCAATAATCCAACCGAAAAACCTAGAAACACACGATTACAACGTATTTACGTACCACCACTGTCGAGTTGCTTCTGTGCCGATATCGTTTTTATGGGCATATGTTGGCTACCTGCAAGCTCCACTTTTTCCCTTCCTCCCGTCCGACCCTTGCACCCCTCATAAACTGTTCGTAGAAGGCCTGACAGTGTTAAGTGATTGTATTGTATTGTGATGAAGGGTTGTTTTTGTATTGTTATCGGTTTGCAATTAATGTATAAGTGTGAATGTGTGTGTATGTGTCTATACATCCTGTAGAATAGTGTATGAAATAAATAAATATAAATAAATAAATAAATAAAAGTAGTTCAGTGTTGTTTGGAGTTTAAATGAACAAACCCAAGGAAATATCGTAACAGTTGTTTCAAAAGTTAGAATTTTCGTGGAAATTGAAAGCCATTCATGGTGAAAAGGAGAAGTACATCGTACGATACGATGGAGGACACGTTGACATTTATCCAAAACCAATCGGATTCGGAAAGACGACAGGAAGATGAAAAGCGACGGAAGGAGGAAAAAGAATTGGAAGGAGGAAAAAGAATTGGAAGAAGAGCGAAAGCAGGAGAAAAAACGAGAACGAGAAGAAGTACTCCAGAAAATTCTGGAAAACGAATTAAAAAAAAACAGAATTAGAACGAGAAAATGAAAAGAAAGAACGAGAATAAGCACCCCACTCCACCCCCGCTCGATTCATCTTCACATCATTACCATACATGAAGGAGATCACACCCAGACTTGCCAGACTCTTTTATCACTTCTTGTACATCAGAATCGCTAACAAACAATACTTACGGTTCGTTCGATATTTTGCAGAGTAAAAAGTAAAATTCCACTAACAGCAACTTCTAATATAATCTATAGTATTCCTGTTATTGTGTTATCCGTTGATTTGTCGTAATTGAGTTTCGACGTTTCGCCAATATCTCAGTTTGCATTTTCAAGAATGTTACTGATCCTACTGAAGTGCTATGCGGTAAACGCAAAGTTCTGTAGAACCGCGCCTATAATTTCGAGTCGGTCGACGTTTCGGCTCCCATTTCGGAACCCTTTTCAATACAAAGTGAATTGGCGTCAAGGTCTACCACCCGTATCATTAGTCGTTTGCTCAAAGCTTCCTCGACTCGATATCAGTAGAGGTTCCCTCAAGGAGTTCTTCGAAATCTCCTCCAAATCGGTCTACATAATCGAATTCGCCACACGTCAGAAAAAATTTGATTGTCTTCAGTTTTCTTCCAAAGGTGCTGTGTCATTCCTGCCATTTTGATTGAATGGCAACGTTGCTCGCAAAAATTCGAGTTGTTCTCAGTTTTGTTTGTATTTTGGCTGTGTTGTTCATCGAATTAAAATCCATTAACCAACCCATAAATTAAACCTGATAGCTAGAAGATGGCTAGTGAAGCAAAAACCGAGGCAAAAACTCAACTCGAAATTAACATATGGGGCCGGAAACTCCTCGTTAAAAAAAACAGCTTGGGTACGCCTTAGAGAGGAACTTAATTCTATTGGAAAAAATTGTTGTGAAAGTATTTTTTCAAGTTGTACAAATTTTCCTTATATTTATTGATAATAATGTATATATAAATTGTGTACTTAATTACTTCTATATTTATATTCATCAATATTAACTGCATATTCATAGGAATATGCCCTTTGCGATTGTGGTATATTTTCCCAATTTCTCTATGCTTCCAATTACATTACAAACAACTGGCTGGCTTGAATGTAGGAGGTCTCCACCAAGGATCTGACAGTTTAGAAATTCTTTCAAAGTTACATTGGAGAGCCTTTTCATCAGTAACAGTAGGTAATTTAAAGTAACATGCTACTTTAGAACAGAACTCTGTAGCAAATAGGCAATAAATAATATTTGATATTTATAACTTAGGTATGTTCTTGCCTGAAAATATTCAGTTGCAAATAATCTAAATGTTATTAATAACTGCAATATTGGAGGAATCGGAAGTCCTCTATTATTTGGGTTTTCGTTGAGATTCATCAAATATAGTATCGTATGAAGTACTGTTTCTTTGCGACATCGCATTCTTTTCTGAAACTGATAGTCGTCATAATACACATAATACTCTATAGGGTTATGTGTAAGAATAATTTAAAAAAAAGTACGCGTGGTATTCGGTAAGAAAATTTCACACCATATTGAATTTTCGAAGTACGTCAAGATAGGCTTTGGATTACATTAAGGATTTAACAATTGAATCGAAATTGCCTTGTTCTGTCGCATTCAATTTAGTTTATTGTGCGGGCATTAACAAAATGAATCGAATGTGTGTGATAGTGAAATGTCAGTGGCTCGTAAACGAAGATGTAGATTAAAATTATATTTCCATTAGTCTGCTGAATGGCTATAGTGCCGAATTTGTACGTTAACTTCTGCTCAAAGTGGGTAAGTGACATGAAATGGCAACCAAAATATACCCTGCTTATGTCAAAAATTTTCCACTATAATTCGATGCTGGTTACCCACGCGGGAAAAAATTTCAGATAAAATACCTGATTTGCCAATAGTGTAGCCATGGTAACGCGAAACAAAATACGCATTTCATTGGTGGAAAACCGTTGGTGTGAAATTTTCATACAAATCAATATAATTTACAAAATCGTTCATTGTAACAAGAAATAGTTCACAAACAACGCCAGTAAACTACACTTGAGGAATCCTTAAGGTAGGTCCGAAGTACCTTCAGTTTGACAGTTCAGACCTTCACTCCACTGAGGAAATCCCTCAAGTCGATAACATTTATGTCAACTAAGAATACCAATTTTGTTGCGTGAGGTCGAGTGGAGTCGAGGAAATATCGAGGAAACGATTAATGATACGGGTGTATGTCTCCTTAATATCTGTGTCTCATCAATAACGATCGAGTACTGAAAATTATTTATTGGGATTTGTGTGTTATTTATAGAAGGATCAGGGGTCGGTCCGTCGACAGAAGCTACGGTCCGATGAGGACTCGGGTTAGGTGTAGGGGTACCAACTTTCGATTTTCGAATAGAACATCCCGTATATTATTACATTTCTGAAATTTGCATAATTATTTGAATAATATTATATCACATGTGATTTTTCAAATGTCAAAATGTTTAATGATTTAATTCTTTGTTTTCCATTTTAGTGTGCCACGATGGTTCCGTTTCATTGCAATTGACCGTCTAATGCTAGAAAAATCGTTTTTTATAAGCAAATAAAGTTCGTAGTAATTCACTTAGGAGTGAAACTCATTTTTTTTAATGAAACCATAGTGGTACCATTTATCACCACTATTAATAAGGAATGTGTAATGTATTCACACCTGGTAATGAAATATGCGATAAATAAAATCAAAATAACAGCTGAAAAAATACAATTATTTTTTTATAATTCAGTGCTAACAAGTAACTATGATGGCTTCGAAATACAAAAAAAGACAAAAAACATTACAACAATTGTTCGAAATGCTGTCAACGTCAATGCACTCCTGAAAACGCATAGCTATTTCTTGAAGAAAGTTCGCTAATTGCTGCTCCATTATATTATTAATTGCGCGTCTTATTCGCAACTCCAGGTCTACGCGGGTTGTAACAGCAGTTGCATACATATTGTTCTTTACATGGTCTCAAACAAATAAATCACTAGGTTTCAAATCAGGTGACCATGGAGGTCATCGCACACAGGATCATTCGTCGAAATTAAGTTTTCTTCGAATGTATGTTGAAAGTAATATTGAATTATGAGAAGGAGTTCCATCTCATAAGAAATGAATAAAATGGACAGGTGATACAGTAAACCTGTCCTCAATTTCATTTTGCAGAAATCCCAAGTATCTAGCTTCAGACACGGGTTCTTTCAAATATCAATGGACCAATGATTCTACTAGCGAGTACCTATTCCTAGCCAAACATTGAAATCGAACCGCTCTTGGAAGCCCCCCCCCCCACGGCAATGAATTATAATTTTTTTGTGACTAATAAGCTTGTGTGATTTTTTTGCATTCCAAGGCCACCGTAATCATTTCTTAGGATTAAATTATAACAACATATTCGTATTTTTTATCTTCCTTCAGCTGTAATTTTATTAACAGTGCTGACGTGGATCATAATAGTGATCCACCGTACTTTGATTCGATGCTGCGCTTTGAAATCGCCGCGCATATAGGTGGCGATTTTAATAGCTTCCTGTAACTGACCCGGGTATAGATTGCACACCAGTCATAGTTTAACCGCTGATAGAGACATTGTAAAAAATTCGTATAATAGTGCATCACTATTGTGATCCGCGCGAGTATTTACCTAACGAACTCAGGAGAGTAATGAATTGTGATTTTCTCGTTCTTCTCATGACAATCATTTATTTTTGAACTTCAGCGGATGGCAAAAAGAGTAAGAGTAGGGGATATAGACCCTCCATAGTGATGATTTGCTATTACAATGGTTTGAGGAGGCTCCGGCTCTGGAGCACTTCGAGAGCGAATCTGAAGGTGATTATGTGGAATTCAGTGACCACAATTCCGAGTCCAGCCAAGAAGCTGACCCCACAATTTTTTGAAATGATGATTAATTCCTGAGCGGATCTGTACCAAGATTTTATTTAGGAAAAAATAGGAAAATCAAATGGGAAAAACATAAACTGAACACTGTGGTGCGTACTCGCTCACATAATACCATCACCCGTATTCCAGGACCGAAGGGAAACTATAAGACGATCTGATTCAGAATACGATTGCCTGAAGTTATTTTCAGATGAAGATATTATTCGCATAATAACAACATGCACGAACACGTACATCACAATTCAGAAATCAAAGTTAACCAGAAATAGAGATGCACCAATTCCAGACGAAATAGAATAAGAGCAGTGATTGGAATACTTCCCTTGATTGGAACCCTCAGATGCAGCAGACAAAATGTATGGCAACTTAGGGATACTTCAAGGGGTAGTGGTATTGAAGCCTGCCACTTGTCCATGGCGTCAAAAGATTTCTATTTCCCATGCGTGCCATAAGAATGTTTGATATTGGTGATTGAGAATATCGAAAAATAACTGATAAATAGTCCCCAATAAGAAATGTTCTAGAAAAATTTATTTTCAACTTCAATAAAGACTATTTCCCAGATGAATATTTGAATGTGGACGAAAAACTTTCAGCTTTCCGTGGACATTGTTAGATACCAAGCAAGCCTGGAACGTAGGTATTGAATTGAAATATTTACTCTCGTTGATGCAAGGCATCAACTGCTTAAACATCTTATTTGGAAGTGTACTATGAAAAGCAACCGGAAGGACCGTACTGTGTTGAGAATTCTGCCAAAGAAATCGTCTTGGGATTAGTCAAGCCAGTAGACGGAACAGACCGTAATATCACTGGCGATAAGTTTTGTTCATTCATTGTTTCAGAAAGAAATTACTCATGTAGGAACACTTAGAAAAATAAAACCGATATTCTAAAGGTGTTCCTACCCTGCAAAGAGAGAAAGCCGAACACCTCAATTTTTGGATTCCAGAAAGAATATGACTATTGTCTCTTACTGTCCGAAAAGAAACAAAACAGTTTTGGTAGTGTCAACTTCACATAACGATGAGCATATCGGTGAAACGACTGGCGAGCAGCAAAAACCTGAAATGATAACGTTCTACAACAGAACAAAAGTGAAAGTTTATTTGTAAGATCAGTTGTGAGCAAAATACGACATCAGCCGCAACTGCAGACGCTGCCCTTTCAGTGATTTTTTACGACTTGCGGAATATTGCACCAATAACCATAGGTGTACAATGGTTTCACCGGAAGTGCAATTTCCATAATTTGAATGGGAAGTATAATAAGTTTTTAGAAATTACCATTCGGTATAAAATAACCCTTTCCAATGATATATCACAATTTTATTTCCAATCGACAATCTGCTGATATAATGGAGATTTTATAAAAATTACTTTTTGTATTCACTTCGTTCAAAACATCTTCGAAATAATTTCTAAGATATTCATCTGTTTATTTACAACCATATATATGTAATGCTGACATTACTAACGTCATTGAAAGTTGGGAAGTGTCACATTACACACATCTACTTCCCGGCCTCATTTCATCTACTCTAGACTTTATCTGTCATTTATTGACATTATCTGACATTTATTTATATTGGTGATAATTGTATACCCCGTACACGTTAACAATATATCTACTTGATTATTAAGAGAAAACCGCGTTCTTGGTAATTTGTCGTTAAATGTAATATTTTAGGAATGAATCACTTCCCACCTCGGTGTGTAATAAACTATTGTTGATTTGTTCTGTCAATTGAGTTGATGCCAAATTATTGTCATTTGAATTTTCTAAGATAATCATTTGTAAAATGAATAACTACTATCGAAGAGATTAATATGCTGTTAATTTATGGGAAATCAAGGAAAAATTCCTCTTTAGCCTTGTGTCTCTACCAAGAGAGATATCCTAACCGTTCGCAACCTAGTCGTAGAAACTATTTTGCAATATAAGAGTCACAGTTCAGGAAAGAACGGAATAATCATGATGGGGAACATTTAATTATGAGCCAAGATATGGATATCACTGTTCGAGCAGCGGTTTTAATTGATACGAATACATCAATAAGGCACATCGAATATGAGGTAGGGATAGGTAGCTAGAAAAACAGCTGTTAAATTTTGACCGTGAATTATTGTTACCTCCATGATTCACTTTTCCACAGTATACTTTCATGAAAATTTCCTGTTACGAGGGGAATACAAAAAGTATTTTTTTTAAATCTCAATTATATCTACAGATTGTGAATTGGAAGTATAATTGTGATATATCATTGAAAAGGTAATTTTATGCCGAACGGTTATTTCCGAAAAACAATTCTTTTCATTTGAAATGAAAATTGGATGCACTTCCGGTTAAACCGGAAGCGTGATAGCTAGTTTGGTGAATTTTACACTCAAGACATCAAAACTGAGTAATGAAATCGAAACATCCATAAATAATGTCCTGGTTTCCTGCAGGTTATCGGAAAAGCGTGCAGAAGGAACAGGTATAGCAGAACACTTCTTCTTGTCTTTCTTTCCTGTCATCCCTAAGTCTCTATAATTGTTCGTACAACAAACTAAAATGTGATATTTTTTTTCTGAGGTTCCATATATTTATTTCTCCCAGTGGTATATCTGATACCAGGATATTTTCAAATTACAACTTCATAAGTTTCGGCATCTGATTTGAAGTTTATATCAGTGATAGAATTCATTTTTGATACCAATTGATGCATTTTTTACGATATTTCCTGGGTTCGTTTACTAAAATGTTACTCCGAACAACACTATACTATTTTTATTAACTCCTTATAACAATACAACTACTGCACTAGCTTATAATTCGCTTTCATAACACTTAGACTGTTTAACTGATCCAAACATCCAAACTCTTTACTAAAAACTTTCGGGACCGCGCCGATTGGCCCAGCTCGTTGAGTTATGCTTATTATGCTCAGCGGCTCATTATTACTTGGGACTCTCATATTGTGTCATTCAGTATATAACAACGATGTCTCTTCAAGTTACCTACTTGGCATTACGCGATTCAGAAGTACCAGTTTCCTTCCGTAAAATCCACACAAAAAATAAAGAAAAAAATATACAGGTGAGTAAGGCATACATTTTGGTACAGACATCCAACAGCAAAGCATTCAAAATCACCAGATGCGTGTATGGCCTCACATCTCACATTGATTCACGTGAACCGAATTTTAGAAGTTCGGAATGACATCGAATAATAATGCTTCACATATAAGAAACCTTGTAGGAGGCATTGAATGAAAGAAAATGATGAATAAAGAAAGAAAAACGATATTTTTATACAAGCAGATGTATATTTACGAGTCATAGTTCTAGACCTACCCCGGCGGTTTTTGCGAGGGTAAAGGTAGTCAGACGCATGGTCATTAAAATCTGAAAAATTTACAGAAGTTCGCAGAATACTTTCAAAAGAAAACACGATGTATGCTAAGGAGGTTTTAGCACCTTGGGAAAAATGCAAGTATTATATATTCCTTCATAATTATATTTAGGCAAATAGAAACCTACCCAAATCTAGCCTATATAATTATGTAACATAAAATGAGGCATGACAAAGCAATTCTTAGAAGGGAAAAGCTTCTAGTATAATAAAGATTGAATTCCTTCAAATTCTGGGTTTCGCAAGCAATGCATATTTTTTTGCAGATTACTCCTTTCGAAGGCAGACTATAAAGAATTGGTTCAGAAAATATGTCAGTGCCTCCCGGTCTATATGTACATGTATGGTATAATAGTTTGATTCTGTGGTTAGATTTATGAAAATTTCAATAGAAACGTAGGTCGTATATTTTTCTACGTTACAACATTGCCAAAATCGAACATCCGGTCAACTTCCAGCAAAGAAACTAGAAATAAAATAGAAACTCACCTACGGTATGCGTCCTACTGCTCCTCATGGATGACCTGCCCACCATTTTCAAGAATGAAGATTAGGATGGATTCAGGTACAGGTACGGATGCGACTTAAATGCGAACATAAGGTCACTTGATTTTCCAGTTCAGGTGATAAAATAAGGCCACTTTATATACTTAAAGCTACGTATATATAAGAACTATATAAAGACGGTAAAAAACTATAAAATACGTTCGTATAAATATTGCAGAGGTAGAAAAAAATTCGTGGGCTAACTACGCGGGTTCCTGGTGCGTATTAAGTACGCCTTTGCTGGGAGTGAGGATAGGTTCTGGGGGATATCCGTCGAAAGGGTTCGTTTTGCTGGGAAACGAGTCGCGGAGGGTGGATGGGGCGAGGGGGGCGGCGCTGTCGGTGGCGGGCGAAAGGCGAGTAGAGGAGGCGAGCATGGGTGCCTGCCGAGCCAGATAACCGGGCCATGAACCGTTCTGAAAACAAAAAAAGGTAACCTTTATAATGAAAGACAAAAAAAGAAGCATCCATATCACGTTGATTTAAGGCGTTTTCTGGCGCTTTTGTATTCAAAAGGTATTCGTCTCTCCATCTCTCTCACTATTTGGCTGGCTGTAAGTGAGAGAGAACGAGACAGACGAATAGGTTTTGCATACATGAGCGCCAGAAAAAGCCTATAGTCACATATAACGTACGAATATGTGAACCACAGGGATCTGTGATTTCTCATGTTTGTATTAACGTGGGTGGAAATGTTATTCATAAAGTGGATTTGTTTCGAACTTCCATCGTCTATAATATTAACTGTATTAAAACTTATTGGAAATGAATTTTCACTCTTATTAATATAAGGAAAGCAATACATCTGAAAATATGAGTCGATGAAAAAATAAAATAAATGGAAATATAGAGTTATGGAAAGCAGAATTAAAGAATGATATTAAAGAGAAAAATCATCTATAATGTTGACATGGAATACGTTTATATTGAAAAATCAAGAAGAATATTGAAATAGGTAAACATAACTTGAAACTTCATTTGATTTTTTTAGGATTTCTCCTTGCAATTGTATTCGATTCTTGGTTCGATTTATCATTTTTATATTCGATTTTATTGTCATTTCTTTTTTCACATTCATTTCCTGATTATTTTCAATTCTTTAATATTATTATTGGGCCAATTTTCATTGAAGTTCAGTTTTCTACAACACAAGTTTCAACTTAGAAAAAAAAGGGTACAATGGAAGTCACTGGCGCACCCAGGGTGGGAAAAGCATGTTATTTGTAATTGATATTTCGACTAAAATCAAAGTTTTTACTATTCTTTCACAGATCACTGTTCTCTCACAATCTGGGTAACCCAATTGGAAATGAATGTGTTACATATTTTTGAGGTGTACTGTACGTTCCCTGTCTCAACTCCGGCCTTGCTCGTTGCTCACTGGGGAATTCACATCATTTTTTACACTGTGAACTGTGTTGAGTCATGATAGTGTCAGTTCAGTGTTGGGTGTTGGTCAAGCAAATACGATTTTGATTCTGCATTATTGTCGCTAGGCGTCGCATTTATGTTGAGATATCGGTGGTTGGATTAATCATTTGTTCAAAATTATAACTACATAATCAAGAATCAAACTATCATTCAGGGTGGGTACTTTACGACCTGATTAACAATCGGTCAAAATGATCGATGCCTAGGCTGTGCCTTCACTCTAGCAATTGAGAGTATGTGGTGTCTATTCTCAGCACCGATTATTTTAAAGGAGTGTTAATCAGGTCGTAAAGTACCCCCCTCAAACATTTCCTGTCATTAAAATGCATTTTCTATTGTTGATAGCAAATCCATCATCAAGAAACTTCAATTTTGCTATTGTTATAGCAATCTATGGTAATAACAAAAAAAAAACGCCTACGGTGCTAATTTCTTTCCGCATGCAGCCTTGTGTACCCCATAATATCATTCTGTGTGCGCCACTGAGGAAAGTTCGAACTTATACCACTCAACATTTTCCTGAGTGAAACTTATTCATTTATTTAAATATCTCTTTGATTCCATTCAACGACCACCTTATTGAATATAAAAATTGATATTCTAGATTTTGTTAAGCCGTGTACAATTCAAGTTTCCATTGGAATTTGTGGATCTACTTTCGTAACCTATAAGCTCTCTCAAAATGAGCGAGTTCATGTAAGATTCTGAGAACTACAGTCCTCGGTGAAAATTGCAATATTCGTCGTAATTTGATGTTTTAACACTGTCACATACTTATCCGTGTGCACTCTATAAATTCATGGAAAAATCTAAAATACGTCAAATGAGATGATGTGAAATCAGAGTATTTTTCGTTATCATACAACTCGGAACTCAAAAATAAAAGTTTCCATGAGAACGATAATTCTCGACACGGATATATCTATGAAAAATCGAAATCACTTCGAATTCAAGACATTGATGAAGTTGGACAAAATATCAAAAGGGTAATCGTGTTCATGAAGGAGCAACGATTCCGGAATTAGAAACGGAACACCGAAATGATCCACTTTCCATCGCCTAGTCAAACGCATCATATTTATGAAAAATTCACAGGTCTATTCACAAGTTCATTGGCCATATTATCGATAACAGTTTTATTATACAGGACGATACGTATCAAAGTAGCGATGTAAGGAGTGACAATTTTCATAAATGGTACCTGAACATTATGAGGTTTGCCCCCGTCGCTTCCTGTGTAAATATTGACAGAATAATTTTGTTGTCAACACCTGTTTGCCTCATTTTCACCAATTTTCCTTCTTCCCCCACTTCTAACATCCAATACCACTTATTGAATTTAGAATGTCCTGTCAGAGAATTTTTCAAGAAAATTATGGTTACCTTCAGCGGAATTACGGCACTGAATATCTCTCGAAATGATCGGATATTGCTTAACCAGACAGAAAATTTTACGCAGATTTCTTCTTCGACTTTTTGGTTTTTTCATTCCAATATTTTGTGCTTTCTGAAGAGCCTGAATCAAAGTTGTATGCTTCTAACTCTACTCTATAGAGGAATGGAAAACACGAAGATCTATTAAATATTACCTTTTCAAACTGTTTTTGATATTTAACATAATTGAAAAAATAGATGAATGAATATTGTCAATTTAATCGTGTTCCTAATAATCAACTAATAATAAAACATGTATTTGAGATTGTTTAACAAGCTGATAGTGCCAACAGCAATATGAAAACGGTGTAGCGATACAAAATTGCGGTGAACTTGTTACTTCCTGAAACCATGATTCCAGCCGCAAATTTCCTCTAGGCTTCAGTTGTGTACTCTTATCAACTCCAAAGTAACTTTTTCACTCTGCCAAACTGAATTAGAAATGTGGAAAAGGCGGTCGAATGTTTCTCATGATGATGCGAGTTTCACCTCATAATCGTAAAAGCTTTTGTCAGTGACCTAATTGGGTCGGGCCCGAAATAGCCTTCCATCGCAAGTGATAAAGGTTGTTTTACTGAGATTGGTTAGGATATCGCGGTAATCTGCGAATGACAACATTCTAGACTAATGACAGTGACTTGAAACAATGGGAAAAACCTTTTAGCGAATGAGAAGAATGGTATAACGAAGTCAATTGTTTTAAAGAATAGGTGTAGCGATGAGACTGTTATTTGTTTTGTAATTATCAGATATAACATTGTTTTGAATGAAATGATGCATTCACAACCACTTCAAAGCGTAGCTGAAAAATTTTTGCAAAAATGTCAGTGATTTTTTGTTCAGATAAAAGTTTCCTGGAGGTAACTCCATGTGAATATGAAAGTTATATTTCGAGCAGGAGAATGCTCACATCTGGTACGAAAGAAAAATGTAGTGTCGCCCATCTTACCACGAATGACGATTACAGCATTAATGAAAGCTATTTGGGCTGATCAATGATGTACATAACAAGAGGTTTCTCGATACTTTCGAAAGTTTAGAAATAACTTAATTCAAAAATTCATAGTCACGGATGGCCCATCCAATCGGCCAGCTATTCAGTCGGAATTAAAAAAAAAATGATATTTCTCTATAGGTCACAGTGAGTTTATGACTTGACGCCGGGGCCTCAATCTGCCCACAGATCTAGTAAGAAATCCCCCAGCGCCGCCACTGAGCATCGGTCATAAATGGGATGCCGCTCATTCGCATGACAATGGAGCTGGACAGGACTGTGTAACAAGAAAACGTTGTACGCTTCTCGAAGCGATTTCCCGAATGTTCTGGGCGTTCGAGTCGAAAGTGGACGAGCTCTGGAAGGATCTCTTCTATTCGAATAGTGCACTTGAAGTAGGCATTTCAGCGAGAGAGCAGAGTTTTCAGGGATGCTAATGAAGAATGTAGTAAAATTTTAGTGAAAAGTGTTGGAAACTCTAGTCAGAAGTCAGCGGAGCAGACTAAGTGAATTATTGATACCTACTACAGAAGTTGTATTTTTATAGTGAAATCAATAAAAACAGATCAGTGTTGTTTGGAGTGTCAATTAGTTCATAGAACCACAATGGCTTTCTGCCTTGAAAATTGTTCGCACTTTTCTTAACATTCAAATTTTTCAACATTATGGGATAAGTTTTACAGATTAGCGATGAAAAATTAAACACAAAAAATAGGCATGTATGTTCGTCATATAGCTGGTCAGTTCGAAGACTGTTTACCGCATCGAGTCATTCTTTATTTGAAATGTGAAAAAATCATCGAACCGAGTCTGGAATCAGGATTTCTATTCGATCGATGTGATTTCAAAGTTGAAATATAATATGCAACGTGACTTCAGTTATCAGGTGATATAAAAATGTCGGTACGAAATTTCCTTTTTCTCATTCTGAGTTACGAAGTGACTGACATTTTTGAAATTATTGAGCTGATGAGATAAGTGATTTGAGTTGGAATATTATGTTGGCAACACTGGGCCTTCGGTGTTTGGGTGAACAGCCCCGTTGCTGGTTTACAATATTCCCCAGCTCAGCTTCTGTTACGCAAGAACCTGAGATCTAAACTTCCCATAGATAATAAGCACTTGTATCCTCATGTAGTTAAGGACCTTGAAATCACGAATAGGAATAAACAGGCTCTGTCATATGACAAAAACAGTTTACAGAATGTAGAATCCTTCTGTGTTGACGAAGAAGTACTTGTATAGTATATTAAGCCCAAAATATGGGAAAAGGGTACAATTGTCGAATGTTTGAGTAACATATCCTATATAGTTAAGATGTTCAATGGAAAACTTTTGAGAAGAAATGTTCACTTTATTAGATAGCTCATTATCCAGGAGTAATGATCAGTTGGGCACAGAAGAAAATGTCTGTGATGGTGTGGGTGATGTCAATAATGATTATCCTGAGGTGGATAATAACTCAGATGTAATTGGTCCTCCTCATAGCAATAATGATTAGTCACACTGAAAATGTAGTTAGGACTGCTTCTGGCAGAATCATCAAAAAGCCCAACAAATTGGACTCGTGAAAAAAAGGGAGAGTTGAATTGGAATATTATGTTGGCAACATTGGGCCTTCGGTGTTTGGGTGTGTCAGCCTTTTTGACAGCTCCAATTTGGCGGATCATTTTTGGATCATCGTTGGCACTGTTGCGCTGTTCTGTTTGATGTGATATTGAAATGTTTCATGAATAAATCAGTACTTTGTCAATGATCAAGCTGAACTCTGATTTACTGATTCAAACAGTTATAGATATAATGTGCATAGCAAAAAGTTGTATAATAGAAAAATATTGACATTTTTTATTAAAATCAGAAAGAATCTTGTATGTAACACCTCATATATAGAAAGACGCTATGCTTTGTGCGATCTCACCGAAACTAATACTGCACCAACTAATAGTTTTCCTAACAGGTAACATATATAGCTTTTTACTAACTAGTCATGAAAAGTGTCATTATCAGAAATATACAATATAAAAATTGAAAGAACTAGTTGATCTTGAATTCAGAACAATTGTTGATGAAATGTGCTTTGGCGCGTAGAATTTTGCCCCCAAAAAAGTTAAAATTGAGTCCATGAACCATTCTTTAGGTAGATTCATAATGCTGATGACTATTGATTGGATGAAAATGACTTTTTTCATTATAGGGCTATGGTCGATGAATACGTTCATTATCGTTAGGAATGTAATAGGGTATATTCCGTTTTTCAGATTCAATAAGAAACTAACTACATCGTGATCGGTTTTCTGTACCCATATTTGGACGATTAGTTTCAATAGTCGGTATTCTTCAGGGAGAGCGCTTCTCGGAAAATGTTGTGAACTCATTTAGCTAAGAGATAAGGAACGTGTTCTAGTATTTCCAATTCTCACCATGATATGCACCTTCAAGAGATATTGTGAAGAGCAAATTGATTATTTTGAACTCTCTTATCCTGTTTCATTGAACAAGAATTCAATTTATACTACCTCGCTTATTCTGCAGTTTTTTCTCTTTCAACGTCAATGATTCTCACAAGTTTTTCGGAACGTACTGGGTTTCAATTTCTCTCCCGATATCAATTTGGATGGCAATCCCATGGTGGCGTGAAGATGTTTCAATTTGGGTAATTGTAATTAATAGAGTAATAAATACAAAATATTTTGTCCAAACTTTACTGTTCAAAAATCCATAGTGACAGACATGGAAACTTTTTTTTAATAATGAGATGTAACTGAAATGAATTACCCCTTCCTAATAAATCACTTTCCCAAACCGAATCATATGCTTATTTTATTCTTCCAGTAGGGATTCATTGATAATGTCTCTCTGAATTTGTAAACTGATTTATACCGATCTTGTTTAAGTGCTAATGAATATGTTGTCATAAGCTCATTATTGCTTTCTTGTTATGATTGAGTTGAAGTAATAACTTGAAAGAATAACCGTTGAGGAATGCAGTAAAATGGTTTGATTTTGCGTTGTATGTTCTAGTAAAATCTGTAGAAATAGGTAACTGTAAGTTGTATAGGCTTATGGGTGTGATCATGTCCCCTAGCTATATGAAGAAATTCCAATTGATATTTTGGTATTTATGGTTGTAAGTTGAAATATTTCAAAAACAATGGAAACCAATATTGTCTCATCTAACTGGCTATACCGTTATTGAAAAAAAATCTTCACCGGGTTTTTCGTTTTACCTTTGTTGAAAAAAAACATTGAAACTGGCCAAACCGACTGTTGTTTTCATGAAATGTCCCAATGTTTCTTGTCATTTGAGTTTCATTCTATTTGAGATTTTCTGCGAGTATAAATACGGCTCCCGTTAAAAACCAAGAGATTCAGTTTCGACTCGACATTCATCATTCAGTTTCGTTTTCGAATACACCATCCAGTTTACATTCAGTTTTGACTACAGTTCGCTTCACTGTCTCTAGTTACTGTGAATCATTAGTTTGATGCCGTTGTTGTCACCGAAAATGAAAGATTTCAAATTTGTGGTTAGAACCGTCAGTCTATCACTTTATAATTTGAATTTTGATTGCGTTCTCGCTAGTTCGGTCTTTTGCTGATATCTAACCTAATGAAGTAAATTGAAATGTTATATTTAGGTCCTCGCTAGTTCGGTCATATGTCATTAGATAGGCTTCAGTTATAACCAGTTGATTTGTTTCATTGGGTTCTCGCTAGTATGGCCTCCTGCGGATCAGATTCAAGTGGGCGGTTTCCTAAAAAACATTATCTCCATCTACCGTCAAATCTACCATATGAAACATTTTATCTGTCAGCAACTTTCAGCGGAGGTCGGATTACCAGAATCCACTTCGAACAAATAGCGTATGCGGTTTTGTGAAAAAAAAAACACCCCACTCCAGAAATGATAAATTAACATTAGTTGTTTCAGTTCGGAAAATCCATCTTAGTACCAATACACAGTTTGTTACTGGAATATAACGATTTCATTTTTTGGATTGAGGTGGCCTTCACTTGATGGAAATCCATAGTTATTACGCTATAAGGTAGACACGATTAAATTTCCACAAAAATTTATTGTCTTCGCGACATGTTTCGATACACTATATCTTTATCAAGCGAATGTATTTAAACACAGACACGATTAAATTTCCACAAAAATTTATTGTCTTCGCGACATGTTTCGATACACTGTATCTTTATCAAGCGAATGTATTTAAACACTGTGTAATAACGATTTCAGTGACAGACAGTCCGTTCGAGTTTGTATACCGCATACGAACCTTGCACTAAAAAAATTTTCAATCCCGATCACTGTTGCCAACCCCGGTTCTGTGAGATAGTAATTTCAATTTTTTTCTGACTGTGAATTTGGTATATATCTGAATGTAGCTTCATCTTGGTGATTTTACTAAAGAATGAGTTTGGTTTCACAAATCCCGCATATATATTCATACTCCAATTTGATTTCTCGAATTTCGTATTGTTTGTAGCCTTTTTTTTCCATTTTTGCGAATTTCGTGATTTTTATAGACTTGCCATATTGTTTCTGCGAACTTCGTATATTGGTTAAAATGAATTTGTATTATTGAACTTCGTTGGTCGTTATTTTCTCCAACCTTTTTCAGTAAACAAATCAGTACACTAAAGTGTTTTGAGAGGTAGAAACGAAATACCTCTCATTGAAACATTTGGTGTGAAAATTAAAACTTTTTGTAGAGATCAATTACCCTAACAACTTCAGGAGCAGAAAACTAATACTAGTATCAGCTGTTACAATTATCTGACCTCTAGATACCTCCATCTGATTGCTATCCGGGAATCTGGAGCATACCAAGGAAAATCTGGCGCCCGAGGCGTGTTTCAAAAAAAACTATTTGTAATTTACGAAAATATTCATAATTCCACCCTTAAGCGCCACTTATGTGGGATTGAACCCAGGAAACCAGTAACAAATTATGATTTCCGCCGACAACCCTTAGCAACATCATCCACCCCTCGGTACATGGTTAAAATGTACATAAACAATCTGCACAAACCATTGATCTACCGAACAAGTTTGCATGCAGTGAGGGTCAAGAACTTTCCGATTAATAAATTATTCATAAAAGCAAATATTTTTTGAGTTGCGTGCGTGCAGCCGCGTTGCATACATTACCCGCACATTCGGTAATTACGGACGCCTTGTTTACCCTTGCCGAATCGAATTTGACTCCGTTTTATTAGTTTTTATTTTCGGAGCTGGTTTTCGGTATCGGATAGCGGCAGTGATTGTACATGGGCGTTTGTTCCATTAATAACGGTAACACTGATGAAATCATTTCAGAGACCGATGAGTTTTTTTATACTCGACTAGCATCATAATGCTGTGATTATTACTGTCAGAATCATGAAGTGAATGCAAGTGTTTGATATAAAATTATCCTGGCATCGGAACGTACTCAACTCAAGCTCAATTTCAAAATTTTTTTGTATTTTGTTCAATTTCACCATTTTTAGTGGCATATACATGTTTTTTGTTTATTTTTTATATTATTTTTCCTTCATTCCATGCTCATTCATTCCTTTTGTCAATGTATTCACATTTTTCATTTAATTTTTCAGATCGCCTGCACAATACAAATTTTTCTGGGTTTTTGCTTTTCATTTCAGTAAAATTTTCAGCAGTATTTCAACTGGGGGAAATCCAGGAGACACCCACAGTGCTACCGAGTCGGTCGGTGTCTACGATCAAGAAATTCCACCTACTGGTATCTAGGCCACCAATTATTGCCTATTGCACCCAGTCCCGGACTTTGACCATTTAGGGCCCTCAGCTAAAGCTGACCCCCCAGACCCCCCTTCTACCGGGGGGTCTGGGGGGTATGGAAAACGGGGGTATTCCTCCAGAAAATTTTTGAAAACAATGAGAAGGCGTTTTTACGCTATTTTGGCACTTAAAAAGAAAAAACGATGAAATTGGAACCTTTGGTGTAAAAGTTGAAACTTTTCCTAGAGATCAATAACTCTAACACAAAACTGATATTTTTGCACTCGACGAGCGTTTCGCTAACAAGGTTAGCATCTTCAGGAGAAGAAAATTGCTACTGGTAACAATCACTCTCAACAAGACTACGATGAGATATTGTCATTTGTTCATTGTTCAATATATAAGATAGTTGTTGAATCGGTATAAAATGCATATCATTTGTTTCAATAATGAATATAATTGTTCCATCTTATTTGGATGCTAATGAATATCCCCAGCTATTTTATCTTTCTCGTTGGTTAGAGAGTCGAATAAGATTTCACTTTCAGGTAGTAGGTAGTAAGTTTTCCTATAGTTTATGCATAGCAGTTCGTGGTCAAACCAATAATGTTTATACGGATATGGTTTTTCAGTGTAAGCCTTCATTTTCATAGGAAATGTCTGTATCATTCTAGAAAAAATAGGTTATTGTTGACCAATATAAAACCCTAAAACAGTTCCCTGAGGCACGTCACATATAATTGATCTTTCCTAACTCATACTATTCCCAATTCGGACTTTTTGTTTTCTGTCTCAAATAACTCTTGATTGAACTATGCGTTGTTCCTTTAGCTCCCATATCTTCTACGCTTCCCAGTAGTATGAAGCGAGAAAAAATGTTGAAACTAAGTGTTCCTCAATAACTGGTATTCAAAGCACTTGCTTCGCCCTAGTGCGCCGTTGTACTTGAAAGTTAGCGCATTTTTCAAAGATCTCTTTATCCACTTGTATTCTAATACGATATTTTCTATGTTCATGTTGAAAAGAAACTTTCTCGAACTGAAAGTTTTCGGTGAAAAAAATTGTTTTTTTGCACTAGTGCAATACATTTTTTTTGTACTGATTTCGAAACTAATTCATCATTCTACTTCAGTACAATGATATCGATATTTCGTGTAATTGAAGTTCAGACGAATCCACAGATAGCGCTTTTCCTTCGAGAAAAACACAACCTGTATCACATTTCAGATTTTTGTTTTTCGAGGGATAGGCAGTTAA
Source organism: Zygogramma bicolorata (assembly GCA_032362365.1). NCBI lineage: Eukaryota > Metazoa > Arthropoda > Insecta > Coleoptera > Chrysomelidae > Zygogramma > Zygogramma bicolorata. The sequence goes on along the minus strand of JAVJAQ010003054.1, from coordinate 174,820 downwards.
AACAAATTCTATTTGCGAGACCTGCCGGGAAGACGTATATGGTGGATCGAAACAGCTGCCTCAACTTCCAGAAACGGAACTACCTTCCGAATAGACCAGTAGATGAAGCTTCCGGATCAATCGGTTCACTCAACGATGAAACAAAAACTTCCATCCTGTGGAATCGGCACTCATCTGTTTTTTATTAACACTTTCGACGATTCTTTTCGTCATCATGGATATCGAGACCTCCACCAAACAATTTCATTTTGATTTCTACCATTGGGCATACTTCTGTCGACCCGATTTTCACCCCAAAAATGGCTTGAATATTCAAATAATGACCCACCACCGAAATAAACGTACTATGTGTCCTTGAATAATACACACTCATTCGAATGGCAGGATTTGAGTAATGGGCAAAGTGGGAATGCGGAGAGACAAACTTGGTCACCATTTGGTATATTTCCCACAGGGAAATTACCGAATTTCATTATTCATTAGAAGGTTTCGATTAATGTCGATAAAGAGGTTGCAGGTTTATGTTTTTGGACACGCCGATATAGTATTCTCAATAGAAGAGTATAAACACAAAATGCTCTCATTAGAATGAATAAAGTGGGTTACGGGAAACACATGCAGATGTTCCCACCTTGAATATTTCGGACACGAATATAAAACTTCAAAACTAGAGCTGAAAATCGTCACAATTCGTTCTGGCCAGTCTCAACTTACCTACACAGTAGTAGGTAATGGACCAACGGAACGGGACAGTCAGCTGAGCCTTATGCAACGGCCTTATGAATACTTTCCGATATTCACCATTCCCAATTAGAAATTGTATTCTAGAAAATTTTCCATCTACCAAAGCAAAATGAAAACAGCACGTAGAATCCAAGATTCGTGGATCATGCTTACATCGACAAGAAGTTGAAGTAACTTGAGAAAATTTTCTACATTAAGTTTCGGAGAAAAGTCGTCTTTAAAATTTCCGAGGATATTAACAAAGTTCCATTATTATAAGGAGGCAGAATAGCTCTCAAAACGTTGCCAAGAGAATTATTTTAATTTTAATTCTTTCATTTTAATCTCCAAATCCATATGAAATACGATACAAAACTGACAAAATAGTCAACCAATTTTGCTTCTTTACAATATTGCAGTTACGCTGGGCAATCTTACTAATTTACCATAAAAACAGATATTATAAGTTAGAATGTAGGCTTTCACGGCCGGTGTTAATATCTGGTTTTTCGGGCTTGAGGGTCGTGTAGTGGAATTTTGACCACGCCGCTGAAGATGGCTGCCGCAGATGTAGCCGAAAGCTCCGGAAGTCAAAATTCCACTACAGGGCCCTCAAGCCCGAGAAACCAGAGAGATATTATGAGATTAAAAGCTTTTTTTTTCATTTCCACGGGAGAGAAAACCCAAAAAATTGATTTTAGGAAAATTGTACCTCCTCAAAAAACATTGAAACAATATTTTCAGAAAATGATCCTATGCAATATGAATTTGTTCAAATTTTGTGTGATAATTCATAAAAAAAAACACGATTCATTTTTGAATAAGAAAATATACGACTATTCACTAGTTGTGAAATACTGCGAGATATGTTGAGGAATTAGTCTAATTCTTTTAACATCTACCGATTAACAAGATTAACAACACTCGTACCTCAAATTCCCATGAACAATACATATTAATCTTGGGTAAACACTCTTACTCATTTTTCATAGAAAATAACTTATTCATTTCGTAATATGAGCGCAAACAGATAAAATCATATAATAATGACAATCCACCGCTTCAATGAATAGATCGAGATATCGATATCAACATGGAATTTCTGGAAAGTCAAGAGGCATTTCGAGCCCTGCTCAAGGAAGCTTGTACAACATGTTGGGGATTTGTAATTGTTAGTGAGAAAATGTTAGAAAACTATTTTTTTTTATCAACAAGAAATTCTCGAGTATTTAGATTATGGACAGATGCAAGTAAGTCACTTTCCTAGCTATGACCGCGTTTGACGTATGGTTATGTCTGCCCAATCATGTCATGATTTTTTATTGAGATATGAAGAAATATATTGAAAATAAGTGTAGAAGTGAATAACGGAAAATATTGAATGGAAGTTCTCACGGCATATGTATCGCTGGTGTCTGTAGTCATTCTCATCAGAAAGTTATTGCACATACCGGTCAACAGAACCCCAAACTTTTGAACTTGAAACGAACGGAAAAATGGATGGAAAACAATGAAAATGTAATAAGACAATTTGGGGAAGTATAAAAAGGACAAAAAAATTCAAACCAAGTTTCATGTTGAATGTTTAGTTTTTCATTGTTTTCATTATATCATTTTACAGATTTACTTTCTTCACTTCAAATTTTTCTACTCAATTCCTTTTATTATAGATTGATGAGATGAGATGCCTGTAATATGTTCTGTTTCGTTCTTGTTTAAAGTTAAATTTTGATTTACTATCTTTAATTCGATTTGTGATTTATAACAACGTCAACCATATTCAGAGAAAAAGTATAAAGAATACCGTCTTCACGTGCCGACCAGGCACATTATGTAGAAATCTTTTGTGATCGATATGTATTCTTATCATGAGGATATAAATTGGGTTGGCAAAGCATGAGCCAAGTTCAACTAATTTCAGTTTGGTGTGAGAGTAATGTACCTTGGCCCAAAAAAGGTTTTACTTCTACATTGAAGATTACATATGACAATACATTTCTCACTAATGTTTTTTATAATCTCCTTACGCGAATCCTGGCACACATTTTCATTCCATTTACATGATTGTTTTTTTTCTTTGATTGTCTTGTGATTTCATGTGATGGCTCGTTTAATGTCACATCTACTCATATGACTTGGAAATTCAAGTGCTATTTGAATCCTTCTCGAATTTAATTGTGACTTTGATGTGCATGTCAGTAGAGTGCACGAGATATTCCATTGATAAAAAAATTAAACAACATTTATATCAGATTTCGATACCTGCGATATCATGTTATAAAGCCGAATAGAAAAGAAACGGCATTCAACTCATTTATTGCGAAGTCATCATTAACTGTATATTACAACCGCAGGCCTCCAAGTGCCATTCAAATGCAACTTGAATTTTATTGTCACATTGATGTAGGCGACATCGAAGTGTAATGGAAACGCAAGTAACAAAAAAATGGAATATCATTTAAATTCGACTTCAATACTTACCTACGACATCAACGTGGACCATGTTGAATAGAAAAGGTATTCAAATTGCTATTACCAATGGAAATGCACAAGACACCATAAGTCCAAGTCGAATAAAAATGCATGTTCCATTTAAGTCGGAGACACCATAAGTCCAAGTCACATAAAAATGCATGTCCCATTTAAATTGGCATCCCAAAGGCGTGCGTAACATTTTACGTTGGGGTTTGAAAATAAATGGATGGATAAGATGCCTAGAAGTCCTGGTGACTCAACTGATTAGATTTTGTTTAGATTTTTGTGGCGAAAAAAACAATCGACGCTTTTGAAGGTTTCCCCTATTTTTTCGGTAGATGGCGTTATGTTCCCATTTTTCAAATTTGATGACAAGTGTCAAGTTAATTGTCATATTGTCATGTCAGTTTGAAATTTTGATGTTTACGATGTTTGTATCGTGTTTATTTGTTGATTTCATTGCTTTTAAATATCGCAACGTTGTGACTGGTATCTCATTGTCCACCCATTATCCTTTAGGTTGCGATCTCTTCTCGCTAGCCAATCAAATAAAAACCCGACTGCATATTATTTTCACTTAGTGCAAATTTAGCTTCAGACAAGACTGACAAGAGCGTGTTGGCGACATCTGTACATATTGTACGGAAACCTCCAAAAGCTCAATTATCCACCAAAAATCAAGCAATCCAGATTTCGCCACTTTTATCCCAAACTTCTACAGGTATAAGTAAACACACCAGGGTTTCCAGGCATCTTATGGATGTGGTAATGAATTCTTTGAATTCTCACCAGAAAGATATAATGACAGAATATTGGTGTTCTTTTTGCTCGTATGCGCCGCTCCTATTTAATGATGGTTTAAGTAAGCTAGGTTTTGTTGCTACGGATTTGCCAATCAGATGCCTCGTTCCTTAGTGATGGAGCCAAGCTTAGTTAAGCCTCCATCAAGTAGAAGCGGTGCATACGGGCGTTTAAGAACTCTTCTTCCATCAACTTTGTCCCCATTTCTAAAATGTTTCCCACAAACACGAACCCTGTCGTATGTTTCATCACATGGCATATTATTCAAACTAGAAGATTGAATTTTTGCTATCCATGCCGCAAATATTTCCGGATTATCCTTGGGATAGCGATGTTTTTTATATTGACTGCAGCTCGTCACACATCATTTATTTCTCATGATTGAGGTTCAGAAAAATCATAATTCAGATTTATAAAGTATTCAAACAATAAAATGAAACCGATCACAAATGAAGAACAGAACGCAGAATAACTTTAGAAGAATTCCGACTATTTATGACTTGTCACCCCCAAGTCCATTTTGACAGTTGACAATGATATTATATCAGCGCCATCCCTAGCGTAACATGAGCAAACATGTGTTATTTGATAGTTTACTTGTCTAAAATGACAATAATAATGACAGTCATAACTGTCATGTGTTAGATAAACAAATTTAATTCATTACTCTGCCCATTGGCCGGATAGTCTTAGCAGCTAAGGCCAATACATGAAGAAGAAGAATTAATTACTCCATCCATTTATTTTTAAACCCCAACGGAAAATGTTACGCACGCCTTTGAGATGTCAATTTAAATGGGACATGCATTTTTATGTGACTTGGACTTATGGTGTCTCCGACTTAAATGGAATTTTTTTTTCGCTTGGTTTTTGGTTTTTTTTGCTTTTCCTTGGTAATTGCATTTGAATCCTTTTCTTTCAACTGTTGTTTGGTCCCGTTGTGTCGTAGGTTTGAAGTCGATTTAAATGATATTCCTTTTTTTGTTACTTGCGTTTCCATTACACTTCGATGTCGCCTACATCATGTGACAATAAAATTCAAGTTGCATTTGATGGCACTTGGGGGCCTGCGGTTGTAATATACAGTTATGATGACTTCGCAATAAATGAGTTGATGCCGTTTCTTTTCTATTCGGCTTTATAACATGATATCGCAGGTATCGAAATCTAATATAAATTTTGTTAAATTTTTTTGTCAATGGAATATCTCGTACACTCAACTGTCATGCACATCAAAGTCACAATTAAATTGAAGTGGAATTTAAATGATACTAGAATTTCTACAACATATGAAGGGATATGACCTTACATGAGTTTTCTTGACACTTTCATTTTTATTGTACATCAAGGATTATTGGTGATGGTATGCAACGAAATTCATGCATAGTTATAATGCATGTAGAATAGAAATAAAAAGATATTATGATATTTTTTGAGGCATATTACCCTCAAGTGCCATGTTTGAACATTGCATAAAAATGTAATATAAATAAGAGGAAAACCGGCGCCTTCAATATTCATTCGACTTAGCTATCTAAGAGCCATTTTAATTTGTTTTCATTGAAATGGCTCTCAAGATAATTTCGGTGAGTCTCGTTTTCCTTGTAATTTCCAATAGAAACGTTTTTTCCATTCTGAATTGAATAGAGTAAGATCCCAGAGCAATCAGACATAACTTATTTTCACACAGATGAAACCTGAAGTTTTCAGTAGCGTCTTGTGTGCCTTGAATACCTATGCGCTTTGTGGAACTTGCCGAGTGACACCTGGGCAGGTACCAGGTGAGAAAGGTAACTAAAAATAAGAATTATTTTACTTAAATTCACATGGCTGATTTTTATATATGTCATGTAAAATATTATTTTAAAGTAATATCATAAGTGTCAGACACTTTTGATGGACCAGAGCTTTTATCAGACGCTTTTAAGCTACCCAAAAAATAAATGAACTTTACTTATTTTTACATGTCTGATTTTTTAATATGTTATTGAAGTATTTATTTAAAAGTTATATTCAATCAGTAAGACAAATAAGAGTGACCAAACATCCCCTAAGACAAAAATTATTCAGCCAGAAGTATGAGGGCGAGAGTACTATGCTTGCGCTTCAGAGTGAATGAGACGTCCATAATAACTCGGTTTCCCTTCTCAAACTCACCATCTGTTTCAATCTACTGTGTATGTGCTGTTTGTGTGTAATATAACTTATAGTATACAGTATAGTCAGTGTTGTATTTTAAGGCACAATTTTGCCAAAAGGGGCACTATGGTAAGCACTTTGAGAAATTGGTCGAAAACGGGCACAATTTTAAGATTCCGTATTTTCGTGGTTCCGTGGTCATTTTCACTTGTCTAAATTCTCACTTTTCATTTCATTTTCCTCAACAATCCTGTTTCCTGTCAGTATGAAATTTGAAAATTATGATTTCTATGCAATATATACATGATTTCTCAACGTTCAGATTGGTAAACATTAAAAAATGGAGCTTCATGTAGTATTTGATATGCAATTGATGGAATTCCGCAGGTTTCTGGGGCCAAAATTGCCTCCTTTGGGGCTTTGGACAAACCGTCTACTTTTTGCGAGGACAAACGCTAGCTCGAATGTGACTCAAGTGTCAATTTTTCATATTTATAATATATTATTGAATATATTTATATTTTTACGAAAAACTCAAAGTCGTCTCCACAATTTAATATTTGAAAGGTGTTCAGTACGGTGATTCAGTACATGTTTCGAACCTACATAGGTTCATCATCAGCTGAATTTACATTGAATTCTACAATAAAGGAAGAGTAATATAATATTAGTTGATAAATGAAGTATAAAATTTACTTACATGGAGATGAAAAAAATAGCAAATTCACACGGTGAAGTTCAAAAGGACATAAAAAATTTGGTTGGGTTAGGTTATTTTTCTAATATTGCATATTGGGCATAAGGGCTCCAAGCCCCCCAAACTTTAATGTATTTATGGTGTTAGGGATGTCCCAAATTCCCCTAATATCAAATTAATCATAATTGTCACTACCAAATTTTTTATGTCCTTTTGAACTTCACCATGTGAATTTGCTATTTTTTTCATCTCCATGTAAGTAAATTTTATACTCCATTCATCAACTAATATTATAATACTCTTCCTTTATTGTAGAATTCAATGTAAATTCAGCTGATGATGAACCTATGTAGGTTCGAAACATGTACTGAATCACCGTACTGAACACCTTTCAAATATTAAATTGTGGAGACGACTTTGAGTTTTTCGTGAAAATATAAATATATTCAATAATATATTATAAATATGAAAAATTGCCACTTGAGTCACATTCGAGTTAGCGTTTGTCCTCGCAAAAAGTAGACGGTTTGTCCAAAGCCCCAAAGGAGGCAATTTTGGCCCCACAAAACCTGCGGAATTCCATCAATTGCATATCAAATACTACATGAAGCTCCATTTTCTAATGTTTACCAATCTGAACGTTGAGAAATCATGTATATATTGCATAGAAATCATAATTTTTAAATTTCATACTAACAGGAAACAGGATTGTTGAGGAAAATGAAATGAAAAGTGAGAATTTAGACAAGTGAAAATGACCACGGAACCACGAAAATACGGAATCTTAAAATTGTGCCCGTTTTCGACCAATTTCTCAAAGTGCTTACCATAGTGCCCCTTTTGGCACAATTGTGCCTTAAAAAACAACACTGACTATACTGTATACTATAAGTTATATTACACACAAACAGCACATACACAGTAGATTGAAACAGATGGTGAGTTTGAGAAGGGAAACCGAGTTATTATGGACGTCTCATTCACTCTGAAGCGCATGCATAGTACTCTCGCCCTCATACTTCTGACTGAATAATTTTTGTCTTAGGGGATGTTTGGTCACTCTAATTTGTCTTAATGATTGAATATAACTTTTAAATAAATACTTCAATAACATATTAAAAAATCAGACATGTAAAAATAAGTAAAGTTCATTTATTTTTTGGGTAGCTTGAAAGCGTCTGATAAAAGCTCTGGTCCATCAAAAGTGTCTGACACTTATGATATTACTTTAAAATAATATTCTACATGACATATATAAAAATCAGCCATGTGAATTTAAGTAAAATAATTCTTATTTTTAGTTACCTTTCTCACCTGGTACCTGCCCAGGTGTCACTCGGCAAGTTCCACAAAGCGCGTAGGTATTCAAGGCACACAAGACGCTACTGAAAACTTCAGGTTTCATCCGTGTGAAAATAAGTTATGTCTGATTGCTCTGGGATCTTGGACTAGAAGGATCTGTCATGTATTCTGCCAATTGCTGCGAATGACATAATTTCATTTATTTTGGATATTATACATAACACCATGAGATACCATAACACTACATGAGCTATCGAAAACATTCCAAACTTTTTTGGTGCACAAACAAAATCAATTCCAATTGTTATTAATAATTGAAATACCGGTTGTCATAATAAAAACGAATTTTTGATAATTGAATAGATATAAATTCCCTTGCAAATTGATAGACCGAATGTTTAAGTTTTGCTATTTTCAATAGGAAAATACATTCGAATTGCTATTAGCAATGAAATTACCGCCAACGATAATAATATCTATTCCATTTATATTAAGTGAAGTGGCATAAAATAGAAGTGACATTTAAATTGGGGTTTACGGTCATGTCGAATAAAAAGTAAAACGGCGTGCCATAGTTTTTCCGTTAATATAAGTCCACTGAACCATATTCACTTTCATTTTTGCGACGATAGACGCGTTGATATGGGATGATAGTTAATAACTAATTCATTCAACAGGAACAATATCTTGCCATTTTCTTCTCCGAATTAATGAACAACGTTATAGGAATGAATAAACAATTTCTTTTCATATGTCCTTCATAGACGTTTGCACAGAAAGTTAGAGTTTTTTTTCAAACAGCTACTCCTCTGCTTGAATGTTGCGGTGAGCGCTGAATCCCATTCCTGCTCAATTTTTATATCAAGCAGACGAAATCTGAATCAAATGGATTGTTCATACCTTTTCGATAGCGATTCGGAGAAGAAAAGTTTGAAAAAAACCGTAATACTTCGTTTCCACCACAAAATAATCATGTTCCTGAATAAAGTCTATAAGTCGGAATTTCGAGAGGAAATTCATACCTTTCTTTTAGCGCATCCCGAAATTCATCTCAAGAGTCTGCAATTATTTTAAGAGAAGCACAAAACATGTTGAACCTGTTAGTTCCCTGGTGGGGTGAAAATTTCTCGATAAATCAATATTATTCGAGTGAAATAACTTCCTTTCTACTACCTGATGGTCGTCACTATTTCCGAAATGTTACAAAAATTAATAAAACGATGTGGATTAAAATAAACATAACCATAAAAATTAACGGAAAACTTCGAGTTGAAGAAATTTCATTACTATGAATACGAAAAAAAGCAATTGATAACGTACCCTATCACAGAAACCAAATCATCACTTCTCTCGCAAAAAATACAGCCACATCCAACGCTAAAAACACTCTCCGTACGAAACAGTCAGGAACACGAAATCGGAATTCCCCAAAGCCCGAAACACAACGCGCGCTCCGTTGAGGCAGATGCTAGCGCGATCCGCGAAACCCTTATCGCAGATATACAAGTCCGATAAGGCGACGTGGAGGACTCACTCGATAACGACGTCCGACCGGCGTATCGAAATGGCGCAGAAATCAATCGGCCGACACCGGATCATCGCTTGTCTAGTCGGACGACGTGTGCTCTTTCTCCCGCGGAGCTAGGGTTACTACTGATGCGCGGATATAGTCGCTAACATTTCGTTATCAATGTTTGCTCGGTTTAATGCTTGGTTAAACATCGGAGGATGATGGTGCGGGATATAGCTATTTCACTACAGGGACGAGAACAATAATTTGTTCTGTAAAATAACTACTTCGGAATTCCGATGTGATTACATTTGACATTGATGTGGCCACCTCGAATACCCGACTCGATTCCACTTGACTTTTAGACGGCGACGTCGACCACCCGACTTGATCTCACGTGATTGTAAGATGGCCATCTCGAATGCCTGATTTAACCCCACATTTAGATGGGCACATGAAAATGTATACTACTTCCTCTTCCAGTAGGTATTACGGAAGCGCTGAAGGGCCATACTTTTTTAAATTTTATTTTTCTATGATTCCGACTTCAATCTCGGAATTCCGACTTTGATCTCGGAATTCCGACTTTGATCTCGGAATTCCGACTTTAATCTCGGAATTCCTACTCTTATCTCGGAATTCCGACTTTTATGTCGGAATTCCGACTTTTATCTCGAAATATTTGAGTGATACCCAAATCAATCAAAATCATGAATCGTGCCTAATTTTTGAAACATTAAGTTCGTTGTAATTAACTCATATGAGTTATTTTAGACTGTTAGGTGGTTATCTACAGACTTTGGTTTGAACCCTTTATCACTTTCTGTTTACATTTGACAACATTGTAAAATAACTATCGTCGTACCGAACGAGAATAGGTACTCAGTTGAATTTTCACGTTAAAAGTAAAGGGGTTAAAATCAGTTGTTGGAGCCTTATTATTTGCCTCCCAATATAAATCCATATTCAAGTGTCAAACTGTATGCAAAGTCATAACATAGACCATGATCATAATAATACTCAAAAAACTATAAGGTGGGCAATTAGGTAATTATTTCAATGCGAAATAAGTAGACAATTCATTGAGTTTCAGATTATGAAAACAAGGATTTCATTTTATTCCTAAGACTCACATATAAATCAATAGTTCCATCCATATCTCTTCGTTTTCTAAGCTAATAACTAAATAGCAAACTAAATGGTTTAAGCTCTTTGTCACCAGTCATATTATTTTTAGATTTCTATTCTATTGAATGCATCTTCTTCTCCTGAAAATGCCAACCTTTTTAACGGTTCTTCGAGTTCGATTAATACAAGTTTGGTGTTATGCTAATTCAGGAAATGATGTTGAGGATCTTCGAATAAACATGTCAGTTGACTTGAAACCCCAACATATGTGGTGACTATAGTATTTACTTTTCCAAATTTATCATTTTATTTTAATATTTCAAGCTGCTATTTGCATGGAAATTCAGCATTTCGTGCGATTCCTATAGTTATTCATTTTCAAAATTTCTTCGTTCATTTTTATTCCCACATCTTTTTATATCGTTTCTATATTTTCAACCCTTTTCGTTTGATTATATTTAATGATATTGAATCGACTCCAACTAGAAGAGGTTGAGTTTCAGAAGAAGCTGTTTTACGTGTATATCTGATTTTTCGAACATCATTTTTTGATAGTTTATGGAAATTTGGATTGAACATTGATTGCACACTATCAAACAAAAGATATGACAATTCCACAGGAGAAGATGATCGTTCGATTAGGTAGATGTCACCAATTTGTAAACAACAGGTATATCATTACAAACGAAAACGAAATATGCCTAGAAATTCAAATTATTATAGTAAAATTTGCGGAATAACCGCATTTGTGAGGTATCTACATCGGATCAGCGAGAAAAGTACTCATTACTAGAAACAAAATCTGAAAAACTGTGCTGTACCAGACACCCGCATAGAAAATGATACATGTACAAGCTTATCCAATCCATCCTGGCAAAAGCTCAGCTACTTTTCTAGTTGCACACTGATAGTGCAGGTCATGACGAAAAAAAAAAAACTTCTACTAGGAAAAAAATTCAACACAGTGAACACATATAATAGGTGTTTTTTCATCTTAGTATACTTCACAGAGATTCCTGGGAATTTATGTCATCAGTTCTCTGCCGAGGTGGATTGGATGAGCCGGTTTTCATTTATCAAATCAGAATGATTACTCCGAACGTCGGAGTTCCGACATAAAAGGCGGAATTCCGAGATAAAAGTCGGAATTCCGAGATTTAAGTCGAAATTCCGAGATGAAAGTCGGAATTCCGAGATAAAAGTCGGAATTCCGAGATAAAAGTCGGAATTCCGAGATAAAAGTCGGAATTCCGACTTGAAAGTCGGAATCATAGAAAAATAAAATTTCAAAAAAGTATGGCCCTTCTGCGCTTCCGTAAGGTATGAATGAATTTCGAAGAAAAATGTACTTGGCACATGAGATATGAATAAACGATGAGACTGGAACGTGTGGTGTGAAAATCAAGACTTCCTAAAATTCAATTACCCCAACACCTAACTGACATATCTTGCATTCACTCGATCCAAATATGAAAAATTGTCAGGACAATTCTAAGAAAAAATATTTCCTCTTTCATATCTTAGTAGGCCCGCACACAACACCTACCTACGTCTTCTTCAACAAACAGTCTTCATATCCTCCTATAAAAAAACCGCTCATAACTGGTAAAAACTTGGGTACTTCCCGGGCGTTTTTTCCTTGAGAAATATCATTTTCTGGACTGACACAGGAAGTACATACTTCTCGGACTTGACTGGGAAGAATCATTGTCATTGTGAAGCATTTCAAAGAAATTGAATCGAATACCTTCAAGCAATTCCTCGAATTTTCATATAAATATTAGTATAAGAATTAGAATGTTTTTGTTAGTAGCTATCTCCTGTTCAAATTTCGATATTCAATTCAAATAGAAATGAAAATGTTCGAAATTGTGTTCTACGAAGAAATGTGTCTCATCGATTTGTTACTCTACACGGTTGCCGAAAAAACAGTGTATGCAACACGTCCGAAAAGTTTTTTTTGGTTCGCATATTTCCAAGATTCGCCTACGGCTCGTCCTAGAGTTCTGTCTACTCGTTCAAAAAAACGATTATTGCCGGATTTGCTACGTTAATTATTATTTAGTCAAAATAGTAAAAAATCTGATTAACATTTTTCAAAATTTCAAATTCGCATTTGCATGCCACACTGTATACCATTTTTTCAACCAATCATTTTCTATATTCTGTGGTCTTATAAGAACGAATACAACAATACATCTGTTAGAAATCTCCAATGACCCAACCACAAAAAACAAAGGAAAAGCAAAACTGAAGTTTATAGAAAGCGCGCAGATTCCTAATTTCGACATATTGTGGATGCCAACAAACTCGAAAAGACCACCTTTTGTATTATTTGTGGTACTGGACTAGGAATTCTTTTATTCAACATAAAATTTGGGAGAATTATTCACAAACTGCTCTAAATATATAGCAAAAAACTTCGATGATAGGTAAGAAAAGTTATCCTATTTCAGGTCAAGTTTTTGAAATATGATTTATTTTTAAGTACAGATCAGTATTTTGAACATTCTCTACTCGTAATAGTGCAAATGAGATGACTTCCAGATTTGTTGTCTTCCAAAATCTGGAATGTGAACGCCTTCTGAAATGAAGACATTGTATTGCTGCGCAAATGGGTATTCTCAAATCATAACTCTGAGGGTGACATAAACACCTATTCTGGGCTCATAAGGCTCCAGACTTCATTGTAAGCGGTTCGTAATCAGCTCGTTGGGATTAAGGTCTTCATATACCAACCCTCATCAAGAGAGGCAACCGCCGACCACTCAAGTTTTGGTTGACCATGGAAATCAGTCCAAAAATTCAAAGCTGCCTCCCGTGTTGTCCTAATTATAATTCGATAACAGAAAGCAGAATTCAAACTTATTATATTTCCTTCAAAGAAACACAAAATTGCGTCATTAATCGATTTCTCAGTGAATAGAAGAGCATATTTAATGCTTTCGTACAAAAATTTTAATATACCATTTTTATTTGAGATAACAATGTGTACTTAGTGCAACAAACTAATGAAAGTTTAATGATGCTCGACTTTACTTTAACCATTCGAGTTATTATTAGTAGACATATAGCTCCAGAAAATAACGAAGGTGGCTAATTACACTTCCATGCATCAGAACAAATGTAAAATTGACAAAATGGTTAGAGCTTTCGCGGCCGAGAATATTAGTATAACTACTTTTCTTCGGGCTTGAAGGCCGTCGTTCTTTGGAATTTCTTCCTAACGTTTCGCTAGCGCGAGTGGCCAGCTTCTTCAGAGGCTTACTTATTTCCGATGAGTCACAGCCCCGACTTTAGTCAAAACATCTCGTGATTTATTCCTTCACTTACTCAAAAAAAAAAAGATTGTGCTCTCTTCAGCATAGATACCAGATTATAAATGCATATTCCAGACAGGAGTGAACGAAAGAGTAATATACTCTGAAAACGCCAAGCCAAAAGGTCTAGGGCGGGTACTTTACGACCTGATTAACAGTCCGTTAAAATATTTGGTGCTGAGAATAGAGAGCACATACTTTCAATTGCTGGAGTGAAGCACCGATTATTTTAACGGACTGTTAATCAGGTCGTAAAGTACCCGCCCCTAGTCAATAGACAAAAACTAATTTTCTGGAACCATTAGTGATTACGCTTTGTATCTTATCGAACCTGATCTTACTTCGAGATGCCGTATTTCTTCAATTATTTGACTTCAACACTTTGAATGGCGTAGTAGGCAGGGGTACGGGAACACGAACGGATTTTACAATATATTTATCTGCATAAAACAGATGCTGTACCAGATGGAAAGAGATTCTATATCAGACTGCAGCGCTAGAATATACATGAAAATTTAAAAAAATCTAGATCGCCCCTCTCGAGAATTGATCTGTATCTTGTTGGGCGGTGAATCTGCCACCTTTCGGGGCTGACGGGTCCACCAATAATCATGATGCTCTTGAGGAATGGCCTGGGGAGTTAGTAGAAGACATAATTTCAGAAGGACTTTCATGGGTTTGGTATAAAATACCCCAAAATAACACTTACTTCCAATTTAAATCGAATGCAAATATTGGATATTAGAGGCCAAACTAATTACGAAAGTTATACATTTATCGATCCAAGCACACCGAGGTCTATAAGTGAATGAAGGATAAGGATCTACCAACACGCTTTTCATCGTAAAAAATACTTATGTTAACAGTTATTGTTACTTTCAGTAAGATGTATTCAAACTATGCTATTGGCGTAGATACTTTGATCGAAAGTTGTTGATGCTGCTATAAATCCGAATCGTCTGGTTTCTGAATTAGTAGAGTCTTCAGTGAATGAAGGAAAAAACAGGCATAAAAAACTACTATGAAGGAAACACCAGTGCGTAAAACTATCGAAATATCTCTGTTTGAGAGATATTCTTTTTTGTTGTGATTGAATCAAACATCTACGAACGATATACACGTGCCTACCACACAGTGTTTGTTAATTTTTCTATGCTTTCTCATTTGAAGGGTCTTGTAGTCCCCTTTTCTTTATTCCGGCAAGACAAGACAAAAAACATTTTCCCACAACTTCATTCTCTCCACGAAAATAATCATGTTACTGAATTATAAATGCTCCGAAGGCAAAAACAATTTAATATGTAACGTCGTTACAGATCTAAGAACAGAAATATATTTTCAATAGACCATTGTCAATTGACAGGAGTTTTACGAATCTCACACGAACAAGTGTGATTTAGAAGTTCCAATGTTCTCGCGTTAGGAGATCTGATATTTGAAATATCAGTCAGATATCTGTACAAAATTTCGACTGCCACCCAGTAATAACATGCGTGACCATGCGGGATACATCCAGATCATTCTGGTCAAAAGTCTGCGTGATACTTGGAATTTGTATCAATCTACGGTATCAATGTAGCTTTGAATATGAATGGATTAGTAAAATTAAATGATAGCAAACAAGAATCATCCCGACTCATCATTTTGAATAGTTTTCCAAAATAGGTACCAGTCATGATTTCATAAGAAGCTGTCAGGTCTCTTTGATTTACTTCATGTTGTGTAGAAATATCCTATCTGATTGACGTTATGTATACTTGTTATAGAAATTCAAGGCAAAACATTATTTTTCCTGTGCCTTTCGCGTCGCTTTATAAAGGCAGGCGAGTAGCTGTTTTAGACAATTATTTCTATTAATGCTATGCATGTATCAACTAAGAGTGTACGTCAATTCTTCGTTATTACTTCTTTTACTCTATAGAAATTTGGTTTCCCTTTTATATTGATTTGGAAAAAAACCAGAATAGTTTCTCAGATATTCTGATGATGTCAATAGTAGCTATATATTCCTTTTTTAGAGAATGGCTGAATTCCGGATGTTTACCATTAGTTTCGGTAATGAATGACACTCGGTATAACGAAAATAGAACGAATTCATTCCCTGAACTCCAAATAACACAAATCAAAATATTTCGTAAAACAAAATACATGGTACACGAACTGTTTCTCTCTATGTATACGAAATTACTGATATTAATTTTGGGACATATTGTAATTCCTGTTAAAAGATATTTTGATCATAATACATTGCCTAAGAATTTTGAAGGTTTTGAGGATATCAGGAGTAGAATAGGTAACTTCATGTAAAATGCGAAGAAAGGCTAATGTACCGGATGTTTCGTTCGGAAAAAATCGCATAAACTTCAAATGAAGTTATTGAAAATCAAAATAACATTTGAAGCAACCTGTATGAACATTCATTTTACGCAGACCATTACATCTATTATGGTGTTTTCTGAGCAACCACACCAATAATTGCGGCAGGCAAAAAATTCAGCATTTACTAGGAAACTGAGGAACCATTGTAATGACAGACAAAAAAATGGTTGTTTATATATATATATATATATTTGTATAACAGTTCTTGATACTGACTTCAGAATGGAAACCGAAACGTCACGCCGAACAATCCAGAAAAAACAACAGATATGAAACCAGGTAAAAAAATTCGCATATATATATATATACGTAGAAATTGATGTTTTCACGGATCTTCGATATGCAAGATGAATTTTTCTGGGTTTTTATCCGTTAGGTATCTTTTGATTTGTTCGACGTTTCGAATTCCATTTTGAATTCATTCTCAAGAACTGTGAGACGAATATCTGTCCATACCGTCCTGGTCAATCACTCCCCTTACGAAGAAACCAAGCAAGAGCAAGCAAAGACTTCAATTGTCTGTTCTCCACGGAAACTGGTATTTATAATGACTCTCCTCAGTCATTATCCGACTTGGTCCGATATTAAGGCTGCATCCTGCCCATCCAGGTATTATGTAGAAATTGATGTTTTCACGGATCTTCCAAATGCAAGATGAATTTTTCTGGGTTTTTATCCGTTAGGTATCTTTTGATTTGTTCGACGTTTCGAATTCCATTTTGAATTCATTCTCAAGAACTGTGAGACGAATATCTGTCCATACCGTCCTGGTCAATCACTCCCCTTACGAAGAAATCAAGCAAGAGCAAGCAAAGACTTCAATTGTCTGTTCTCCACGGAAACTGGTATTTATAATGACTCTCCTCAGTCATTATAGGATTCATATAAATGAACGGCATTATTATTATTCTCGCAATATTCTATACTCAAAATGGTCAAGAACAATAACCGTAATTTGTATGATAAAACCAAATCACAAGATGAAACTTTCACGGCTAATTTTGTTTAGGCAAGTAGGTATTTGAGTTTAATAAAGTAAGCAATTTCTCAGCGGTTTGTGTAATCGAATTGCAACTCCTTGATATTGACCAGAATTCAATGATTTCACTTCAGAATACAGAAATTTTAATTTAATGAAAAATTGACAACGTAACAGAGGAATTTACAATTCGAAAATTTCATCTATAACTATTAATAAGGTTGAACTATTCAAACTGAAACGAGATATTGGTGATAGCATTGCGATTTTATTTTCGGATTATTTACTCCTTTCTCTAAGATTCTATCAAAACTTGCTTCCGGCATTCAAAAATCTAAAGGTTAACAAAAACATCGAGATTTGTCCATTTCACTTCCTTGTGATCAATGAAGCAGACATTGTGTAAATAGTTTCATTGTGAATTATGTTCTGATTTTTTTTATTAGTTAAACGCTGTTGAAAATTTCGAAATGTGATTTCGATTTCCGAGGTCGAGACGAATTGTTCTTGGACATTTTTATATTCAAGATAATAATGGAAAACACGTACTTACTAAAAATATTAAAATTTATGTTCTCCACTTCTGACAGTATGTTCTGAGATTTATAACTTCATATCCATAGAACGTTTTTCTCAATTTCCTTTACTAACCGATGTAAATAGGAAGCACTAATTGACCTTTTCCAATGAGTTGAATACAACTTTTTTTTCATGAAACCGTTTCATTTTAACTTTTTTGACACTTGTGTGGTGGTTTGAGGTTCAGAGAAGATATTTGTTGGTGTGGTATCTAATGTAAACCTCATTATTGGTTCTTGTTTGTTAATGATTCAAAAATGTGTCAAGTTCACTTTACCATGAGTCCATACAGCAAAACCATCATCAACATATCTACGGCGAATCTTTGGACGATTTCAACTCAGCTTTCTATGGAAAATATCCTCAAAATACCTCACATTGATATTTCGAGAATCCAAAAAAATCCATAGAAGAAACATTGACAGAAATTGTAAATCCAAACACACCCCTAGACATGACACCCAAACAAAACACACAACCTGTATCAAACATTATATCTGACTGAAAATATGAAATGGATCGGCAACCGGTATAATGTTAAAACAACATTCAACACAACAAATACTTTAAGTTCAATACTGACACATACTTAACCAAAAATCACAGCTGAAAACACAAAAAATTGTATTCATCAAATTCCTTGTTCGTGCAATTGAAAATATATCAGTGAAACGTCACAACCTTTGGAAGTGCAAAAGAGTTCAGAAAAGATGTACATCAGGAATAGACAGATAGGTGGGTCTTAATAATTATCAGAGCACATTCTCACTGCCTCAAAGAGATTACACAGTACAATGGAATGACACTAAAATGAATGCAAAGGAGTATTTTGGCAGGAAAATGTTTTCATCATGCTGTCTGGGAAATATCGCATCTCTATGAGTTTGCTTGATATGGATCGCGCCCGGCTGCCCCTCCCGAGGGACAAAATGTTGTGTCAGATCTCAAATTTTTGACACAAACATTTGTATTTGAAAAAGAATCACTGCGGTACTGCATATAGTGGCCATTACTTGGCTCACTGCCGACATCCTTTTGCAAGAACATGGCACGAGTTCAATGATGCCCTGGTGTCTGTAATCTCCACAAAATCTCTCATAGTAACGAGGCGTATACTCTTTTTCAAGAAGAGAAAAGCACATCAGATTTCAAATCATTTTCCCGTTCAGTTCATGAAACGACCATTTCGGAAGATCTTAAATTGCATCGCTCACCTTGAAAATACCGAACTGCCAGTAATTCGCAGCTCGCGGATGCAGATTTTCGTCCGATTGCAAAACATTCAACCACCGCTCGATGAAATTGGTAACTCTCATCAACGAAAGTGCGTCTTCGGTTTCGATTCAGTCCCTTCGGCACCGTAAAAGAGAAATAACCCTCAGTTTATCCAACACACCCAATGGTCGATATCTTTGCGGATGATAGTGTCACCGTCTGACATGCGACGCACCCATCGTGTTACCCAGGAGTATCGATAAGTTACTGAATCAACCTTCAATAAAACATTTAGGATAGGAACGAACACAAACACCAATTAAAAATAGTGTTCATCACGTTTCACTTACAGAGCCTCTCAAACTCAATAATTTACCAAAACATACTTGTTCCTCCAGAATGAAAATAATCAGAATTGGAAGTATACCACGAGTTCATTATATGTAAGTTTTGTGTGTGGAGTTGAAAACCACTTACCTGAAAACAAAAGGACCAACTTCGGCTCACCGTACGAGATTTTCGCGGAGATCTATCCAGTTTCCGCTAAATGAGTCTTCGGGAAAACTCCTCCTTTACCCAACCATAATCGGTTGAACCTGTTTAGTGTTATAGATTATAGATTATATATTAGGGACTTTCGTGCTACGAGCCTTTACACCGCGACCTTTACAGATCTATTGTGTTTGTCCTCGAGATCGTTTAGAGTTCTTTGTCTAACCCTGTCTTCTTTACGAGACTCCACAGGCTAGTTCTTAGAACTCCCATGAATTTGGGAGCTCTTGGTTTTTCTTCTCCCAGTGTTAGAAACCTTTGTCTTGACAAGCCCTCGCAGTGGCATAGTAGGTGTACTGATGTTTCCTCTTCTTCCTGACAGAACCTGCATAGCATTTCTTCTGCCAGGCCTATTGTACTCATATGTTTATTGAGCCTACAGTGCCCTGTGAGAAGTCTCACTACTATTCTAGTAGTGTTCCTCTTCTGGCCTAGTAGATAGTCTGTGAATGTTGGCAGCGGTTGTTTGATAAACTCTTTGGCCTGTCTCATTCCTGGTGCATTGTTTCACCAATCTTGAGACATCTGCTGAATCCATGATTTAGTGTTTGTTTTCAGTACAGCTTTTGCTATACCGCAAAATTGTTCTGGGCCAATCAGGGCCTTACTTGCTCCTTCTCGGGCTAGTGTATCGGCCTCTTCATTGCCTCTATAACCTGTATGTGCTGGTACCCAGGCTAAGGTCAGTCTGTTCTGACTGCCCAGCTCTTTTAGGGCGTCTATGCAGTCCCAAACAAGTTTTGAGGTAACTTGCATTGAGTTGACTGCTTTTATTGCAGCTTGGCTATCTGAGTATATGACAATGTTTTTCCTGAAAAATCATGCCTTATTAGCTCTTGTGCACAATGGTGTATTGCAACGATTTCCGCTTGAAATATCGTCGCATATTTGCTCAAGCTCAATGAGATTTAGTGTTATAACACCTCGAAGGCAGTTATTACCAAAGGACACGCAATCGTCCTCGGTGATAAGTGTTCTTTTTGGTTTTTTATATTTGATTTTTCATTATTCGATTTTTGATATAAAATTCCATTTCATTCTTGTTTCATTGCTTCATCTAATTTTTTGTACATTCACTTTACAATTTTCTCATATAGCTGAAAGGAGTCAGACAGTTTAGGCACCAGAAGTTCGAACCAAGATGCATGAAAACCCAGGTGGGTAATCTCTTGTTCGTCCAAATCCTCGTGATCTGAGATATCGAAGTGAGAGTTTACATTTTGGAATGGTACGTGGTGATGTATATGTCATTTTCTAAAAGTCAGTATGCAATTCAAATCAGGCGGCAGCTCACGATAGAATTGATAGTACACAATATCTGCATAGAAGGAAACCTAATAGGGAGGTAGACCTTTTCAGACAAGTTTGACTTTTCGATCTGAACTATTTTAAATCTGAATCGTTTGGAAGTTTAAATCTTTCATATAGTTTTCCCATAGTTAAATTCACGCAAGCGTTAAATTGAGAAATTAAGTAACAATTATTAGAAATGACGTGATTTATGGTATTATATACAAAACGCCATTGATTACTTTCGAAGTCCTTCAGCTTCGCCATACATCAGGAGCAGCACGGTCATTCGGAACCGAAGAGAAGTTTTCAATGAAAAATATCTACCCTTTGGGAAATCGAACCCACCACCCTCGGATCATGAATTTGACGCGGAACCATAGCGCCATTTCCCTCGCCTATAGATTTCAAAAACAATTCCAAATTTTTTCAGATTGTGGCAGGTTAGAAACCCAAAAAAACTACGAAAAAAAAATAACTCACAACCCCAAAGGTCCATCAGGTCCGTTGCAAATTTGGCGTTACCAGATTCATGAAGAGAGCATCTGGTAGCAATCTCTCGTAGCGGTTCTTTCGGTTGAACTTCTTAGAAATCAAGAATGCGAGATATTGAAAAATAAATCTAGTCTATTCTCTATGTGTTTACTGATCATCAAGAAATACCGATAAATAATATTGTTTGTCAGGAAACCTCAGAGCACACATTGAAAAACACAACCTACTCACGGGGGATACGAGTTGAATCAAGAATATAAAATGCTACATTTCTAGGAGAACGATTTGCAAAGCATCGCAAATATCGAGTTCGGGGATTCCCAAATCTAGCGAATGATTAGGTCGCCTTGTTATCATATTATTTACAAGTGAATTCGAACCACTCCATCCTCAGCAGTAATTATGCAACTTATTAGTGATTGATGGATTCACATACATTGATCAAATTGAAAAGTAATAATTATTACCATTTGTTTTCATTTGAGTCAGTATTTTAGGATAATTCTTGTATTCCTGTATATTGTTGTGAGAAACACGCGCATTGCCTTTCAAGTGTGAATGTTATGAGAAGCTGTCAAGAGTGTTTCAATAATAAAAATGTTCAAAAAGTTCCGAACAGTTTCACCGAAATATAATAATCGTGAAGGAATCCGATGATAATAGTCATCAATAATGATTGAGATCGAGAATTTTTGAAACTTCTGTTCATAACTCATGAGTTCGAAGAAGTGCTTGATTCTATTTATCGATATATAAGAAGACATCGAGGTCCCCCGTAGGTAACTAGTAAGGCGTGGGTTGGGGATATGTTCAATCGAGTTTGTTTCGATATCCGATTCATAGTTTTCCACCGGTGATTTATTTGAACGTGTCCGAAAGATGATAGATGTTTCAGTAGATCAGTATTAATTATATTTGTCTACTACAAATCTGAAAACAATGAATGGTCATATATGTATATAAAGAACTTCGAAACCAGAGGAGTGATTTCTGTTTATGGGGTTGCAGTCAATTTTGAAGATGCCAAAGGATATGAATGAAACTCTTTGGTATTATGTCAAGCATTCGGAAATGTGTATTTCCTTCCTCAGGACTTTACTAAAAATGATATACAAAAAACTTGGTAACGTTAAAATTCTCAGTGTAGACAAGTATACTCACTATCATGAGTTTTTTCTGAAGCTAATCGCTTCATAACAATAGAACCGGATTTCATTACATTTTTACTGATATATTTAAAATTTAATATTCGTTTTTTGACCGAAAAGCATGACCAAAAGGGTCGCTTCTTTGTGGGATAAGCACGTTGAACGTGATGGACTGTTATTCTTCATGAAACTGACAGGTCTGTCAATTTTATATCATAAAATTGTCATGTTCCGATATTCCTGAACAGTACTGTCCAGCTGATTCAGTCGTTCCGATTTTATTGACAATCACTGGCAATTATTTCGCGCCAATTTTTGAGGTACCCTGTTAGAGACTAAAAAGTTACTGGTGCTACTGCTGCTGAAGTGGTCCTGTAGTCCCAGTATTCTTCAAATTGAGTTAGGTTAGGTTGTGTTCGAATAAACGGATAACAGATTAAATTTGTTGTCAGATTATTGCAATTGCAAAATTATCAAAAAGTTTCGAGTTGTACTGGAAGATATATGCGTACTAGCGTACAAGTTGATGCTGAATTGAAATGAATCCAGCAGATCAATAAAATCTGCGGGAACCTCATTTTTCGAGATTGCAAGCCTTACTCGCACTTACCTGAAATGTTGTTTGAAAATCTTAGAGGTGTAAAAACCTACTACATTTTGAATGTACCCTTCTATTCTTGGTATTTTTTTCTATGCGACCTCTAATTTTGTCGAGGATTATAATTTCAGTCATTATATTCTCTAAAGACTCATTATAAGAGCTTGAGCTCTCTGAATTTTCTATTTCCGAATCGGCAGTGCTCAGTATTTCCAATATTTAATTCATTTTGAAATAAGATAGGGTACGTCAAACCTGTCACCGCTGACAGTTCCTTTGACGGATGTCCGATCCGTTCTGATATCATCAGCAGTAGATTACTATCACTGCAAAAAGCGTTCCGAAAATGCTTACTGCGGCCAGTAATACCAGCAATATCGGAACATGACAAATATCAAATGACAGCACTGTCAATTTGATGATGACATTTTGTGTTAACAATTAGCAGACTGAACAGAGCAGAGCAGGAACTTGGGTTGAATATTTCCATCGTATGTTAGAAATCCCATATGAAGCGGGACATTTTCGATAAATTACAGCGATAAATTACAGCGATGAATAACCGGCGGGACGTTTTCGGGCTGGTAAATACCCGGTAGGTATCGAAAAATCCCCCTCGGTCCGTTTATCTATAGTAACGATTGTTAAAATGTACATTTGTGATCTTGACAGGCATAAATACTGAATTTAAAACGTCGTTGTTTCGACTCCGGAAATATTCTACCGAATTACACTCGTGCATCAAAATAAACCTGATAATTATCCATTCAAGCATGTTGTCAGTAAAAAAACTGCATTCGGTTATTTTCATATTTTGCTTTCGACAAAATATGAAAATAAACTCATGCAGTTTTTAGACAACATGCTTTCATGGAAAATTATCGTTAATTTTGAAGCACTTGTGTAATTACTCCCGACAAAGAAGAAGAAAGATGGAGAGGTTTATATATATATATATATATGCGTTGTTATTCTGGGAGTTTATCCGTTGATTTGTCGGTATTGAGTATCAAAGTAGGGTGTTATTTCGAGACCTCGTAGTCGTAGGAGGATAGAATTGAAATGTTTCTATAGAGATAATTTTCTTATCATGATACCAAACAGATGTCAACCGCGTTTTATCAACGCAGTTATCATCTTCAGAAGAAGAACATTGATTGATTGGTGATCGTCGAGTTTGAGTGATATCAGTTAGATTTTTTTTGGACAATTATTGTGTTTTACACCAAAAGTTTCAATCTTACCGATTGGCGCCTGCTGTTCGAATATAATGTCAAAAATGGTGCAATTTAAAAGAAATATTGGCAAACTAGCGCTGCGATTCAATTTTGAAATTTTCGAGGCCTCACCTTTTAACGTATAAATCCCAGCATGGTGGTTCCGGTCTTTCACTTGACAGGCTAACGTACTTACCTTAACCCTACCAAGAACCACTTTTTTATTTTCATTCAATTGAAACATTTGAACCCAACAGGCTGGTTTCCTTGATTTTTCATATTTCAAACATACTCAAAAATATCGAAATCCTCACCTTGATCAGGTAGTTGTCAACATGGCGCAAATCTGACGTTTTTGCCAAGATACCGCTGCGATCTTAATTTGAATGGTGACTGCTCTAAGAGAATGCATAAATGCGATAAATTGTTTATTCTTATGTGATAGGATACATTGGAAGTCCAGCTATGTTGAAAATTCAATAACAATGAAAGTTGATGAATACAACAATCACTTGTTCAGTAATTTGAGAGCATCGAGACCTCATAAATATGAACTAAATTCTAAAACGTTGATTGGAACTCTTGCCTGCTAAAGTCCTGTAACTTTTCAAAAGGTTCTATTTCAGAAATATGATTATTTTTGACGAAAGGATGAGGTTTTGAGGAAACTTTTTTTTACTTTTTCTCCTTTTTGAGTTGATATAAAAACAATGCAACACTTTAATAAAAAGAGTAACATCAAAAGACAACTTCTCTTCCTCTAGGGGCGTGATAGGCGTTAAATCACATAAAAATCACCTTTTCTTGTTGAATCTTATACCAAGCATGTGAAAATTGAATCAAATCTCATTTTCTACACGACATGAAATAAAATAGAATCTAGTTTGTGATGATATTTCACTCACCAGAATCATATTGCATTCTTTAACCCTGACAAGTTTGTTTTGCTTATAGAAAACTTTCCCGCGAATTCCTCAGGGGATATAGAAGAGATTATGGAATTTTTCACAAGACATACAAAAAAGGAGACTTAGAGCCTGATCTTCTCTGAGCAAATGGATGTTTCGATGACACGTTCATTCGTTATGAGTGTCTGAAATATTATCCCGGTGAGTAAAATTTTATCACGAACTACTTTTTATTTTCCTTGATCATATGGCGAAGTATCTTGATATAAAAGTTATGCAAAAAATACATAGGAAAGATTTGGCACCCATCGTGTCATATAGTATACACTTGGGAATAAATAAAAGATGAAAGATATCAACAATGAGTCTTTGCTAATTTCTTCACCGTAAACTCATTCAAAGAGGTTCTGTATACCTTTTATGCTGATTTAGAAAATAAAAAAAAATTGATTCGACTTCATTTCGATCTATTGTATGTTTCTTCAAATACCATTTTATGCAATATGATATTCATTTCATTCTATTTTGTAAAGGTAATGTTAAACTTCCTGAATATCGATTATACCTATTAGACAGTTTTAACTATTGAACATCAAAAAAAAATACGTTGTAACCCTTCAGCCCCTCCGTGATATTCGAGTAGAAAATTGTAAATCAAAATCGAAAGACATAGATTCAAAACGATATAAAAATGAACCACAATCAGAACAAAAATATCTGAATGTCAGTCGGTGATTCAAATTTCTGTAAAACATATAATCATTATGCAAACACTGTTCAGAAAATCCATTCGTTAGTAATTGCAATGAAAAACTCATAATAAATGTCAACATTAATTTTTCATGACATAAATAAATGGTGATCAGCTAGCAAAGAATCTAACCAATACACTTCCACAACCAGAAATTTAATGTAAAACTTCCGAATGAAAATGAACTAAAAATAATCAAACAATCTCTTTTCCATCTCTATCCATCTACGAGTATCATAACAGATTTGTCCCATCACCTGTTAACGGAAAACAATGAAATCGCTTTACTATGACTGTGTACTTGGATGTTGAGATGAACGCTACCAAGGTCTATCATCAATTATTCAAACAGACGACTTGACATTGCCAATTCAATCGATAGTTTAATGTCAATTGATTTCAATATCCAGTCCGCGACTATTTGCTATTCGATATCGCATTTATATCAGTCTCAATAAGATTGTGCTCCCCTTAGGTCATCATACATATTTTCTACTGACAATGTCTTGCATTCACAAAACATACACGGAATTTCATACGAAATAAAATCATTTGTCTATTATTTTCAATAATAAAATGCATCTGTTTTTGGTATTAACAGAATAACGCTCCCGGGAAATCAACAATCCCAACACGAGCTTTTTATTATGCGTTTATAAACTGACACAATAAAATAATTGGTTCGGAGTTCCATTGTCTATTCAATCAACTTTATTGATACCCGTTAAAAACAACTCATAAAAAAATTAAATCAAATAAGGCAAAAAAGTCCAAACAAAAAGTTTGGAATGGAAGTCGAAGAATAAAAAACAATTAAAGAATTGAATGATCAAAAAAAGATTGAGAAAAGTAAAAAATTGAATATTATGAAATAATAAAATCAAATCTTTTGAATATAGAAGTATGGATTGATATGAGCAAATATTGAAACCAACTTTCACGACGTTTCGAATGCTGGTATGCGCAATCGTTTTCGGGTGATGACTGACAACAGTTCGATGGTTGCTCGGTTATAAAGACACAAATTCCCTATGGTGGTGGAAGGGGGATGCAACCAATGAGGCTCACCGATCGGTGCTACTCATGAGGGGCACTGATTGGGAAATTGATCTATTAGCGCGAGACTGCAGAAGGCACCCGTCAAGAAGTTCAAAATATCAAGGAACAAGAAGAGCAGCTTCAACTTTTTCATACGATTGTGAACGGAAAAGAAGTCACTGTATCCTACAAATATGCCTTAACAATGGTGGATGGAAAAGTCTGCAATTCACTGACATCTACTGCATCGAGTCAACGATGTTATCTTTGCGATGCTACATCCAAAGAATTCAACGACATCGACAAGATTTTGAAGAAGAAAATAATTGGAGATCATTAACAATATAGGATATCATCATTGCATGCGTAGATTCGGTTTTTTTTGAGTGCCTTACAGCTATTTCGTACAGATTAAGAATGAAAAAATGGCAGGCTGATAAAAAAAGCATCGTAAATCGGAAAAAGACCATCCAAAAAGGTTGGGACTTTTGATCAACCAAAACAAGGATATGGTAGCACGAATGACGGTAATATTGCTCGTCGTTCCTTTGAAAATCCGATGTTTCCTCATCTCTAACGGGAAAAGATGAGGATATAATCGAAAGATTCCGCGTGATCTTGCAAATAGTATCGTACGGGTTTGAAATGAATGTTGATGAATTTGAAAAATACGCTGTAGAAACAGCCCGTAGATACGTGCTACTATTTCATTGAAAATTTTTTGCTAAAAAAAATTATCCTATCAAATTTGTCTATTTCTAGTCATGTGTGTCGAAATAACCAATGAAACCATCATTACACTGATAACTACCCATGGATAGTTTTCACGGGTAGTTATCACTTATGTCATGACATTGCTAAGCAACCAACACAAGTAAAGTTTCAGTAATTCAATTTATTTCGAAAATGTCACTTCCTCGCTTTGGTGTTCAAAATGATGCGGCAATTGACAAAATCATTGAAGAAAATACACCAAAAAATACTGTCAATAGTAAAAAATACACTTGGAAAATATGTATGGAGTTTTGTGACGCCAGAAAATATGAATTGGATGGAAATCGTACTCTCGAAGAGCTTGCATTAATACTCAAGGATTGGGCGATTAATATGAGAAAAAAGGATAGCACAGAGTTTACGGAGGCTACTGTTAAAACCGTATGGAATATAACAAGCAAATTATTACAAGAAAAGTATTACAAGGAGTGTAATGCTAGACCGCCGAGCGCGGTTAGTACTTGGATGGGTGACCATACAGGGAAATACCGTGTCGAAAGCCCGTACAGCTGCAGCGTAGTAGCATATCATAGCTCGCAGACAATATATCAATGAGTACAAGATATATTGATGATATGCCGTCCTTCGGAGGGGACGTTAAGCCGTCGGTCCCGAGTCCATGGATGTTGGGCTCGTTAAAGATCCCTACCTCTGGTTGGAATACCAGAGGGTTCGGCAAAATTTCCGGTTGGGGAAGTGTGCTCACCGGCGTCGGTGATTGGCCTTGGTAGCGGAAATAGGCCGACGTTAAATAAAGAATTAAAAAAAAAAAAAAATGCTAGACCCCTTTAAAAGTGTTGCATTCAAACAAGCGCGGAATGCACGCGACGCAGCACGAAGAAATTTACAAACAGATCCCACTAAACGCAAAACAAGCTCAGTACCATTAACTTCAAATGAAATGAGTAAAATTATAAACTTTTGGGATGAAAATACCCCTATAGGACTCCTACGCAAATTTTATCACATAGCAGCGGTGGAATTGGCTTGGAGAGGTGGTGAAGGTGCTGCTTGCTTAGTTGATTATTTTCATATCGAAAAGGACAACAATGGATCTCCAACTAATAAGATAGAATATAATCCAATTTTCAGTAAAACCTACCAAGGGGGTTCAAAGAACTGCGCCTCTAGCAAATGGTTAGTTCAAAATAGTGATAACAATGCTTGTCCTGTCAGATTATTCATTAAATTATTATCAAAACGAGGCACAAATATCAAGACAAATAGACTATTTTTAAGGCCAAATCGTCACTGGAAGACAGGAAGCGATAACTGGTATGACAATATGCCTCTGGGTAGAAATATAATCAACGGATGGACGAAATCTTCTGCTGAAGCAATTGGCTTGGATACGAAACAGAGGAAAATAACCAATCACTCTAATAGAGCAACTGCAGTCAGTCAACTAGCTAAGAGTGGAGTTCAAGAACAGCAATTGTTGAAAATTACTGGGCACAATAATGGAAATTCCATAAAACCTTATTTGAATATTGATCAGGAACATCATAACCAAATAATCAATAGTATTCGTGGAAACACCTATGCAGTAACCGAGGCAAATACAGCAAGATCAACGGAATATCATTATACGAATTGTTCTTTTAATAACTGTGTGTTCAATAAATAATTTTGTTCGAATTGCAAAAAATGTTCTCACCGAATATCCCTCGAACATTGATAAATAACTCATAATTTTATCACAACTTCCTCAAGCACGTTATTTTAGGTAACATGTTACCAAATAACGTGCTTTCGAAAACTGTGATAAAATTATTACATTAGTTATCAATGTCCTTGGGATATTATAGCTGATAATGCATTCGACACAAAAATAATAGGTTTTTCCATGTTGCCGATAGGACAGATGTCCGAGGGAGCCCAGGAATCTTGCAATAAATATATGAAATCATTCAGACTAGACCTTGCTAGAAAATTTAGTGGAAAACAAAATATGGGCGATATTTTGCGCAGCTTTTGATTGCATCTGACCCTGTTATCTCAAGTTTGCGCAAACTACCAGCTACGTCAAGCAAATCATTATCGCGTGAAGCCATGGCTTTGTTGGAATAGCCAACTGCAGACAAACTAAGAGCAGTTGCAATGTCTGACTGTAGCGACTCTAGCGACAATAAAGATAGCAATTCGAAGGCCTTAAGATTAAGTGCCTTCACATCATTTCATCACATGAATGTAATATATAATGAAATTTCTTCATAACTAAGTATTTTATCCAAATTCGTTTTCACATTTACATACATTCCTAATCTACTATATCCTACACATGTACGAATAATGAATTATTACCATTCAAAACCCCTTGGTACCTAATTCCATAGAGATTGATTCAAGTTTGAATAAAATTATCCACCATTTTTGGGCCGCAATTTTAGTTTATAGAAATATACTTCTGATTCGTGTTCATCGACCTCAAAAACCCCCTGGTACCAAATTCCATTAAGGTTGATTCAAGTTTAAAATTATCCATAATTTTTGGGGCGCTATATTGGTTTTTGAAAATTGGACTTCAGATTCGTGTTTAGCAACCTCAAAAAGCCCCTGGTATCAAATTCCATAGGGATTTATTCAAATTCGGATAAAATTATACGCCATTTTTGGGCCGCCATTTTGTTTTTCGGAAATTTGACTTCAGATTCGTGTTCAACAACCTCAAAAACCCCCTGGTATCAAATTCCATAAAGATTGATTCAAATTTAAATGAAATTATCCGTCATTTTTGGGGCCGCCATCCTGTTTTTTGAGAATTTGACTTCAGATTCGTGAATTAAATGAAAATTGATTTTAATTTATATAAAATTATTCGCCATTTTTTCAGATGGAACAAAGTAATTGGAAACTTGTACTTATGAGAAATGTTATAGATATAAGCAGGTGTTTTTCGGAAAAAAAAATCATGAGATTGCTATTTTCCAGAATTGATATTTTTGCATTTCCACTTCATACACGAATCGTCAAACTTTTGATGGTAGCTTGCCCGGGCTCACTTAACATCACCTCTGAATACCTGACGCGCTCGAGTATTTCTTTCCTTCTATTTCAACCAATTTCCCATCCCATAGAGTATCGTGGGCTCCTCTAATACCATAGCTATTTTCAAAAAGTGAAACTCAATTCGTACGACGAAAGGTTTGAAAGCCACCTCTTCCTCTTGGGAAACAATAGCAGACGGTTCCAGTTACATTGAATATTTGGAGTACTCCAATGAAATATGAACTCATTTTTGAACGTGTACCTACTAACTCTATTGAAATATAAATGTTCTGTCGATGTAAGACCTTCAATTCAAAGGTGAATATTTTATGAAATCTATGCATTTTTTATAGTAAGGCGAAAATCACAATCAATAGCACTAGCCATTTCATCGCAATCGATAAAGTTATGTCATAGAATTCATGGATAAAGTAAGGAACGTAATGGATATGTACACTATTCATAGTAGTAGTCACGAAATATCATATCCTCCTCTCTTCTACAGGAAGAAATGGAATGGTAGGAATCGGAACTCCCTTTGTTCTTGTCAGTCAACCTCATTGAAACCTCGAAAAACCTATTGGGTGGAAAACTAATGAATGAATACAGTGAAATAAACAAAAATTATGTGTGAATTTTTCATAACCACATAAAAAAAATGCGATAACTGTTAATTTTTTTTTTATCATCTGGTATCATGGAATTTCAACCAAACGCAAACTAAAAAAAATATGGAATGAGTTTGAAATCTCTGCAAGTATTGAAAGGCAGACTTCTAGCGTACACCAAAATGACAGGATATATGAAATGTTTCTGAATGAGGATAATGCAAAAGTAGTCGGCAACTTGTCAATTTTTATGAATTTGCTCTCGAAATTATGATGACATACCTTACGAATAGTTTTCGAAAAGCCATATTGGAGGCTTAGGTTGCATAGTTTTTCTGATTACACAATCATCATCATCATCGGTTCGTGTAACCTCATCATGTTCAATTATGTTTCCTGAATATAAAAGGATTCGGCCTTTCTTGTTAAATAATTCATTATGGGGATTATTACCGATATACTTTTTTAGTACCTATCTGTAATCCCAAACACTTCGGACAGAAAGAAGAACCCTAATTATCAGTTCTATAATAATTTGAAGTTAGCTATGAATAAGACACTCGATCATCACAGACTTCGAGGTTCACAAAACTTTCTGAAACGAGCATGATTCACGTGGTGATGACACAAAAGCGCCTAAAACATCTGAAATTGTAGGAAACTTGATGAGTTGATAATCTGAAAACAACCTAACAGCCTGAAAAGTTGAGAATAACGAGTTGTATTTTTTTCACGTGGGATTCCTCGAAGAGATTTCAATCGGAAGACAAAGTTTTGCCATTTTATATTCAATATTTCAATTTGGTACTGTATGAAAGACAAAATTTTGTGGTGGATGAATCGTTTCTTCGTAGTTCTCTGAGTTTTGAACCTACCACAAATAAGAATTAATATTGGAATCTATACAGGTGAAGAAGGGTAGACTTCTATCTGCCCCGAAAAGTTACTGCGTTGGTTGAAAAACAATTCCTTCTG
The DNA here is from genome assembly GCA_032362365.1 of Zygogramma bicolorata. Lineage (NCBI taxonomy): Eukaryota > Metazoa > Arthropoda > Insecta > Coleoptera > Chrysomelidae > Zygogramma > Zygogramma bicolorata. The sequence goes on along the minus strand of JAVJAQ010003054.1, from coordinate 142,231 downwards.
TATTAGAACAAGTCCAATTAGCAGCAACTCCTCGTGACTATCAAAAGAAATATTAAAGAACTACAATCTGGCATATTATTCAAAACTCTATAATATTACTCTATTGAAAATTGAAACAACACACATTAAAGTTGGTTTTGTTCAAAATAATTACTAAAGTCAATAAAAAGCACGTCAGTGGAACAAACGAAAAGTAAGTCACTTAGATAGCCGTTATGATTCTAAAAAACTCAGACAGACGCATTGAAAGCAAAGACAGCTATATTGGCTTCGTTCAGCGGTGCACAACCGTTGAGAATAATCACTAAACGTGTTGAGCCGCTGCGCAACGGTTAAGAGTGATCAATGGTGCAGCGGTCCGTTCAGCCGAACAAGTTGGCACATCACTCAACTGTTGAGCACGGCTGAACGAACCCATCGTCATGCTTACGGTTGGTGCGGGAAATTTGAATTCATTCTGTAGTTGGAGATGGCGAAAACTGTCACGCTCCAGTTTGAAAAGGTAAGTATTGTTAGGATATTTCTGAATTCGTTTACTAAATAATACTTCGAACAACACTAAACAACTTTTATCAACTCCTTATGACAATACAATTACTGCACTGGTTTATAATCCCCTTGCAATCACTTAAACTGCAAAGCTGAAACATTCAACGAGCTTTACCAAAAACTCTATAAAACTTCGACAATCCCTCCACTCCATTTTACTCTGTCTCAATACTCCATCTAATAACTGTCCCTATTAAAAAAACTGCCGTTGCGATGAATTACTCCCTATTTATACCTTGTGTACGACTACGAAAAATCTTTCGGACTTAGGCTGGATTCAGACAGATCCGAAATCCGATCGTACGACGTACGACGATCCGATAGCTTTCTGATTGGTCTAAATTTGAATTTAAAAAGCTATCGGATCATCGTACGATCGGATTTCGGATCTGTCTGAACCCAGCCTTATCCATTTATGCATCGACGACGGTTATTGAAACTTCTACGCGATTCGGAACTTGTTCCGTTGTTCCACAGCAGGGAGCATCTCGTTCTACCCACATTTCGTAACACCCACAGTGCATAACACCCAAAGTGCGTAACACCCAAATTTCGTTATGCCCACACTCACCGAACATACCCGAATGATGCGCTGTTGCCAAATTCATCCTTCTTTTAGGTTAGGTTAGTTAGGTTGAGTTGGATTGGGTTAACAGGAAATTGCAGAATATCCGGTAAATTTTGCAACAGTGCATCATTCGGGTATGTTCGGAGAGTGTGGGCATAACGAAATTTGGGTGTTATGACATTTGGGTGTTACGCACTTTGGGTGTTATGCACTGTGGGTGTTACGAAATGTGGGTGTTACGCAGCGCACCCCCACAGCAAACATTACTTTCGGACTTTACGTTCAACGACCGACAGGTCCCGCGATAGGGGATTTCGTAAAATCATACCTCTCAATTTTGATCATCCCTATCAAACAATGTCTCATTATCCCCATTGTAGCGTTTGAATCTTTCTTGGTGAAGAACCTTCATTCTGCTGTAGGGCTACTTTGAATCATATACACAACGTCATTCACCCTTTTCTCTATCGTATGGAGTCCTTCCCAAGGCGGCGTGGATTTGGGCGGCATCCTGGAAGGTACGTTGGCATTTGGGGGCATTCCCACCTCGCAATCTATTAGGCAATGTCCCGATCTTCCACATCTATAACATGTCCTCTGTGGCATTCTCTCCCAATATCTGACTTTCTATTCAAACTATTGTCATTTTGATTCATGTAGAACATTTCGAAGAAATTTAATTTGTAATAATTTTTGTTCGGTTTGAAGAATCGTGGAGGTTTCAAAATTCATTTTGTGGTTTGTTGACATGACATGTTCTGCCAAGGCACATAACTTTCTCTTAGGGCCGGTCTTTTCATCTTCCGATAGTCTCTGGTACCTATCTATCGGATACATTTCTCAGAAAGAATTATCCGAGGGACAACTTTCTTTCGTCTTTTCTTGGTATTCTATCCCTCAGGTACATATCTAGGACTTGGAATTGTACCTAACTTCATGATGCTGTCAAAACTGTACATTTATAAGTGTTTGGCCTTATAACAGAGAACAACATATGTGTTTGTGCTAGTGTTAACAGTGGACAGGAAATTTTCAAATATTTCGTGTTCTCGGCGGTACGAGTTGGTTTTTCCTTGATTTTGAATATGGAAAAGAAATTTTTAAAAAGTGGACAGGGCTCCGAATTTCTCACAACACGAGACCAGCTTGTCAGAAAAATTGTGTTTGAATGTCAAAAACATCTTGGAAAATAAAATTACAGATTCCAACATGTGGAAATTAAAAGATGCGACTTGGCAGAAAATATCTTTGGAATTCTGATGTAACGTCCTCTGAGGCGACAGATAGCAGTGATAACTGTATTGATGATTCTTCCAGCAGATGATTTGTGAATGGCTCCAAAATCTCCTACTGTTATATAGAAACTTCCAGTTGCTAAATAACTTAATGTCAATAATAATTTATTCATGGGTGCTCTATCAGGATTCCTGGAAAAAGAAATATCCCGATATTTCACCTATATGAGTACTTATAACACATAATGAAAGCTTCAATTGGAAACTAATGGCATATTATGTATATTTAAAAAAAAAGGGTTAGCCCTAGTCCTTATAAGCAAAGGTAAGAGCTCTCACATGAAACCTCAGTAAAAAGATCCAAATGAAGAGAGTATTTTGTCTCATTTACCATTCTGTGGGATTCCAGATTTCTTCTAATAATATAATGGCGGTTGGTTTGAAGAGTCGAAAACGTTTGAAAAATGTTTGATTATCCCAATAGTTGAAATGGTCTGTTCGGGGTCTAATGTTATATTCCCGCATTGCAATATTAATTATTTCATTCAAATCGTAGTTTAACAGCTTATCTATATCTTCAGCTACGTCCATCATTACAAAATTCACAAAATCTAATTTAATTTCAATCACAGCTCTCTAACAGCTTAAGGGACAGCTTTGTCAAAAATTATGCATTGCATAATCTGCCTGCACACTCATTCATGCATAAAACACAAAGTTAAGTTGAAAACAGTATTGTTTTGTGGCATTTATCTTACAAATACCGCTTCAATCACAACCCAAAGTGCCAGACAAGTTATCCTACAAATACCCTGTATTAATCTATCAGATAGTTCCACTTGAAGGTGAGAAGACGGTAGAAGAAGAATATCTGGAAGATACAGTTATCAAGGACTTTATCTGTAAGTGAAAAGACCGCCCCTTAATGTTACAATCACTTTTAGGGGTAGTTATGCGATCATTTAATGATCTGGAAGTCTGCTAACTATAGGATTTTTTTCAATCCAGGCAGTCAATCTTGATAAATAACATTTGATTTTTCTTTATTACTGAGGAGATTTTTTTTTAATTGAAGAAACTGTTTTGACATGTTTACTAGATATTTCGACTTAGGTTCTGATTTTCAACCCCCTCTCTCTCTATCTCTCTCTTTTCCTTCCTCTCCCACTTCATCCATCCCACCCTCCCATCCTTTCCTCCCCTCTCACTCCCTCACTCCTTCAAACTCTCTCACTCCATCATTTGTAATGTCTATTGAACGTGTTTTTTCACAACGCTTTCCTTTTCGGAGTTGGACAGATTTTAGTAGATTCCCCTACTAGGATTACAAAGAATGGAATTCGATCAAGGTCAGGCTCGTCCTTCAAGTGAACTTCACCCCATAAATCCAAATTTTCTTTCGAAAAATCAAGTATTTACGGTTGAATTTCGATATTAAGGAAATTATATATTTCGACCAGTAAACTGAATAATACTGCTATCTTGTGGACTTATTGGCCAATAAAGGAGGGTATCACCATCTAAGCAAGGAAATTAATTAATAACTTTTTGGTGCCTACACCGTAGGTAATTAAGAATCCTAGATTGTTAAAGTTTTATATTTGGGAAGCTTTCATCATTATAGTTTTATAGCTTCATTAAATAGGATGGCGCCCTTTGGCCCCCATCTCTCAAACAAACCTACACCTTGCGCCCTCACAACCGAGCTGCCGTGCCTATAATGATAATGCCTCAGAATTGTGGATGAGCAATTTGGAGTTAAAAAGTGTTTTTTTTTGCAACAGGTTTCAATGCAGTTCATTATATAGACATAGATACTCACTTATGATCCGGAGAACTCCTAAAACCAATTTAATGCAATTGTAAAAAGAAATGTAATGCTAAATGTGGCTGCGAAGAAGTTGGATTATCAGCAAGAAGACGTCGCTCTTAGGACAACAAGAAGAAGAGGAAGCTGAAGAATTGGATTATTAGCACCACTTTCATCATTTCCACAAGTAACATTCTCAAATGTTAAATGATTTTGAGTTGGATAAAATCACAATAAATTCTGGAATGCGCCTACTGGAGAAACCACTTTAAAAGAAAAAAGTGGCGTAGAAAGGTGTGCATGTGCATATTATGAAGACTACAGATAATTGCATGCTCTACAATTTCAAACTGACCTGATTTCAAGATGAAACTTTCCGTTTGGCTGAAAATGCAAAAAAACATTATTGCGAACTTGTCTAATTTTTTTCTGTGGGATCGAGTGGGACCTCTCACATTTCATTTAAAATGGTGTTCCGAACATTCATAGAAATTTTTGACTCTGAGAATTTTTGTAATGTTGCATTTCTAATTTGAGCATTTATTCTCCTAGCACTCTCAGTTGTTAGAAGCCGCATCGCCTTAGATCAGTATTTAGAAAACAGTTACGGTCAAGTGCATAACATTATCACTAATGGACTGGCCATAATGACCGTTCTCCTAATAGAATGTTGCGGAATAAATTAGAGAGTCTCTGGATATGCACATTGAAAAGAAGAAGTGAGGGACAAAATGACAATTTCATTCTTGAAATACTCCATACTTCATAACCTCTCTCAATGGTCTCAATTCAAGTAATGATTTCTTTCATTCATTTAGGGTGCACAGGCATTAATTTGCCTCTATAACGAATATTTAAATAGCCGTATGTTGAAAATTATACTTGAAAATGGGGAAAAAAATCATTCGCGAATAATTATACAAATATGAGGAATACGTAAAAGTACCGGTTTTGTAGCAAATTAAATTCTTTATAAAAAATGTTCATTAACATTTTTTTATATGTCTTAGCAAAGTTTATGGGATGTAGTGGAATAAAAAAGTGTAATAATAAAATTTTACGTTTAAACGCTTACTTATATCTTTTGAACGATGAAAAATACAAGATATACGGAGACTGTTTGTAGATAATTCAATTTCACAGAAAGGAGCTATCTTTATTTTTTTCACGTATCTCATCTAGTTTCGGTGATGTAAAGTGAAAACAAAAAAATTAATAATCAATATATAATTTTCCGAAATTATTAAATTTATTGATTAGAAAATGATTTTTTTTTGAAAAAAATCCATTGGAAATAATCTTTCAGTTTACCTACAACACGATATTTTCAAAAACATTCATTTTCCATCGAAATAATCCATTTTGATATTTCTTGAAATATATTTTACACGTTTATATATTGCGTTTTAAATGAATCATGATGCTGCTATTATAATAATATACTGATTTTAAATTTTTTTCACTCTTATCACTGAAACTACGTGAGATACTTAAAAAATAAAGATAGCTTTTTTGTAAAATTGAATTATCTACAAACTGTCTCCGTATATCTTGTATTTGTCACAATTCAAAAGATATAAGCGTTTGAACGTAAAATTTTATTATTACACTTTTTTATTCCACTACATCCCATATACTAAATAGATATAAAAAAATGTTACTAAACCTTTTTTAGAGAATTCAATTTGCTACAAATAACCATATTTGCAAAATTATTCGCGAATGAAACATTTTTCTTTCCATTTTCAAGTATAATTTTCAACATACGGCTATTTAAATATTCGTTATAGAGGTAAATTGATGCCTGTGTTCAACACGAACATTATTTGAATTTAAAGCATCAATAATATACATTATTGTGCGACAGAAGTGATGAAATGAGGGCGCGCATACGGAACATTCAAGTCGTTCTGCCAGGTAATCAGAACCGCCATTTTGTTCCGCCAATTTTCAAACACACTTGAAAATGTCAGCACAATAACGTACTGAAAAATGAAGCTTAACTGAATGATACAAAGTTCAACGATTTTTTGACATGTTAGGGGCTTTCCGCCACCCACTCAGAACCGTCCAATCGATCCGCCAATGTCATCTCAATGATTGTTGGCTACCAGAGGACTGCTGGGAAAAATATGAGCCTTGACTAAATAATAAAAAGATGCGCAATTTTTTGCAAGTTGGGGCGTTCCGCCATCCCCCTTGGAACCGCGCTCAGGTCCTGTCCTCACGGATAGCACTCAGTTCGGCCCTCCACAACACTTTCTCAAAATAATCAACTAAATAATCACGCAAAACTCTGTCACTGGCTCTTAGTCTATATGGTCAAGTGAGAACAAATCGTTGAAGTGAAGTTGCGTTATTGGCAACTGAGCAATCCCATCAATTACGGTTTGGCACCGTTATTAAAAAAGATGCATTCCCTCAACCCCTGGCCATGCCATTATCCGTTGCGGGAATGATTTACAGCGCTTGGCAGCGCTTTTGGAATGAAACGATGTTTCAGACGGAAATATTTCCTGGGATTTCCGAACTCGTGACCCATAATAACTTTCAATTTTCTCGCAAACGCCAGAAACGGGCGAAATGTCACGGCATTTAAAATTACACCGAGAAATGGGGAAACAGAGCAGGTGGGGTCTGCCATAAAAGTCATTGAGGGACGACCTCAATCTGACTAAAATGGATTCGTTAGCATCAGCTCAGGGTGCGACTATCCGCAAGGATGATTCGACATATTTGGTTTTGATTTTTTTCAGTTGAATAATACACGCCCTTTTCTCATCAAGTCATCAGCCAATCACGCGTCTTTTCGAGATCCCCAATAAACAAAAATATCTAACTGGCTTTCCCAAAAAGAGACGAAAGAATAACTTGCTCAAGTGTGCTATGAATAATCGCGCTGGAAAAGTCAAATCAGTGAACGTATCTAGTTTCACGAATCCGTCAAATTATGTGATGAAATTGCAAGAATAATAATATCGGAATTTTTGCCATACAAACTGAATTCCTATTACCTCGGTAAATCAACCTACTGACCCTTAAGCATTTACCATCTGAACGAAAGAATCCTAAACAGCTGAGTTCCCAAATGGCAAATTCTCGAGAGGATGTACTCAATTGTACTTGTACACTAAATTATAAATATCAAGAACTACTTCATAACAATCCGAAAAATAATTGCCTGTTATTATACTGGGTACAGAGGTTCTTGAAAAGAATTTTTTACGCGACTCACGATCCTGCAGGTAAACAATCCTTCTTCGACTCATCACATTACTTCCATTTAATCACCGACAGGACCGGCGCCAGGAGATTCCGTAACATCATCTCAATTATCTCAATTTTTATCGTACCGATCAAACAATGTCTCGTGTCTCGTTATTATCATTGTAACATTTGAGTCGCTCTAGGTGTACGACTTTCATTTTGTTCTAGGCCTACTTCGAATCCTATACACCACATCACCCATCTTACGACGAGGGTTGTACAGCCACACTCGATCTCATTCTTGAAATCCGCCAGTATTTGCCAGATTTGCCTTCAGATAGTACCGAACCTTCATTCTGTCAATACGCTCTACCATCTCTTGTCGTTTATCGAATGGAACTCTTTTTTTGATAGCTGCCGAATCTGTTGGACTTGACCAATACAGACTTTTTGTTTGACCAAGTTCCTGTTGTTTTCAACGCGGATATGTCACTTTCACTTCTAATGCGACTCCTGGCGGCTCTCACAGGGATGGCTTGTTTTATATTCACCAAAGATCGTTGCGAAAACCGAATTGCTGGGGGATTCATCGCATCATCGAATCCATCCCGAGTATATATTCATCTTCTATGTCTGCGACCTAGATTGTACCTGTGATTGTGAGTCGCCCAAGAATCAGCCTTTCCTCGAATAGGTGCATTTTCACCCGTGACTGTACGAAGCATGGAGTTGAAAGAAACAGGCTTCACGCTTTCTGGCCGAAGGATGTCAGTGCGTACCAAAGAAACTGCTGCAACGGTGTTTATGGTGCATGTAACGTCTATTTCATTTAACTTTCCACGAATAATTAGGCTATCGGTTGTTGTTCTTAGCCTGTTGACAAAAATGATCCTCGGTGACCCTGACCTCGCAGGGGATTGCGAACTTGGCGGCATCCTGATAGGTGAATTGGGTCTCAGTGGCATTCTCACCTTGCAACCTTTCATGAAATCTCCTGATCTTCCACATCTATAACATTTCCTTTCTGGCATTCTCTCCCTGCAGTCTTTTATAAGATGTCCTGGTTTTCTACACCTGTAGTAAATCCTCTGCGACATCCTTATCCTGCAGCCCTTTATGAGATGTCCAAGTTTTCCACACCCGTAACATGTCCTCTTCTTCTAGATGTTCATTCCGTTTATCAGTGATTTGATTTCTTCTAGAACTTTCTAGGATGAACCATTTTCTGCACCAGATATTTGTTCGGGATCTTCTTTTGATACCGCTCTCACTTTCGGTCTCGAGGTGATGAAGGCTGCCTCCCCTTCTAGCGAACGTACAAAGTCAACGCTACTTGTTATAGAATAAATCTTCCTGTATTCATGATTCTCTTGGTAACTCTGTTATGTACTTTCGTTCATTGTCAGTGTCATACAAGTTGATGAAAGCCTTGTTCTTCCCGAGGTTCTTTACTACACTACTCCTTTTCAAAATTGGCAATCGTGAAGTTCTTTGTATCTCAGCCGTCTCTCAGCCTCAGCATCTATAAAAATCTGCACAGCCAGCTGAACCTTGAAATCTCTAGGTGCTTCTGGGTACGCCAGATGGATAAGGCGCCTTATATCTGTTTCAAATTCTTGCAAAAACTCACCGGATTTTTGTGTGCGTGTTTTCATTTGGGTCCGGTACTGCTGTTCTTGATGTTGTTCGCCATACTGCAACTCTAATGCAGAAATCAGGTCCTCATATTTCTTCTGCTGGTCGATGGGTATCGTCTGCATTATACCCCTTGCCCTCTCGAAGCTACCATTAGTGAAATAGCTTTTTCTTCTTCGCCCCATCCATTGATTGCAGCCGCAGCCTCGAATAGTCGGTGGTTTCACGGAAATTTCTGACGTGGCAACCCTGTCTCGGCGAAAGACCCAAGTCTTGAGAAGAGCTATCTGTTTCTCTATTCTTCATCTCATTCCTCATCTCCTCTCGAACTTTCTGCACTTCACTTTTGGCATCTTTTTTCAGTTCTTCCAGCTTTTCTTCAAGTTCTTCTTCAGTTGTAGCATTCGTAATTCGGTTTCATGTAACACATGCTTCGATGTTCTAGAACCTTCTCGAAGACTGCTTACCGTTGGTTTTCTATCTGAACTAATTCATTCTTTTGTTCTTCTCTCACTTTTTTCTGTTTTTCTAGAATTTTCAGAAGTGCTTCTTCTCTTTCTTTTTTTTTCGTTCTCGAGAATTTTCTGGAGTGCTTCTTGTTTCCCCTTTTCATTTTCTCGATCTAATTCAGGATCTTTTGTTTTTCATTTTCGAGAATTTTATGGAGCGCTTCTTCTCGTTCTTTCTCTTCATCTTCTCGTTCTTGTTATTCTACCTGCCGTCGCTTTTTCTATTCTTGTTTTCCTCCTGCCGTCGTTTTTCATTTTTCTGTCGTCATCTTTCCACATCCGCCAATTGGTTTTGAATGGAATTCAATATGTCTTCCATCGTATCGTACGATGTACTTATTCACCATAAATTGTTTTCATTTATCAGCAAAATGCCTACTCCTGACACCACTGTTACGATATTTCCTTGGGTTCGTTTATTAAAACTCCAAACAACACTAAACTAATTTTATTACAACTCTTTATCACAATACTCAAACTGCTCTGCTAAACTATCCAACGCTTTGTACTTAAATTCTATACACTTCGTCTTCTGTGTTTGGCAATACCAAAGCTCTCTCTATCAGAAACTCTGAAAATATCTGCCGTCACGATGAAGTATTTCCCTATCAATACTTGCGTAAGCCTATGGAGAATCTTCCAGACAGGTTTCGATTATGTGTATCGAATTTTCTACGCGATTCACGATCGCGCAGGTAAACAATCTCTTCGACACCTCATATTTCTTCCATTTAAAGAACCACAGGACCGGCGATAAGAGATTCCGTAACAATATGGTTTATTATCAATTTTAAATTTGAATTACATAGGACAAACTGCCAATATTTTTTTTACAATGTGAACTCTGCATTACAAAACGTTGTACAAATTGCTCGTCAAATCCAAAAATGAAAGTATACAAATACTTATATCTCTGTATTCATGGTTAACATTAACAGAATTGAGAAAAACAATCATCATGTACATGTTAATACCTACCTAGCAAAGATAGTTCGAGTCTACCTATTTACTTGCACAAAATCAATTTTTGCATTGAATTTGACTTTTTTGTTCCTGTTATAGCTAACCCATGAAGAAATATTAATGCCTAGTATTTCTATATAACTGATAGATATAAAATACATTCATTAATAGACTATTTATCGCAATGAGCCATTTACACCTTCTACCATTTCGACATAGTAGTGAAAATGAGAAAAGTTTTTGTCTCGGATTACACTTTCAGCAGCCATGCGCTCTCTGCCACGCATATACATCATTAATTCCATGCCAACATAAAATTGACAAACTGTACTGTTTACATTTTCCAGAAACAAGCCATTATGGCTCATATTCAATGAATATGTAAACGGGTGCCTTTATCTCTGTAGGTATTGTGCAAATAAGAGCTGCTTTTGAAACTTTATTCTTAGTATATTCTATTCGAACTAATAGAACAGATGGGGTATTCGACAGTAACAACTGACAGAGTGCTTTTAAGTCACAATGATTGATGAAAAGTTCCACTTTTAGAATTTGTACGGAATTGGTGCATCCAAAGCATTTTCTAGTATTCAATTCATGTTCACATCCAATATCGAAACCAACAACTGGAAATACTCCAACTATTTTTCCAACCCATCTGCAGATGGCTTCCATTCGAAGCATAGTATCATAATATATTATGTAGTATTGACAAGGCAATTATGACTATATCTGGCTATTGTACATAAAAAACCATCTGGATTTCCGTAATATATATATATATATATATATATATATATATATATAATATATATATATATATATATATATATATATATATTATATATATATATATATATATATACATATATATATATATATATATATATATAGTACCGGTGTGCATGGAAATACATGTAATTCATTAACAAGGTAGGGGTGGGTCCGTTCGTTTGGAAGTTCGGAGTCAGTGACGATTTTTGATCTTGCAAAGTCAAAGATGTCGGAGGCAACAAAAACTCTGAAATGACATAAAATAGTTTTTCGAGAGTGGATGCATTACTGGTGTAGATGCATATGCATAATATTTGGCCAGATAATATTCATATACACCATACACCATCACCGCAATGGACTAGCAAAAAAAGCTTCTATAATTACTGAGAATTTTATGGCTACGGGGTCTCCGCATATGATAGAGGCTACCCTGAATCGGTACACACGGTATGCAGCAGGGGCCTATTTCATGAACATACAAGTGAAACACAAAGAAACACGATGATAACTAATTGTTTTTTATTCGTTTTTTACCTGTACCTTCATTGTCTTTCTCTTGTGCTACAAGACTCGTACTTTTATGAAACAGGCCCCAGGAAATATTTCGTGTGACTGAAAATTCAATATCAAGTTCAACTTTCACTCAGAATAAGAAAATATATAGGTTATCGATCCTATCGATACGCCATGAATTTTTCATTCCGATGGAAGTTTTCTCAAATGTCCTTTATTAACGTTATTATCGTCGGAAAGCCATTGTCTGATTTCGTTTACACTTTTTTCGGATCGCATTTTCTTTGTCATTTGTTGCGTGTCTGTCAGACTCTATTGTTTGCATATCTTGACGAAATCAGTCGACACAAAGAGGCTCTCTTTCATGTATCTTGGTATTAATTTTGCGAAAGCAAACATTATCGATTGTTAGAGTCTGAGGATGAATGCGCGATTAGAAACGTATGAATTTTATCTGACGATCTAGACGAGCGTTAGGAGCTCTGAAGGACTTTCGTTGTTATCCTTCGGGGGGTGAGAACTATTACAAACTTATCAACATACCAATCTCAATGGTTGAGTATACGAAAATGGGAGTTTAATCGTTGATTCGTTGTAATTGGGTTTCGACGTTTCCTCAACATTTCCGTTGTCATTTTCAGGGATGTAGCAGTAACATTTCGAAAATTCCAACGCTGAACGCTCTGATAAATTCTCTCTAATAGAAACTCTCCACTTCGACTTCTTCACAAAGCTCTCTCCAATTGAATTACTCTGCTGAGTAACTGAATAACTAACTCTCCCGCGATGAAGCATCTCCTTTTATACCCGCTTACGTATATGGAGAATCTTCGAGAGAGGCCTTGATGATGTGTATCGGATTCACCATGCGACAGAGGCGGCGCTAGGACATTTCGTAACAATATTATTTATAATATATATATATATATATATATATATATATATATATATATATATATATATATATATATATATATATATATATATATATATATATATATATATATATATATATATATATATATATATATATATATGTATAACAGCAATTTGGTCGGGTGTAGCAGTCAAGGGCAGAAAAGGAAAACTCTCTTCTTTGTCCAAGCTTTCGATTTCATTTTTGTGTAAAAATCAATGAATATAAGTATAAACAGAATTTTTTTACATTACTATGACATTTGATTGTCAAAGTTAATGAAATGTCATAGAACACAGAATTTATGTTTTAGAATAGTATATTATGCAACGATCGTGTAATGATGGTTATTAATACATGAGCATAAACCGGTATACGAAACGAGCCGAAGGTGAGTTTCGTATGGTTTATGCGAGTGTATTGATAACCATTACATGAGAGTTGCATACGCTATTTCATCTACACCCGATAAATAGTGAAGAACTACAAATAGGTTTCATATTTATATTTGTATTGCACACAATAATACTAATCAAACGAATTTCTTTGAAAAATTCTACAGAATTGTAATTAATAGTATTATTTCGAGAAATAAAACGATGAGATATAAAAAGAAGATCAAAAATCAATGAAAAAAAGAGGTACTCGAAGTCGGATTCGGACCAATGTCTCTTCCATGTAGATGTTTTCATAAAAAGTTTTCTTTCTGACCAATTGACCAATAATACCAATTCCCAAAGATGTTTTCATGAAAAGTTTTCTTTCTGTTTTCGAGAGATTCATTTGATGCATCAGTACTTCTGATCTTTTTATATTATGTATTCATGACGACTTGTGAAATATAACGGAATATTAGCATTTTTATTTTTTTTGCTGAATAAATCATCAGACAACATCAATTGGAAAACAATAAATGTACAGAGAGTTTCATTCGAAATGAGAAATGAGTTATTGCCAATTTCTGGTATAACCAGAAGTGAAAGTACCTTCAAAATATTTTACACGAATATTTCGGTTATTCCTTATTCAACTTTTTCAGGATCTGAATCACGGTGCATTTTGACATACTTATAGCCATCATCCAGAATCACCCTGTACAATTATTGGCAGCACTGATTCCCAAAGTGGTCCAGGTGGACCCCCAGGGGTCCATGGGAGATTCGAAGGGGGTCTATGTTGGCGCGACGAAAATTTATACAGTTTCGATAGTGAAGAACCGAAATGTTGGCTTGACTCCACCTCAATGTAATAAGCAGATAATATTTTGTATGATTGCGATGTTGCATGAACTTGTTTGATTCTTCACCAAAATAAGAACGAATGTCAAAAATGAACGCTACACATTTGTTTTCCGAATATCGATGTTAGTGTTTACCAGTGTCGGAAAAAGTGACCAACTAGTTTTTTATCATCCACTCATAGCACAATATTTTGATTCTAATAATTAACCAATCAATTATCACTTTGTTTTCGAAAAGAGTCAATTCATCGTTGGAACGGGTTACGCAAATTTCCATAGTTAAATCTAATCCACACATTTTTTGTCGAGTTTTTAGAACATGGTAGAATAATAGCTGCAGGGGGTCCACCGGAACCAGCAAAATTTTGAAAGTGATCTATGAGAAAAAAATGTTTGGGAACCTCTGACCTGCAGAAACATGTCGCGCGACGACTAACTTTTCGAATCAATATCAGGAATCGCATGTTGACATGCAGGACCCCGTTGATCCGAACTTGCTTTTCAGGATAGCTGTTTGTAGGGAAAAAAACAGCTCATAATTTCGAAACACAAAAACCATTGAACATGGAATGGCTTGGACGAAAGCTTGCTTTCATTAAAAGGATAGTTCATGAATCCAACCAAGTTAAATATTATAAGACAGATATTCGTTTGGAAACAACTACTTTCCCGTCTGATACCATGTCGTGAATGAGATGCATGGATCTTTGAGAATATGGAGAAACAGTCAAATCATTGTCTAGCAGTGGTTGGATTGATTCGGATTGGATACCGATGGCATTCGGGTTGTTAGGTTTGACCTGCAATATACTGACGAGGAGCAATTATTCCAAAGGAAATACTCGCGAACGTGGCTTCTATGATGATTCTTGCATATATGGCATCCAATGTATGGCGTGGTAGATACTAGGAATGTTGGAAGTTTTCTGACAGATAAATGCTTAATAGTAATCCAATTTGCTTGGATCTATTGAAAGGAGAGGTTATTTCAACATCGTTTGTAATATTTCCACGGGGTTTATCCATCTTACGGAATATCAAACGAAAGTTCGTTTTCAGTGATTCATTTCATTTCATTCGACAAACTATTCGGTTGCTGCTCACCTCAAGTCTCCAGGCAACTCATATCTTTCTCCAAATATTCAATTGACTGAAAAAATGCACCACGTGTAGGAAAACATCCAAAAATAAGCAAAGGACTATTATTATTCAACACTCAAATGAAATCCACGCAGTTTCTCACTAAATTTTAAACTTGCTTTTCGCGTTCAATATTTGTCAATCAATGAAAATCCAACAACTTTGTGTTGAAGTCTTTTATCTTTTGTATTTTTTCTAGATCAGTTCTCGAAATGTCTTTCTCGATGTAACTTCGAACAAAGGACGCCCAGTGAATATCGCGGTACGTAACACAACTAAAACATTTTGTAGACGAGGTTTGAGTTCAAGATTATGGTGGGAACATTTCTCTCATGAAGAGCGAGGTGATTTTATGATTTTTTCAAGGTTTATGATCGAATCTAGTAACGAGGTGCATTCATAGGCGGGCCAATTCTTAATGTTACTCGAAGTCCACAACTTCAATATCGAGTTGAGGCATGTTTCGATCTTACTTGTGTATTTTCAACTCCATAACTGTTCATCATTCTGTTGAAAATGGTCTTAGCAAAACACGCCTCATCGTTATGCTATGATCGCAAGATGTATAGAAAATCAGATGAAATAACTTGATGGTTGCAAAATTTCTTTAATAATACTTGTTCAAGTGCTTTATTGATGCCGCATACATAGCCTGTTGATATTTTATTTTGTGAGTAACGTCAAAATCAGTCGTTGATAGAAGCGTGAGCAACAATTTTTAATTTCGAGTAGTGCGTTCAAAGATATTTCACGCGAATAATTGGGTTTTTGTATACTTTGCTGGAAGAAGGCTATTGGATTGTGAGTACGAAGAGCATTATTTGACGATTTAGATTGACGCCCCCCTTCGCTTCGATATTATGGCCCTCTGAAGTTCGGAAGAAGGGCATATTCTGCCTTCTTTTTTGTACAACAGAAAATCAAAATCACACGTTCTTTTCCTTGGGTGTCCAGAACACCTCATTCCATCTCATTCCACCTTCTTTGTATCTTATGTCAATATAAAACTCTAAAAATAATTCCCGATACGATTTTGAGATATATCGCGATGTGACCTAACCTAACCTCAAAATCGTACACATCAACCAAAGAAAAGTTAAAATATGAAACCCTGATAGCATTCAAGCGATTTTCTTACAAATGGATCAAAACCTGAATTTGTTTTTCAATTCAATTTATGTAACAGATATCATGTGTCTTGCATTTCATTATTTTCTGAGTGATTTATTTACGTTGGTCTGAGCACATCATTGTTTGTTTTATACCAATCATCAGAACTCTACATAGACGGGAGTTCAAGTTGTACGGCAGAGAAATTAAATTAATATTACAGTCAAACCGAAAACGACAAATAACTAGTAGAAAAAAAAAAGCTGAAGTAATTGTTGTGAAATTTGAATACTCGACTCGAAACTCAAAAGAAATTCAATTGCAAATGTCTGAAGATGACAGAATTCTATTCTTGTACCGTATGTCAAAATTTCCAGTTAAATCATGCAATTTGATTATTCATGTGATATTTCACCATGGTTTTCATACATCTTTATTACGACATAAGCAAAAAAATATGAACAAAATATTCATTGGAAACCCCAATTGTCCGATTACGTCCTGTCCCTAACATTTGAAGGAAGCGACAACCAAGGTCGTAACGTAAAAAATCTGAGTTCGATTCCCTACCGTGGCAGTTTTTATTTGAGAATTCATCTCTTTTCAATTAAGGGATTACTCTGCCACTATCTTCAGGTGCACAAGAAAAGAAATAACGAGAAAGAGAGAGAGGAGGGAAAACTATGCACTGAACAAAATACAAGATGTCTCTTTCACCAAGTCGTTGATATGAAGGAAAATGGTGGAGGAGCTTAAAGTTCACACAAATCGAAAACATGCAATGATCAGAGAAAAGATAGAGAGAATATTTTATATGGAACACCGTTAATTTCATAAGACTCTGATCTGGTGATGTAACCAGTAATGAATATTGAAAAGGATTTTCTGCTCAGTATCTATTTTTTATTTATAGGAACATCTCGTTCAGAGGTTTTTAGTATGTCACATTTTGTATCCAACTAATTATCAGTGTGGATGGTGAATGTCGGTTTATTGTATTCAAGTAGTTTCGAAATTATCAGTTGCACTATTCAAGCAGGGTTCAATTTTTATCTAGTGATTAATAGCTGTAAGATCAGCCGAACAATCTTCAGGACATGCTAAATTGCTTATCAATTTTGTCATATTGCTAGATAAAAAAATTATAGTAAAGTTCTTGAATCCATGAATAATTCAATAGCATGAATAAATCATTCATTTGTGTATACCAAATTCCAAATAATTCACCCAAATGAATTGGCCAATAATCGAAATGTTTATTTGAAAAATTAGCACTTTTCGATTGGTAATGTCGTATGCATCGCCTTATAATCAGGGGCCTGATTCTATTTCACGAATCGAAATAAATCTGTCTAGTCGGCCATAATGATTCCTTGCAAGTCTTATGAAATGAAGATGGCCGACTCGACAATTCTTATTCAATTCGTGAAATAGAATTTCAGGTAATTAATCCAGTGACTTTACTGTCGCTAATGGAAAAGTTCCATTTGTTGAGTAGAAAGTAAGTGAACGAAAAACTTCATCGCCTCTGCTTAAAGAGGACTTTTAAATAATATCAATACTCATTACTCTGCAGCTCCGCATAGAAAACTAATAACCCATAAAGTTGACGAATATCACGTGAATTTGGTTCGAGCTGCTATTCGCTTGATATCACACCTTTTTACGATAATGGCAATATTTTTTCGTGCAACCGGACGCGAAGCAAGCATTTCGCAGCTGCAACAGAGCTGCAATATAATATTTTGTTTACGGCCGTTGCCCAGAGTAACTGCCCAGAGTAACCGAACGTTTATGTTGCTAAATATTTCATTTCAATAGAAATACTTTGATATTGATTGATTTGCTTTTCTATATTCGAGTTGAAAAGCTACCTTTATAAAACTACACAATGTTTTTTGGTATAATATAATTTTCACGGAACGCGAAAAACTTCCAAGAATATATTTTATTAGAATCATGTCCCTAGAGAGTTGAAGAAAGAACGCTAATGCTTCTACGAACCAAGGTCACTATTACCGAAACTAAACAAAATTGGCCATGAAACATTTCAATTGTAACATATTTGAAACCGATATTTTTATGAATGCCAGTTGAAGAGAAGAATTACGTCGATGATGAATATAACATTACGTTCAAATCGTGACCAAATATTCAAGTTGTTTACTGTTTGCTTCACAAATGAAAGCTCTATGAAACGGCTGAAACCATCTTGAGATTGGGACTCATAACTGAGTTTTCTTTTGTAGGAGACATGAACATGGGATAAAATGCCCAACTTGAATGTACGCGGCCCTTGACAACATGCTGCAATGAGAAGCCGTTTTTTTTTTTTTCAGGATAATATGCCTTCATATAGTGTAAGCTTCATAGGTGAGTTATGAATTGAAAATTGACTTGATTATTTTCAAGGGGACATTTATGAGCTGATATCTCCTCAAAAAAAATTTCATCCAAGCCCATCTTTGAAATGTTTCATCACAGCAGCTTTTGCTGTGTACGAAACGTTTATGTTGTTACGAGACACCAAAGCTCCTTTAGGTACTATTTTATTATATTTTTTTTGTACAACTGACATTAAAAATGACGTTTTCAATTCATTGACACATGAACTAAAAACTGACGTTTTCACAAAATCACTTTTAACACTAGTGTTAAAAGTACTTTTAACACTAGTGTTAAAAGTAAAATGACAGATGAGATGATGGATACTAAAAGCGTCTAGCGACAGATGTACACAGCTCGGGAGCCAAAATGTTCATCTGTCGCTAGACGCTAGTATGGATACTCAGTAATATAGATCTCTCTAATAGAAACACTTTAATCAGATATTAATACTATTATAACAATCAGAATCAAAATTACTTATAAATATGTATTTGGCAATTTGTACAATTTGTGATATTAACTGACGAAGTAACTGCAGAAGCTTCATCGCCAATCAATGATGGTGCTATTATTGAAGTGGGATGATCAAATAATGCTGGGAGAGAACTAGAACTTATACCAAGAAACATTTTTTCAGCTATTTTATTTTTATTTTCAATGGAATCCTCGATATAACCCTCAGCAACAGTTGAGGACTTCCACCCGCCATGTCGTTTTATTGTAGTCAAATTTGCTCCTGAATTCGCTAACAGAGATGCTGAAGATCTTCGAAAGCAATGGCCGGTAAACTGCTGCGGATCTGGTAATTTCAGAAATTCAGCAATAGTGGAAGGCATTTTCCCAAAAGTATTCATTCCAACTGGTTGAATAGTGCATTTGTAGTTAGAGTAATTCAGGAAAAATCGACGGTGAGTAACAGAAGTTGGGCGTAATACAGCATATTCACGGTAATAATTCACGTAGTGTCCAACGATGCAAAAACTTCTTTGAATGTTGGTTTTGGTATCCGAAATATGAATTAGTAATGACTGTATAGTTTCTTCAATGTCATCTACGCTCAATTTGCAGAGTTCTTCACGACGGCACGCTCCAAATAATCCAAAAATGGTTGCCACTTTAATCATAAGATATTTGGTATCGGGAGCTTCATTTAAAAATCTGTCAATCTGTTCCCTTGTCAGAATTTTCGATTTTTTCGGACGGTATCCGACACTTTTTCGTTTCAAAAATGCGACTAATTTATGGTATTTACTTATATCCACGTTTTCCCTGATTTTCAGTTCAGCTTTTATCATAGAGAATTTAGACCACAGTGTTGATGATTTCCATAACTTCGATTTTTCTTCGAAATAAACTAAAAGTACGCTTTCGCTGAACTTGCCTTCAACTTTCTTCAGTTGACTCCATTCGATGAATCCATTATAAGCAATATCATATTGTTGCCGTGATTTTTCAGGCAACAGATCTAAAGTTGCTCTGTTTGCAGCTTCTTGAATTTCTGGTGGAAGAAAATCATCTAAATCATCCATTCCAACTTCCATTATATTTATATTTGCAACAGTAATAGCTACGAACACAAAGAAGCTAGGATCGTTTATTAATTTGTGGTAACTAATAAACAACAATTATTAGCCAATTGTTTTTTACCTGCCTGTCATGCTTGCAATTTAGATTTGAAATACAAAATATGGTTGTCAATTATAAAGTCCATGTAGCTAGATGCGTAGAACATCTGACTTGTAATCCAAAGATCGTGTGTTCGAATCCTTACGGATCTTAAATTTTTTTTGTTTTTTTCTTACTAGCAGTAACTGTTGAACAAAAAATTTTGTATGATACATTTGTTAAAAGTGATTTTATTTTGCTCGTGGGGTTGCTCCACTCGCTAACGCTCGTTTCGCAATATTCCCCACTCACAAAATAAAATGCCACTTTTAACACTTGTATCATAAATAACTATTATCTACACCCGTACTCTAATAATACACTTATATGCCCACAACCCGTTTTATAATGAAATCCATTACGATACAGATTTTCATTACGATACAGATTTTCAACCAATAGAAACCCATTATTTTTCAATCAAGCATGATGTGCAAGCTTTGCATTTTGACGTTTGTCAAGTCAAAATCAGTAGGTATTTAATTTTTGAAGAATTCAGTCAATTTTCGATAATCGAATGAAAATGTCTTATAGCAGTGATATAGAAGAATTACCAGCGACTCCTCCACAGATGTCTTAGACAAGAAAAAAATACAATCGAAAGGATTATATTTTTCATTTGACAACTGCAACACATATGTTGTTATTTTCATGGCCAAGTGGTCAGCGGCGCGGGCAGTGATCACAAACGTCCCGGGCTCAATCCCAGACCTCGGCAAAGACTTTTTTTAATTTTTTTTCTTCTCATTGTTGTATTTTCCGTGGTTATACCATTAATTAAAATTCTATATAATTTTTCAAAGAAATACGATTGATTACCTACTATTATTGTGTTCAATATAAATACCTAATATTATAATATTTTTAGTTCTTCATTATTTATTGGGCGTAGATAAAATAGCGTATGCAACTCTCATGTAATGGTTATTATTACACTCGCATAAACCATACGAAACTCACCTTCGGCTCGTTTCGTATCCCGATTTATGCTCATATATTAATAACCATCATTACACGATCGTTGCATAATATACTATTATTATTGGATATACAGAATGGTTGAAATTGGCAAACTTATAATACATTTTATTTCCAATAAAACGGGAATATGCTTATTTCAAACGTACTTTCAGTTTAGAAAGTGACCTAAAGACCGCGGGCATGTGACGTCACAAGACAACTGTCAATCAGCCTGCTGGACAAACAAACCGTACTTCCATGAGCAACAATGGTAATTTGATGAGATTATGATCGTAATTATGAAGAAATTACGGGTATACCCTTAGTGCATCTGACATATATATATATATATGTCTATATTCATTATTCTTCCTGTCTACAAGGAAATTGTATGCTGATAAAAGTGATTATTTCAACACCTTGTCTATGGATGTCCAGAAGAGCTATCTAGAGAAGCTGAAGAAAAGTAATGGATGTGATCCTTATTTATTGAAATTTGGGGATTGAGGTAATGCTTTCCTAAAGTTTCATGACATGTATGACATCATAAACTATTTTGTATATAAAAGTGCATGCACAAGAGAAGACTTCAAAGGCTATAAAAGTTTGGATTCATACAATATGTTCATATCTAAATTGATTAGAGGGATTGGAGTGAAGCTTGTGAAAAGAATACTGAAAATGTACTTTGATGAATAATAATTTTGAAAGAACAGATTTAGGGTATGTTATATAAGGCTCTACAAAATTATAAACCACAACCATCTTTTCATATGGCAATCCTGTTAAAAAAGGCATTTAGATGAATTATGCTTCAAACTTTCCAATGCTAATAAACGAGTCTGCAGATTTTCCCGAAGATGTTGGATTTCACGATAACAATTCTGCAACTCGAAATCAATATCTGGGAATAGGTGTTCACCAGAGTTTTGTGCATGTTCCACTTCTTCAACTGGTGAATTTATATCATTCAGAGTTTGATTTTGCTCATCAATAATATTCAAGTTTTGAACAGCTGGATCATTATTCACACAAAGAATCATCATCAATTTGATCCTCAACTGGAATATTTGCGATCTCATTTTAACCACGCTGCTCCCTACGATTCAATCTCTGGATGAGTGCAGTCGGCTTGCCTAAAATGAAAAAAAAAGTAAAAATTATGTTGCCTATGTTTCCTAGATTCTTCGAAAATATCTCGTACAAAATGCTTTGAACACACCTTTGCCCATTCCAAAGTATCAGAAGTTAAATCTGCTCTTCTAGTAGCCTGAATCCACAATTCACGTCTCTTTTCAGCAAGTGGATTAATCTTGTTTTCTATTGTCGAAAATAGAAGGGAATCGATGGAATGAAACATTATCTCTGCCGCTTTTAAATTGAGGCTTCATTGAGAAAAAAGATTTTGAAATATGACAGAAACACACACTTATCATAGGTAAATCAGTTTGTTTGTCCAGCAGACTGGATTGACAGCTGTCATTTACTGTCGTCTGTCAGATATGTCCGCGGTGTATTGTCCACGGGGAAGAGAGTAACGGCGGGAAAGTACTTTTCCGACCTCATGCTCTCCTATTATTTGAAAGGTCTTTATTATCATTGTAATTTAATGTTAAGATTACCGCACAATCCGAACAGTAGAGTAACTACTAATGTACCGGGTCTGATAAATTTACTAGTGAATACCATATAAAACTTTCCACATATAACAGCCAAAAACATTTATACTGCTACGATATTTCCTAGGTTCTTTTACTAAATAATACTCCGAACAACACTAAACTACTTTATTAACTTCACTTGACAATACAACTACTGCACGGACTAATATATATAGCTTACAAACACTTAAGACTACACATCCAATATTCTTTACTAAAAACTCTCTATACAACTTCGACTCTCCACCTATTTATTGTCTCTACGAATATGAAGATTAATTCAGCCTTAGGCTGGATTCAGACAGATCCGAAATCCGATCGTACGACGATCCGATAGCTTTCTGATTGGTCTAAATTCAAAGTCAGACCAATTTAGACCAATCAGAAAGCTATCTGATCGTCGATCGATCGGATTTCGGATCTGTCTGAATCCAGCCTTATCCATTCGCGCCTCGGTACAGGATTCGAGAATTTTTACGCTATTCGGGACTCGTTCCGTTTTTCCGCAGGCAAAAATCCCTTTCTTCGACCCCTCATATTAATTGCCGACGTTTCAATAACTATTTAGCTTTTATGTCGATTGAATTGACTTTGCAGAGACTATACTCAGATCATTCTTCAAAAACCATCAACGTTTTCAATAACTGCAATCTCATATTATGGTGAGTTTATAATAATAATAATAATAATAAATGGTCTTTATTCAATTAAGAAAAGGCGGGGTGTCAGCAGATGCTGTTTTTCAACCCAACCCTAAACGATAAACATTATACATTAATGGATAATTGTAGAACATAAATATACGAATAACACATATAAAGTAATAGAATGATAAATACCCACATACACACAAATATTATTCAATAATATCATTCCATCACGTACAAAATATTAGCTCAAGTTACCAGGTAGCAGTCCGTCACTGAGTAGCAGATATTTTATTCTCTTTTTAAAGTTGGAAATTGTGTAATGTCTGTACTCACTAGGAAGGTCATTATATAGCTTTGGAGCGTTATAAGAAAAACTACGGGTAAACAAAGAGGTAGTGTGTTTAGGTATCAAGAGTGTATGTCTATTTCTTGTATTGAAATTGTTGACCGATTGAAATGTGCCCAATTTATTAAATAAATACTCTGGTTTCTTTGATTTCAAAATTTTATGAGTAGTGGTTAACAAATGCATTCTCCTTTGCATATCAAGTCTTAGCCAACCTGATTCCCTCATTTTTGTCCCGATATGATCAAATTTTCTGATGCCATACGAGAAACGGAGGCAAGAGTTTTGTATACGTTGAAGGCGGTTCGAATCAATTTGCAAAATAGCTGGACCATATACGGAATCACAATACGAGAGTTTGGAGAACATCAATGATTCACACAGTTTCAGTTTCAGAGGAGTTGAGAGAATATCTCTGTTTGGATACAATTGTCTTAGGACATTGAATGAAATTTGACTCAAGTGACTGATATGTCGACTGAAACGCAAATCTGAGTCCAAGAACAGTCCCAAATTCTTGCACTCACTCACAATAGAAATTCGTTCATTGTTTATTCGAATATTTATTGAGTGGCCAACAGAAACCCTTCCCTTCTTTGGTCCAAACAGCATCACGAAGGATTTTTTGCTATTCAGATTGAGGTTATGTGCGGTTGATATATCATACAGCCTCTGTAAGTCCATATTTATATCAGTTTGAGCTTGAAGTAAGTTCTGAGGTGAGAAAGAAAGATATAGCTGTGTGTCATCAGCGTAATGATGTATGTGACACCTCTCCATGAACTGATAGAAATCGGATATATAAAGTGTGAAAAGCAGGGGCCCAAGAATTGATCCTTGTGGTACTCCGTACACTACAGGCAAGGCACTCGATATTTTTCCATCCAGGTGGACTCTCTGAAAACGGCCAGATAGGTAGCTCCTAACAAGATCAACGGCGTTATTGTCGAAACCATAATAACTCAATTTATCGCAGAGAGTACCATGTTGTATAGTGTCGAAAGCCTTGCTGAAATCCAAAAGAACGAGGATAGTAAGCATATTCTGATCCACTGCACCAAATATATCATCTGTTATCGAGAGGAGTGCTGTGGTTGTACTATGTTGGGATCGAAAACCAGATTGAACAGATGTTATTATTTGACGGTCATTGATATATTCAGTGATTTGATCTTTCAGATACATCTCCAAAGCTTTCGACAACGTTGGAAGTAAACTTATTGGTCTCAAATCTCCTAGCTCTTTGGGGTCATTACATTTAGGAAGAGGTAAAATTTTTGAATTTTTCCATATATCCGGGAATGTATTAGATTTTATGACACTGTTGAAAATAAATGTAATGTGTTCTATAACTTGATCTTCAATCAATCTAATCATTCGTAAGGAGATATTATCCAAGCCCACCGCATTGCTTGCTATACGGCCAATGTATTTCTGAACTTGCTCAGATGTGAGTATTGAAAAATTGAAAGTTTTTTGGTATTTGCTATTTTCATTTTCATATTTATGGAGTAAATTCAGGTGAGTATTCGTCCTTACGGGAAGTGGAAAGTTATTGAACTAATTATAGTACGTAAAATAAAATAATTGATAAAATAAAGTAAAATTGGAAGTAATAATTTGCAGAGTGTTTATAGGGACTGTATAAGTAAAATAGGAAATACAGAGCAGCCAATCAAAGTTTGGTTTTAAATTTGGGGTAAAATTTTTGTGGTTGGTTGGAAAAAAAAAGTCTACTTACTGTAATGTTATTGCAAGTCTCTGACCTGGTTCTATTGGACATTTAGTAGGGTCTTTTTGAATAAATAGGAGTATATTTGAAAAACTGGTTTCTGTCATTGTTTTTCATAAATAATAAAAGATTACCAAAAACACTGAGTCTTTTTCGATTGAGAGGTCTACTCTTGAACCGACGGTGTCTGCTTTAGTTTAATAAAACATAAGCCCCAGTGGACAACAGTAGAAGTATCATTAAATCCTCATCGTCTAACAACATTTTTCTCTGCATATAATTTATAATAATATATTCAAATCACAACACAATTTCTTAGGTCAAGTTAACGAAAACAAATCCGTAGCTGTCATCTGATCGATCTAGTAGAAAATGCGCATGTGCGAAATAACCACACAAAATAAGAAGATAAAAGATGACCATCTTTTATTTTACATCCAATTTTATTCTACCTATTCCTTATTTTATTTTTGTATGAACCTGTTAGGGGAGTTGTGCAGTTTCATCTTTTTGTTTTACTCAATATTACTTCTTATTTTATTTTACTTACTGTATAAACCCACCATTAGTTTCCAGTAAATGGAATGTACCGTTATTTCAGCCATTTTGTGAAGCACGGTACCTACCTATTCCTTTTTGACATCGGTCAATTCAGTTTTTGGGGTAGACTCATTCGCTCTTAGTAGACATATTGTCAATCGCTTTTCTCGTCGAAAATACCGCTAATATTTCTGGAATGTCAAACGCGTGTCTCAAACTCAAGCTTAATGTAAACAATTTTCGGGAGAAAAATGACAATAATGGATCTATTTACAATGCCGTGCTTGTGGCACAATAATAATCATTGAAATTATCCTTGAAGATATTAATTTTCGGCTCATTTTATAGGTATTGGAAAATTCCTGAATGAAATTACATATGTCAGATGTCCTAAGCACTCACGCTTCCATCATGATGGTTGCTCACAGGTTATCACAGAATAACAGAGTTTTCGTTGGAAAATAGAAATATAGAGGTCCGATTGCATATTTACATACCATCTCATATGATGGCACCAGCGTGCCGGAATCTCTTACCCTGTGTAACCGAAAGTAATGCTCCGAATGCCCACTGGTTAATGCACCGAGTGAGGCACCTACGAATATGTGCGTGAAAGCTGTTCAAATTTAAGTGTGCCCGCTTTTGCCTTGACAAGTCTTTGATGCGCTACTACTGTCATATTGAAAGACATGCTCACGACATGCTTGTCCATGTCGTAATTGAGAAAGAATATGAAAAAAAAGTCAAACTCCTGTTGATAAAGCGTGTAGGATTGTGTTAAGTAGGTACAGTAATCAGTGAAAGGAATATACTGCGGAAATAAATCGGGAAATAATAATGATACTGACTAGATAGTGGGTATCTTTCACATATCCAAATATAAAAATTTTCGCAAATATTTCGTATCAACATCGCAGTAGAAACAAATCACGAAGTATTAGTCAATTTCGTGATAGAAATCCCAACTGCCAAGCTACACTCGTTATGAAGATACAAGAAATTTAAAAGGATACAAGAAAAAGATTTTTGATGAGAGAATTTAAAACATCAATAAGGGCAAGAAAGTATTTCATTAGTAGGTGTGTTTAGGTGTGTGTTATATTCGATTCAATATCAAATGATGAATATGAACCAATGAAATAATAATAATATTTTCCTGTAATCAATCAATGATTATTGAAACACAATAATTAGTTACAAGCTTTCATCCGAGTTTCATCTAACTCACAATGTATATACATCAGCATTCTTCAACTTCCGTATTTTTAGAGATAGACGTAGAGAAGTTGTATTATATTTTGATATTCGTTCAAATTCCAAATACAATACCTAACCTACATTCGAGATTATAAAAATTTTACTGTTCGAACGTCATTATTTTGTGGTGAATCAATATTTTAACCGTAGTTTTCTGGGTTTGTAACCTACTTACCACAATATGAAAAAATAAGAATTAATATTGGAATCTATAGAACTTTTCGGGGTAGGTAGATTGAAAATCTGCCCTTCTTCACTTATATTAAGTAATTCTTATTTTTTCATATTGTGGTAGGTTACAAACCCAGAAAACTACGGAATATTAACATTTTATTTTGAATTGTTTTCATCATTTTACGTCCAATATTTTTTTTTAGGATGGTATACTTATATGTTGCCGAGGTTTACAGCTTTTTGAGAAAAATGATGGCGCCAAAGCAGCATTTATAGAACATTTCAATCAAGAATTTACTCCGGAAACTTTTTTATTAGCACACAACTTCAGAAGAAAATTACGTTCTGAAAGTTCTGGTTGATAGTCATAAAAATCCTACAGAACTAAGTATCTATTATCTTTATATTGTGAGGATTTCGATGAAGAGGTGACATTCTCAGTTTGCTAAAAATGATATTTTTTTTAAATTATTCCCTTGGCAAACACATGATAGTATTGATTTTCAAGGGCCTCAATTTGGCTTGCTTTATTCAGTAATTTTGGAGTACTCATCTATCTTTTTTATTATTTTGCACTCATACCGTTTTTCCAAACTTGCCAACAAAATAATTGATGTGCACATGCCTCAGCTACATTTTTATCAGGATGCCTCTCTTCAATTATATGAGCTATTCGTGAATAACACTGGTTTCAAGTGCCAAATATAAAAATCCCCAGGTTCAGTTTCCTATACGGTGAACCACACAACTAGGTACAGCTGAATGAGAGTACTTCGGCCATACACACACACATACACAAATAAACGAAAAACACATGTTTACTACAACTGGTTCCGCAAAGACGGCAAAATAAAGCTTTAATTTACAACAATGAATACCTATGCATGGAAATGAACATTGAAAATAATGAGCAAAATAAGGTTTCATTGGCTTTTAGGTCAAATAAAGCGGAATGCTGTTTTTAAAATTGCGAAAAATTGTTGAGTATTCAATTTATAATTATAATAAGTTCTCATAAAAAATTGAAATTATTTCCATATCTATTTTATTGAAGTTTTATGGTAACTAGGTACTATTAAACGAGGTAGATACCTAGTCGAAATTATTTTTTCAGTAGGTCGGTAGGTATATGGTTACCTAAATTAAAAATGCATTTATATTTGTGGCCCGGGAGAAACGTAGACGATTTTTAAAAAGTTGTTAATTACACATACAGAAACATATTTATACCTACTTAAACTGTAGTTAAGATAGGAATAAAAGACATTTTTTCTCGTTGAATCCCACGCAAATGGGAATTATATAGCTGGTTATTATTCATATCTGTAACGAATCAACATGATAAGTTAGAAAGTGTAGTAATACACCAGACATCCATAAACGTCTGGTATTTCTATCATTTCACTTTCATTTGCTGCTAAACACCTGTCCATATCAACATGATATACTGATCCTAACCTAAAAGTATGCCAAGGCTGCTGGCTTGAAAAAAATCAAAACAAATACAGACATCATGTGCCTACCTTGGTGTCTAGTGAAAGTCCCCTCTTCCTCGGTTGCACCGTTTTTCACACCAAAACAGAGAAACCATATTGTTTATTTTTTCACATTAATATCAATATCACCTAGTATTCTTGTTCCCAGCCAGTACAAAACAAAACAACTCACTTTGACTTTGCTCTGAATGAACGATAGATGGAGAAACAGCAGAAACACGACAGGTATCTGCGTCCAGTGTTGCCTATATTACAGAAATTTCAGGAAATATATGCAATTGAAATGGCCTATTTCGATCTCTGAAAAGTCTGAGTGAGAGGTGTGACTGATAATGTTTAGGTCTTCAACAGATGTTTTTGCTACCTCGAGATTATCTTGCCTCGGTCGGAGCGACCTCGGAGACAATCTCCTTCTCGGAATGCGAAACAGCATTTTGCGATATAAACAAACATAAGAAATAAAATATAAAACAAAATGCTGAATTGTATTGACAAAATTCATATAACAATAATATAAATCACAATAATCCTCCATAGAACAAAAATAGACAACTTGAATCATCGAAAACCTGAAACAAAAAAACTAAAATGTGACCTGAGCACCTGACGCAATTTTATATATCGGGAACGTAGTCAGAAATGAAATTTCCTGTCTACATAATGTAACAGGGCGCTTCTTCATGCCTTCTCATCTCGTCTTCGATTATCAGTTGGCTCACTCAGATTGAAAGGTGTAAACCTAGGCGAGGGGCATGACGGAGTTGACGAGGCGCCTTTTGAACGAGCACCAGGGCAGTGGCCTTGGGAGAATAATATCTACGGGGGGTTTTAGCGTATTTGATTACTATTACTTATAATTATAATATCTGGAATTTTCGAAGGTTTGCTGCTTTGAGTGACTGCTTATTAATACGCTTGATAGGTGATCTGGTCCTGCTCATGAAGATGCTTAACTTGTTGGCGAAACGCGCATCGAGAGCAATTATATCAGTTTTCTCATCGTTCATACCCCTAATAGCACAAGTATATTCCTAAAATGTTCCAAGGATGTCCACGTGCGACAACAAATATGTTCCGGGAATGTCGCAAAAAGCCGCGGAATATCCCGGGGACATTCCCGGAAAAGACGTTGTGGTCAAATTGTACATTCCAGAAATGTCTTACTGGGATATTTTCGGAACGTCCGTGGATGTTCATAGACTATTCAGGGGCATCCCCGTGGCAGTGCGTAGGACCCTTCCGAAGACGTTCCGGGAACATCCCATGGGCATGGGAACACTTATTAGCGTTCTACGGACATTCCTGGAATAACCCAGTGGCATATTTTCCCAAAACTAGATAGTGTCACCTGTTATAGTGTTTTTCAAGAAGCCAATACGTACCGAAATTGAATGTATTCATTGAAAAGTCTCATGCATCTATACCATCTTCATGTATATGATGTATATTTTGTATGGAAATATATATATATATATATATATATATATATATATATATATATATATTTATGATGATGATTCCGGTTTATAAACGAAACTTAATTATGCAATCTGTTGTGTCAAAATAATATGTTCCTGGGATGATTCTGTGTGTGTGTTCCGGGAACATTTTCAGTGGAACGTTCCGGGTATATTCCATAAAGGGCCGGGATATTGCAACTCATATGGAGCATAAATTGGACGTTCCGGGAACAAAGTGTGCTATTAGGGACTACACTCTTTATCGACAAAATATAGTTTGCACCACTATCCAGTGATTAGCAGTCGGGATAGCCAACCCCCTTCGAACCCTCATTGTTTTACGGAACGGTTCATTAATGAGATGAAATTCCTCTCCATATTCGAACTTTTTACTCTCCCGTTATTAGGCGTTAGACAATATTCAATACTACCCAAATAAGAAATTCAACATTGAGAAGTTTCCTATCATGAAATGAATTTGAAAATTTCAGTAGTCATCAGAAAAAACTTCTCAATCGAAGTTGAGATAGTTACATTTGTTGAGTAATGTCAACATTGCTTCTGTTTCAGTCTTACCTGAAATATTGTTTTATTTCAATAATATCTTGGTTCGAAAGAGGAAAAATCAAATTCTTGTGTCAGTGTAACATAATTTTTTAAACAAATTTTCATTCTGAGGTATTTAAATGAACTTTGAAAAATAGCGTCGCTAAGTATATAAGGTATCGAAAATAAAAATCCAATATATCTCCTCTTCAGTACTGTATTCCTCAAACAGTTACTCGAATGTCATATATTCGGTTTCCTTCCTATAATATCCAGAACGCAAAGTCGAAACTGGTCTTTGCAACTGAATACCATTTGAAGTTATCATATCGACAACTCCCACTCTGTTGGCTTTGGCTTGATTCAGTTTCGTGATTTTGCCTCTCGTACATGTATTCCTTGGGCCATTCTATTAGAGTCTACGATGCGAACCAAATCTCCTATTTTCACGTTGACTTGTTCTTGATGCCATTTGCTCCTGTTCACCAGAAACGGCATATATTCACGTGTCAGCTTTCCATTTGGATGAAAGCTCAATATATTTGACGTCAGTGTCTCACATGGCAAGCGTAAGAAAGTCCAATGAGGAAATGATTCGGCGTTAGGGCCTCTTGATCATTATAATCCACCGGTACATGAGACAACGGTCTTCAATTGACTATGTTTTCGATTTCGGCAAAAACTGTCCTCAAAACATATTCTTGGTTGTTTTTTTGTCACTAACACCTCTTTAATATTTTTCTTGACAGTTTGGATGAGCCTTTCCCATGCTCCTCCCATATTTGGTGTGTTGGGTGCATTCCAGAACCACTTCACAGCTTTCAACGAACAGAATTTCATGATATCAGAATGATTCAATTTCTGAAGGCACTCAGATAACTCACGTTCGGCTCCTTTGAAACATGTCCCATTGTCACTGTTAAACTCCTCTGGGAATCCTCGTCTACACTCAAATCGTCTGAAGACATGGATGAATCCATCAGTGCTGAGATCATTGGCAATTCCAAGATGGATTGCTCTGGTCACCATACACGTGAATATTGACAACAATTTCCTGACAATAGTGATTTACATTTTCATGGTGAAACTGTATCAATGATTTGACAATTCGATGCTTTGGATCTAAAAGTGATGTATGTTTTACGTACTCATTTATTTTTGAGAAATTATTCAACCTTCCACCCAAACGTAACAACTAGCGAATCCTAGTAGCAGCTGAATGCATATATTCTACTGGAGATTGTTGGCGATATATTATACGATGACACACCTCGCTACCTACCAGAAGATGAGTCTTTTTGCATCTTCCTCAGTAGTAGATTTTCCTCAGTACGTAGATTTCCAGCAGCAGTAATTTCGTCAATGCATCTTTTTTCCGAACTACGGCAATTGTCGATGAATATTTTCATCCACGTCGTTACCCTCAACAGTCTCTGCCATTAAGAAAATCTTTCGAATGTTGGTATAACCAATTTTTGTTGGACGAAGTTAACGATAATGAATTCTGATCGCTCTTCAGTGTTCACGGTATCAACATTTGAATTCCCAATGTTTTCAGTTGTGCAACAAAAACTTCGAAGTGGCGGGCTTCTGATCGTATCCAATACAGAACCGTTTTGGAATCAGCCCAGTAGAAACTTTCGGAAATATGAAGGTCCAAATTATTTTTCAAATAATTTCCCAGTTTTGCCGCCACAAGAGCGCTCTGTAACTCAAGCCTAGGTATTGAGGTTGGCTTTAGCGGTGCAACTCTGGTTTTGGCATTCACAAAACATACTTTCACCACATTATTGTATTAGATAGGCAACACATGCAAACGCTTTCTCAGAAGCGTCACATATCTGTGATTTCGTCACGTCACATCACGTCACGTAGATCTTTTTTATTGGTCAGAATATCATTGTCAATTCTATT
The DNA here is from genome assembly GCA_032362365.1 of Zygogramma bicolorata. Taxonomy (NCBI): domain Eukaryota; kingdom Metazoa; phylum Arthropoda; class Insecta; order Coleoptera; family Chrysomelidae; genus Zygogramma; species Zygogramma bicolorata. Next base: position 109,270 of record JAVJAQ010003054.1, on the reverse strand, counting down.
GAATTTAGTTTGAAACAGAAGAAATCATTTTCTGGGTTCCACCGAACTCCTAAAATACGTTCAGCTAATTCATCATTGTCATCCTAAAGAACACTAGGTATATTAGCCATCCAGTTACAGATTGTGAATCCTCCCTCGTGTACATAAATGACTTCAAATATAAGCTTTTTAGCTTATTCCACCGTGTCGGCTGTACCCAAGAAGTCATCCATATAGTTGTTATCGATGATAGCCTTGGCAGGATCAGAATTGATCAGCAAACTCACATGCATTGCGATTTTTGGTCTCTTGGGCTGAACAGGGTCCATACGTAGAGCCGAAAAAGACTACATTGATTTCATACGTGTCAGGTTGTCGTTTCCTGCCCATTCCACGAAAAAGAAAGCGTTGCGCTAAACGGTCTTCTTCAATAGTATTCGCCTGTAAAAAAAAATCAGAAATATCTCCGGCAAATGCAATGCATCTCATTCGGAAATTCAGGGGTATAGTACATAGAGAATTATACAAATCAAGACCAGTCAAAAGGCAATCCTTATGGCTCACTCCATTCGACTTGGCAGATGCATCAAAAACAATTCGAATTTTATTCTGTTCATTGTTTATTGGGATTGATTACCCCAAAATGTTTCAAAAACCATAATCTCCGGACTTGTTTCTCAGCATCTTTCTCAGTTTCATGATATAATCTTTTGTTTCCATATCAGCCATTTTTTCACAGTACATTTTTCCATATGACATATTTCTGTCCATATATCTTTCAGTGCATCAATCATCTCATTGCATTCTTTGTACTTTCAGGCAAAACACAATTCATATTTCTCCATAAAAGACCTGTTTCATCTTTGTAGCTGGGTCGATGTGACATACGGAATGCTTGTAGTTTGCTTCATGTGAATCAAATGAGTGGAGCACCCATCCGAGACGAGTTCTGTTCACAGCTGGACCGTTCCAATAACCTCTGACTACTTGACTGGTCACCGATATTGGCCAATTATCTTGTCCAATCAAAATCTTCAGTTCAGCTTGCGTCATCGAGGATATCCTCCTGTCAATATATGGATATTTTAATAACATTTCATCAATATTAACTGTTTGTTTCGGTAAAGTCAATACTTTCATCGTACTTACATCATCGTCCATAGATATTCTAATTCTATGGACGATGCTTACATGTTGCAAATAATAGCTATTATTATTTCTTTCAGATTGAACTAACCATTCTTGAGTCTTCTTGTTCATTCACCTGGTTATTGGTCCCATATGGTGAACATAATGACTGTCGAGGTCCCGACAGATTCAGCTCGTATGCTTAATCTTGATGAATCAATGTAACAGTGGATGGATCATCCAATAAATAGAATGTCTTCACTGAATTTTGTCCATTGGAATAACAACAGGAATAATTGTCAAAAGAACCCTTTTGTTTGTCATTACGTGGCAATTGTTTTCAACGGATTCTTCATCAAAAGTAGATGAACTTGGCTCAATTTGATCACCTGTCTTGTCTTTATGAAGAAGTTCTTGCAACCATCTATTCGTTTACGACATTGTCATTTACCACAATTTGGTAAGAGACAAGAGAAACCATTCTATTTAAAGTGATGTACTTCCATCTTTCGTTCCTTGAAAGACATTCCTATTTGGTACACTCACCCGAATGATGAATTTTATTTGCGTAACATGTACACTTTTGATTTTTTCTTGTTACGTTCCAGAAATGAATTCTATCCAACTGAGTTTATAAGAGGTAAGCAGTTTATCAAGCAAATCGTGCAGAAGCATCGGATTCCGCAAATGATCAATTTCACCAAGGACTTCAATAGTGGCTACAAGATTTTTCACTTCATCAGAAATGTTGATCAACATTTCGAGTTCATCTTCTTTGACATTCGATAATCTGAAACTTTTCCTAGTGTTGAATTACCCTAACACCACACTGATATTTTTGCACTCCCCAAATAGCACACGACCTCCTGAAGACGAACCATTTATGTCCCAGTTACGTCGATACGTCCCAGGCCGTATGGGAGACACTCGAAGAACAAACATTTCCAGATGTTCCATGTATGAACTATTTAGACGTCCCGTGTAGGTACATACTTGGTCCCGTTCCAATCGGAATGTATGGAAGTAGTATGTACGTACTATAGTAAGTGTCCCGGGTACGTTTATAATAACTCCTTTTCAGGTACATACATTTCGGAACGAGTTAGGGACATACCAATGACGTGCTTTTTTGATAATTCCGTGTACGTACTGTTTATAAGTATCATTGACGTACATGTTTGGAAGGTGTCTGCACGTACTGTTTGGACCTTCCAGGTGCGTACATATTGGGTCCCTTTCAAAATCTTATTTTTTGAAACTTTTGAGGATCATAGTGATGACGTACATTTTTGGGAATCGTATGTATTTGGACGTCTCCTTGACGTAGGCCAAGAAACCTACTTTGTACATTCTAGCTAGATCCCCTCAAGTCTAGTGTGGGCCGAAAAAGTACGAACTAAAAAAGTCCCACATACGTACATTACCGTCCCTGTCAGGTAGGCCCAACGCGCTATACCAAGTAGCACATCATATGGTGACTTCAAGTTAGTTACCTATGTTCGAGACAACATTAAAATTTTATTAGGAAGTTCAGTAACAATGAAAATATATTTGAAAAAACACTGAAGGATCACTGTCTTATATGCGATGGCGATGTGGAATATCACACTTGCTGTGCAAAAAGTTCTGGTCGTATTTTCTGGTATTGAAATTCACCAAGTCGATATTTCGATTTTTCCAAATTTTTTCAGGAATAATTCATCATGAATATTGCATTACCAATATTGGTATATGTTCGAATATTTTAAAGTCATCACTCTCAAAATCCCAAGTCTTTCCATGCCGTAGAGCGTTGTAGTGGCAAACAATGAAAAATCCAAAGTGAAGGTCCGGGTTCAAGCCCCGCAGCAGCCAGAGTTTTTTCCAGGTTAGTATTCGGTAAGTATATGTGCATGAGTGAAATTTTCAAGTTGACTAATTGGTGAAGAAGAAATGAATAATTCCGAATATGAAAACTGAGAATTACGAAGTGACATCAATTGAATTTATTTTTTTCGTCGATATATCATTAACAAGAAGGTACGTTTTCGGAATGTCCCAAACAGTTTCCCTTTCTGTACATTACAGGTCCTGTGTGGACTAGAAAAGTACGTACCTGGGATTACAGACTATGCGGAAACGGTAGGTTCCAGGGAGGTCTTATGTACGTCTGTCGGAGACTAAAGTACGTCCCAAATACGTACAATACATCCTCACCGTACATATGCAGTACGTCCGTCCACTGGACGTACTTGTGCTATCTAGGTCGACGCGCGTTTCGCTTACAAGGTTAGCATCTTCAGGAGAATAATAATAAAATGATATGTTCAAGGCGTCCAAAACGATTCTTCAGTAGATTTATTTCCTTTTTGGAGTCTGCATTGGTTTTTCCCATCAGAACAATCACAAAGTGGTTTCGAATTATTGAATTGAAAAAAAAAAAAATTCGCCATTCCACTGAATATGGCTAGATCTTTGGGAATAGACTGACGTGTCAACATTTTTGTAATTTGAGGATCAACAACTGTCCCTTTGTTATTGAAATTATCATTAGGTATACCATCACTAAAACAATCTATCACTTTATTTGATGAATATAAGTCACCTACCTCGGTAAATCCATGATTTGAATTTTTTCTTGTCACTTTACTTTGATTTTCAACAACAACTTTCAATAGATGAACTTCGGAAAATAGCGATGAATATACATCAAAAATAAAAATCCAACAGCCTCCTGATTATCATATTTATTTTATGTACTCCATCATTTACAAATCTCGCTACGCTAGTCATTGCACAAAATGAAACTTTTCCTTACTTGATACAACTAATCAACTACTCATTTTTGTATTATTTTTCATATCTCATGTGTTCAGTTTTATTTGGAAAAGAATTATTTCATCATTTTGATGAGAATATCTCTGACACTGAGGAATTGAGCAAAGTGAATCATAGACGAAATATTAACCACAATTCGCTGATTGCAAACATTTCAGTCAAACTGAAAAACAAAAACATCGTAATTGTAAAGTTGATGGCGTAACGCAGATGTTTCAAATGCTTCTCACACATGCATCAGCTAGACACCCCATTTCTCTATAAACAATGTTTTTACTAAATTTTGAGGAAAAATAGTCAATATCGGCAACGATGTCGTCACCTGTTTCAGAGTTTGCGAGTTGGGTTACGAGCGACTATTTACGGGTTCCTGATCTAACGTTGCCAGATCATTGACAGAGCTTTTGGCGGGCAATTTCAAATCTTGTCAATTATTCGAAATAGAAACTAAATAGAAATGAACGGGAGCATAGTGAGCGTTCATAGAACTCTTGTCTATGATGTCGTTCGTTCCACCCACATTTCCGTAGTCCACAGTTCCAAACATACCCGAATGATGCCTGCTGCAAAATTCACCGAATATTCTGCAATTTTTTTTTATAACCTAACCTAACTAACCTAACCCAAGCCAACACATTCATTGTGAGCCTATCGAAAAAAAAAGACAGAATGCTGACATTTTTCCATAGTGAAATGTCAAATTTTGTGAAGCGGCTTATTGAGCGCTGTAAGCTGTTAGACGCAGCCATTGTTGGATTTCAGTGCTGCCGATGCGGTAGTAACTGCCAATCAATGACTGTCAGGCTTACTGTCAGGTGATTTCGACCTAACATATTATTCACGAAAAACAATCGAATATTTTGGAATGCGAAAATATATTCAATTAATGAAGCTTCAAGTCACTGTTATTAAAAACATATAAATTAATTATTTAAATATTTTCATTCGAGTGTACCTAAGAAGTGTTTCAATTTTTCAAAGGCTCTGAATTTGAAACTCAACTACTAGAATCGATTATGAAAATATCCACACATTAAATGAATTCATTACATTCTTGTCATTTACTTATTAATGCATGAGATATGTAGTATACGGCAATTTTTGAAATTACGGATATTTGACTTGAGCGGTAGGTACTCGCTACTCTTCCATCCGATTCTCAACACTGTAGATATATGATTTGACACCTATTCCCCCTCACAAAGAATTGAAATATTTACTAATATCACTAATACTAATAATTACCTTTTCTTACGATCGTCATACAAACTACTAAACTATTTAAAATTCATATTCTATATTTTATTCCAACAGATTAGAGCTGTAAGCTGTTAGACGCGGCAATTTTTCACGTTCCCAAAATGCGTTTTCAAATCGCTTAAGTCGCCTATGAACAAACAGTATGAGCGTCATCACAATTTAAAATACACGGTGATTGAAAGTCGTCCACGGTTGCAGAGGGAGGATATGTAGATGTAGACAGTTTTATTAAATAATTCGAGAGCTACTGTTACTCTGTTACACTCTGTTTCGAGAATGCAATTTGTCCCTGCAACTCGTCAGAATTGAATGATCATGCGCAAGCAGGGCCGGCGTTAGGGTATTTGGCGCCTGAAACATTTTTTTTTTTCGCCGCCCCTATGGCTGAAGTGTAATTCAACCACATGAAACACATGAAAAATATATATTAGATGAGATATTGATTTTAAAATTACAAAATAAGTGAAAAAATATTTTCAAAATTAAAGGAATATTCGGTTAAAAATCAATAACAAATTTAATATATTGATAAACTCAAGAAACATTCAGTTAAAAACATAACAAGTTGAATGTATTAAAAAACATAAGGAACATTCAGTTAAAAGTATCTTCTTAATACATAACAAATTGAATATATTAAAAAACTAAAATATCATTCCGTAAAAAATACATAATAAATTGAGTCTATTGAGAAATCTTAGAATCAGTCGCTATAAACATAAATTATATGATAATTATGATATTATAAAGACATGCTCAGATTTATTTAGGTCCAAATTTAAATAAATATCCATTTAAATAACATTTACTTGGCTTCCAGTATTCATTCGATAGTATTTGCAACTCTATTAAAATAACATGCATAATACATTAATTACTGCTATTCAAAAGCAGACAATAGGTAGGTATCTTAAGTTTTAACGAAATGGACGAAATGGTTAAATGAATACCTAACACTATTTTTCAATAATACTTACGCCTATTTGCTACAACAGACAATAGAAATCATAAATCAGTAAATCACATATAAGCTGTTAGTTATACGCGCACTGGCACACTCTTAGTTTTTATTTCGAACTGCAGTTTGTTCTGTTATGCGAATTTTAAGAAACTTAGCAACGCGCTGATGTCAAGTCCACCTGACCGCTCACCGTTTGTTGGTTATCAGCGCCTTATATTCACTCGTGGCGTAGATTCAAAAAGTCGTTTCTTACCGATTCATTTCGAATGGTGATTGTGATTTTGAAATGATTATATATATATATATTTTTATTTTTATAAATTATTTTCCTGAGTCGACCTAAAAATGCCGCCCCTGAAAAAGTGCCGCCCTGAACATCTGTTTCATTGTTTCATAGGACACGCCGGCCCTGTGCGCAAGTTTGCATGAATCTTTTTTGGTGCGATAAGATGCAGCGATAGTGATCTCTGGTGGTAAATTTTTTTGCCTCAAACTACAAATATGAGGTGGCACCATTGTGAAGATTGGTAATTTTGAATAATTCAATTATATTTCGAAACTGAAGGAATCAAGTGAAGTAATAAGGTGAATTTACCACAATTACAATAATTAGAAATGAATAATAGTATATTACGTAACGAGAAAATTGACGTATTGAAAATACCAAAAGAATCTTCAGGAGACATTCGAAATAAAATGTTTTCAATATTTTTTCTTCTAGCTTTTTTGGGTTCTTGACCTACTACAATCTGAAAAAATAGAAATTAAGTGAGTGAGGATCACTGGAACTACTATAAACAACTTAGAAATAGTGTAAATATTGCTATTAGAAGCGAAAAGAAATCATATCTACAATTCTGTACAAAAAGCAATAATGATAGCAAGATAATATGGAAAAGGATGCAGAACTTGAATATACACAACAGGAAATCTTTTTTCTTACCGCAATGTCTCAATAACCCATCCATAATCAACCAGCATTTTCTACAGTGATCCTCAAATAGGTCAGATCCAGATCATAATCTTTTGAATAGCTATAATCATTCTAGAAAACATGTTTTTGAAGAACTTTTTGATTTATCCACAGTTACTGTTGATGAAGTCCATAAATACTTGTTAGAAGTGAAGTCATTCGCTACTGGTCCTGATTTAATATAGAAATGATATTACTTTGCTGTCCATCAATATTACCGGCTTCAACAAATATCGTTAATACTTGTCTTCTAGAGAGCGGTTTTCCTGATTGCTGGAAAGTTTCACATATTATGGCATTGCCTATAAGAAAATGGATGTATTGAGTTACAATGATCTTCGTCCAGTGAGTATACTATCATGTCTATCATAATTGACTGAGAAAATAATGAATTTCCAAATAAGACTCCATCTTGAAAAATATACTCTTTTGCCACCCGAACAATCAGGGTTTAGACCAGGATACAGTTGTGCCACATCCCTACTTAATATTGTTGACGATATAATAAGAGCTACAGATACAGATAGACAACAGTTCTCATACTCCTAGATTATTCTAAAGCATTTGACACGATAAATCATGAAATATTGCTTTCCATTTTGCATTACATAGGTTTCTCGAGTAAGGCCATTGGACTTATGCGTAATTATTTGCTGGATAGGAGTCAATATGTGGAGACTGATGTGGGTCAGTCAGCAAGGAAAAATGTAATATGTGGGGTCCCACAAGGGTCTATTCTTGGTCCCTTACTGTTCAGCATTTATACGAGTAAATTCACATCGAGTATCAGTACCTGTAAAATTCATTTCTATGCTGACGATACACAGCTCTATCACTCATTTGCTTCAGATGACTGGTTGCTGGCTCAACAAGTTATCTCTGAAGATCTGAATCGACTTGTGGATATTTCACAAATGCACAAACTGAAGATCAATGCCCTCAAGTCTAAAGTAATGATTTCTGGGAAAAACAGACAGTACATTGAAACCATTATGAAAATCAAAATTCAAGATGAAGAGCTAGTTTTGACAAGAGACGTAAGAAACTTGGGTCTACACTTGGACACTGAACTGCGTTTCAGAAAGCACATAAGCTTCTGTCTCCAAAAGGCTTATTGTTCATTGAAACTGCTGTATCCTCACAGGCATTTACTATCTCAATCTCTCAAGAAAATACTTAGTGATTCACTCGTCTTAATAAGTCATTTCAATTTTTGTGATGTTTTGTATGGAATATCCAATTAAAATTTCGAAGTAAATTGTTCCGACTTAACTGATGACCGAGACCGGAGTGGAATAAATAGAACTCTGTTCTACTCAATACGAAATGGTTTATTGAGTACACATTTGTTATCCGTGAGATGGCGCTACCTTGCGGACATAATGCGCTACCTTGCGGACCTAATATGAACTCCACGCGAGTATCGCGCTTTGCGCATTAGGAACGCACAACGCGCTCCGCACGTGGGTCTCGCGTTTCGAAATATTCAATGCTGATTCAAAAAATTCCGCAAATCAATATTTATGAAAAAAATCTTAAATCATTTCGATTTCAATGCAGACTCAGAAGTCATTATAAGGTTCAAAACACCTACAAAAGAAAGGTTAAAAATATTTCTGAAATAAATTCAGTAATGATGATTCAGAATCAGTTGAAGAAAAAATAAGAATGTTTTCAAATATACTTGAAAAAATTCCCACAATAGATATATGTCATGAAGATTCAATAATAATGTACTGAATTTTCCAAGAATGTTCAATAGAAATACTTTTTCAAGTGAATATTCAAAATTGATTGGGGGAAGATCCGAAGATCATTGAAAGAAGTGATTAACAACATTATAAAATAAATTCAACATACGAGTATACAATGAATACTCAAAAATTATTATATGAAGTGTGAAAATATGTTCAGATATAAAGAATTGGTAAATATTCCTTTTCATCTTCTCGCTTTTTCTTCTGTTTTTCGATAATTCTTTGGGGTGCTTTTTCTCGTTGTTTCTTTTCATCTCCTCTTTCTTTTTTATCCTCCTGCCGTCGTTTTTCCAAATCCGTAAATAGGTTTTCCCATCGTATCGTATAATGTATTCGTATTTTCAATAAATAGCTTTTGATTATCACCAAAGAATCCCACTTCTGACTCCACTATCACGATATTTCTTGGGTTTATCTACCAAAATAATACTCCAAACAACACTAAACTATTTCTATTAACTCCTCCTTACAAAGGAACTACCCACTGGCTTATAAATCACTTTCAAAAACTGAAACTTCCCGACTGATTAAAAGCTCCTTTACACATATAGATTCATCCATTGATGCTTCGACGACGGGAATATTTGCGTGGCGAACGTCTAGCGTTATCTCGATCCGCCGCACAATCCTTTCTTGGAGTTAGGTTTTATTATGCTCAGCGGCGGCGGTAGGGAGTTTCGAAACAATATTGATTGTTGTCGGAATACTTGCTACCTCTTGATTCACATAAGTACATTCCAAAGCGACTCTTCGTATCATGAAGAGTTGACAGGAGGTCACCATGGTCAACCTATCTTTCCTGGGGGATAACACTGATCATCAGATAACTGCAGTTACCGGATAAACAGATTTCAAAATGCCTCTATTTCTATTTAAGAAATTGGCAATTCAAGATTAGATGCCGGCGCCAAAGTGGCAAAAATTCGAACCACTCTCAAGTACATTGTTGTCTTTGGGTTTTTACGGTGTATCTTTGAATATTTTCATTTTGTTTTAGTTTTCAGTTTTTTCATGCACTATTTTTCATTTCAAGACTCAAGTGAAGTAATTTCTCCAGGTCGTACAACAGCATCATTTGGTAATATTCATTTTGAAGGAATCTTGTATGTATTAATCACCTTGCAAAAAACATTTATTTTGTGGGCTGGAATGATTCACAATAATCACAATTCTTTTCTTTCATTTCCAGGAACACTAAATTTGTCATTCTCTTGGATCACTAGCTAATAACCTACTACTTTTTCAAATTGGATTTGATGCGAGTCAAAAGTGATGAAAAATGCCTTAATTGATAATATATGAAGTTAGACACCGGTTTTCCTATTTTCAGGAGATATATCCAGGCCCGCCGTCTGTCTATAGACTCTCTTAATCCTAGACTAGTCTGCACTATAACGTTTCTTTCATTTTCCCGCGGAAAAAGATGAAAACTTATTCCTGTACTACTCTGCCGTTTTGCCCAAGAGTCACATTGAGGTACACAACAATAATGGTTTGAACTTGAAGCTCTCATTTTAAATCTGAAAACTAGTAACAGTCAACAGAAACAGAATATCCTGAATATCCACCATATACATGTACAAGATTTTTATTACGTATCATATAATAATAATCACAAAAATATACAAAAACAACGACCAGAATGCACAGAATTATAGGAATTTAAACGTAAACAACGATTTCAATGTACTTATAAATAGTTTAAAAATTTGACACCAGAGGGAGTACTCCTTATATTGAATTCCCAATAGGAAAGAATGAATCGGAATCCTTTCCGGGAAACTATAAATGCTACCCAAAAACCTGAAAATAATCGATATGCTGATATTCCAGGGAATGCTGGTAAAAACATTAGTTGTTTTTAGGTCCTGGGTGGTTACTAGCTAGAGCCTCGCTTTCCTGTCATTTGCTTGATACTGAAAAGCGATCCTTCAACGGCCGAATGAAAATATCAATACTTTACCTCATAAGATAGCGGTTATACGGAGTGACTCGATACAAGTAGATCAGCTATAAGAGATCCTGGGCGAGAGTGACAAAAAGTCACATGTGGACGTACAGGTAAAACAACTTCAGCTACCGGGTCTCGAACCTAGTCCTTTCCACTACACCAGCGAAGCAATTAATTTTATTAAGATAATGGTATGACAACGCTCGCCTCGTTACGAGTCTGTGACCGGCGTCGCGAAAACAATTATGAATGTATAGGAGAAAATTTCAGAAAATATTCTAGCACGAGTAACACGCGTCATTCACAGAAAAGAAGAAAAAGTTCATCTAAAAGATGAGAATGACCTCTGATTCAATTCCTTCAACAGTCAACCTCGACTTGTCTTATAATAATATTTATTTTCCATTAGACACAGGTAATATGTATTGGAATCGTCAAAGTACACATAAAGCCGTGGCACAAAATTCACAGTATGACCAACACCTTTGTTAATAAAATAACAACAATATCAAAATAAAATACAGCACAGACACACTACATATATATATTACGTATCGTAAAATTCTTGCAAAGTATAAAAACACTTCTCAATAAAATAATTCTTCAGCGTGTTATTGAATTATACTGCAATAAACCAGACTGCATCCTCCGAAAGGAGTGCAGATAGCTGTTAGTTCACGCAGATGGATAACAAAATTCTCAAATTCCGTTCCAGGTATTTACGGTCGTAGTCTCAGGACAGAAAAATCAGCCTGTCTAGAGTCTTACGCAAACGTATTTCAAGCGGAGATTTACGCCACTGATAGATAGGTGAAATCTAATTTCAGGCATGAAGGAATAACCATTTTTCCTGATAGGAAAAAGCGGCTCTGAGGCCCTTGGTTTCTCATCGAGTAACGTCTGAACTGGTATCGACCTGCCAGAAAAGATTAACTATCCTTATCAGGAAGACTTTACAAATTGTCTCTCGTCTGGATTCCTGATCACACGGACCTAGATGGCATCGAAACGGCGGACTTCCTTACAGGAGAATTCAGGCAGAAACCAGGATTAGCCCACTTCAAGGCATTTATGCATTCTTCGATGTACGGCACCGAATATTTGTTAGCGTACACCAGGGATTCTGTCTAACAGGCTTCCTCACCGGCCACTATCGTCTGAATCATGACTTGGTCGGATTTGGACTGTTGGAAGATCCGGCATGCGGTCCAGCCGCGGACTGAATCAGGTCTTCGATGCTTCGCAGTTTTACTCCTGCCCTCGAACCTAAAAGATCACAATCAACCACACCCCTACAGGGTTTCAGTGGAGTAGTCGTGTAGACCCACTGATGTCGAATTTAAACCCAACCTATCTTGAACAGCTCCTCTCTAGCCCATGAGGCGCGACGGGCGCTAAATCTCATACAGAAGACACATTTTCTTGCTCAATAGGTATACCAAGCACATGAAACTTGAATCAAACAACTACAAATTACAGGATATTTTTACATAAATGGATAGTAGTTTGCGAAAAAATCGAATAGATTACATACACCGTACATACGTACAAAAAATTGAGCTGATCTACTCTGAATAAATTGACATTTCGATGACACATTCATCAATTTGATCACTGAACTGAGCCTTCATTATAGTGAAATTTGGGAATATGATTATTACTTCTGTAGAGAGGTAAGTTTTGAAGAAGTGAATTTTTGTCATGTTCTGCTTCAAGTCGATGCAATTATTTGACGTTGCGTATTTTAGAGAAGTTTTGTGATGACTTGTAGAAGAAAAAGCCAAAAAAATCATTTCCTCCTTTTACACAAAATAATCTTGCTCCTAAATTCATCAAACGATATCTTAATCAATAAAATGTGCCCGCTGTTAGAGGTCTCTTCTACTCGGTGTAGTAGGAGTTTTAGTCTTTGGTAATCCAGTAGATGGCGTTTGGCCTTCGAAGTTTACATCAAGAAGTCTACGGATAAATATAAAAAAGGTGAATGCTATGCAGAACTCATACAAGCAAATCATAAAACATCAGCAGAAGAGAATGTAATTTTGATCATAATTGCTTAACTAAATATATACACAAAAAATTTAAATATTAGGACTATAGTTATACCATTTAAATGGAACCACTATCAAAGTTTCTCTGACAAGTGACATTTCAATTTTTTTTGATTATGAGCGAAATTACTTTTTGGTTGAGCCTATACCTGGTTGAACATTTTTGACCGTATTATGAACGAATAAAGTTTTTGATTCATTTATAACAAACTTATTTTTATGAACTAGGCATACAGTTTCTTTGATGAAGAGAAATGGAAGATTTTATATTCTTGAAAATATCTTTACTGGATATTCTTGAACCTACTTTGAAAACATACCGGTTGCACGATTTTGAAAAATGAAAATAAAATTGAAGAATTGACACCACTGTTCCACACAGAAATGCAGTAATTTGTCTAATACCTTTTGTTCCAATTGAGGAATGGATAAAAAAAACACTAGAAAAATAGTGAGACTTTACTCATCAAATGGAAAAGCAAAACAAATATATCACAGGTTTTTCTGTATTAAGAATAGTGAAGAGAACTCCTCCAAAAAAGCACTTCGACCAATCACCGACATTTACGCATCACTTCAATATCCAAAAACAACACGATAGAAAAATACTTCCTACAATTTCCAACCCTCGAAGCTGAAGGAGCCCTCCCTAATAAACACAACAAAATAATAACAATACAGGAAATAAAATATCTATTGTAACTACAACAATAAACATCTAAAACCCTCAATAAAAAACAAACTATATATAAATGTGCCTATCACTTACTAAATACAAAAATATATAAAACTTCAAATAACAAACCCCAAATGTTATTTTGCGAACATAATAGGCGAAATCCTAATACTAAGTCAGACCACCTTCCTTAGAAATATCACGAATATGCCTTTCGTAGGCCAGTCCCCAAATAAAAAAAAGATGGTGGAAATTTGGAAGGGGAATACTTGAACAAGTGCTTCAACAACATAGCATGGTGATTACCAGTTATAAACCCCGATTTGAACTCTATTGAGCAGAATTAGGGAGAGGGTACAGGTGCTCCTTCCTCTGGGGCAATTATTTCAGAACCCATTCTGACTCACACATCTCACCATTTATTTTTATTTCTTTTCCACTCCTCGCAAAATATCCGTTACAAAAATATATTCAGACTTGACGTCTTTTTGATTACTTGAGGACTGGCCTGGATACGCTCTTCAGTTTTCCAAGAAAGATTTCTGAATGATACAACTTTTGACAGTTAAGTACATAGCCATCATCAAACTGTTTTGATTTTTCTCTTAATTTTTTAGCGCAAAGGGAAATCGAACTATCGATATGTGGAGACCTAGAATTTTCACGAGTCGTACCCAGAGAGTTTCAATTCAACTTGACCCACTGCAAATACGGTTTCTATCGAGGAGAATATTAAAATATTTTCCGGTCCTTGTTAAGCTACCCCAACATCCGTAAAGCTAGTTTGGTCTAAAACTATTTCTGCCCAAAAGTTCCTATCACATAATTTTATTCTAAAGGTTTATAGAGGCGCTAAAATTGGAATACTTGTACATAATCCAAAATTTCCCAAGTTCTGTGGTTGGGAATTACGTTAATTCGGAATATGATTAATAATGATGAAATATGCAATTTTGAAAAAATGCAATAGAGTTTCAAATGTGATTTTTTTTAGAAATCAATTACCTCAATACCAAACCGATGTCAATCGCACGCGAAGCGCCTTTCTAAGTTATTGATGATGTACTACCTGCAGTCTATTTCCTGAGAAATATGTGTATTCATTTGAAAAAACTCAGAAATAGGTTTAACAAATTTTCAAAAGTAATTGATTCCAGTAGGTACCACTTTGTAATGCAATTCATAAATGTTATTTAGAATAAGAAGCAATGAAAAAACATTTTTGGAAACCGACAGCTTGGTGTATGGTAAGAATAGAATGCAGAAAAAATTTATATTTATTGTTGAGAATTGTACTAAAATTCTAGAACCATTTTCTGTATCGAGATCAATATAGAATCAAGCATGATTATTGCAAGATCGAATCTAAATGTAATATGTGACATGTCCAAAACATTTCACACGCAATAAGGAAAATCAAAAGAAATTTCCATCAAAATGTTTTTTCAAGGAAAATGGGCATCACGAAATGTTCTTTTGAATTGGTTCTTGTCAAATTCAAAGTATTATGAATGACAGCAAGAAACGATTAACATCAGATATGACTCATCATTACTATAGTTCTGTTGAAACAATTTATGGTTTGTATTTCAGAAATTCAAAAATAATTTACGAACTTCTCAGTTATATAGGTATTTTAAAAAAAAATTAAAACGTCCTAACTGGAAAATATATATCTGAATACTTCCGAGTTAAGATGGCAAAATATTTGAAATTGGCAAAGCATATAATAAAAAATATATAAAATGCCATTTTTCAATTAGAACTATTTTTTGTTGAAATCACTCAAGTCAAAACTTGTTTTGTAATTGTTGGCTTTATACTTCAAAACTAGATTAGTGTTTTCAGAAGTTAGGCAAATAATACATTTCTTATTTGTTCCTGGGAGCTGAACTGATAAATAAATAGATTCTCAAATGTAATTATCACATTTTTTTTAAAGAAACATCTAAAACTTTCTTGTTTATGATTTGAGGTGCTATCATATTACCAGTTCCAACTGTCATATTTCATCCAACATTTTTTTCACATTCATACTTGAATTGGATTATGGCTTTTCAAAATTGACTAATTCATATTTTATCTAGTAAATGGGATTACCACTTAATATGCAGTTAATTTGAAACTTGCTCTGGTGCAAGTAACAATCTACATAAAAAGTAAAAAGTGCTGTCTAACCAACTCGTTAATTATACAAAATACACTTCGAAATCGATTTTCTACTTAACCTACTCTTCAATCAATAATGGCATGATTTACCAGAGACACTCATGCAAGGGATCTCCCTGTATGAGTGCCAAAGACCCACAATCGCTGTCCATGAAGCGAAAGTCTTCTGAATCCTGACAAAATACTGATAAGGTACACGTTAAGGTTATGAAGGGCGTGCTTGGAACTCGGGGTATTTTGGTGAATTGGATATTCTATTTGCTAACTATTATCTTTGGCTGCTTCAGGTGGTTTCGGATCGGTCTTCTGTAACGGTGAATTGGCGTTTTGCACCAGCAACGATGACAGAGCCTCCAAAGATTGACGCACCTGAAAAAATTATAAATAAAAATACAAAACCTGATCATTTACCAGTAATCTAAAACAGTCGTTTATAGCCATACTAGACAAATCAAACTATTCATTAACTGTAGCTGGCAGCTACTGGCAACTATCGATTATGGCTAATCAACAGATTGAATTGTCGGTTACACAAAAAAACACTCTGAGGCCTTTTACTCAGCGCTTCCGTACAAGGGCGCCTACACAAACATTTTCAGGAGGGGGGGGGTAACTTATATATGAGTATTATACTTGATTCTAACTACTTCTCATTAAAATAAGTAAAACGTAGAGAAATTACTTTCTTGTGTGATGAAAGAATGTGTGAATCGGTTTAACAAATTTCAAACACAACTGAATTTCAGCTCCGACTGTAAATTGAATGGAGTTATGAGGTTTTGTTTCAATAAATGGTAGCTTTTACCCTGCCCATAGGAATAGGCGCCCATGCTTCCGTAGTTTTACACTAACAATTGTTTGGGCTCACTTCTAGACGTTATAGTCCAAGATCCCAGAGCAATCAGACATAACTTATTTTCACACGGATGAAACCTGAAGTTTTCAGTAGCGTCTCGTGTGCCTTGAATACCTACGCGCTTTGTGGAACTTGCCGAGTGACACCTGGGCAGGTACCAGGTGAGAAAGGTAACTAAAAATAAGAATTATTTTACTTAAATTCACATGGCTGATTTTTATATATGTCATGTAGAATATTATTTTAAAGTAATATCATAAGTGTCAGACACTTTTGATGGACCAGAGCTTTTATCAGACGCTTTTAAGCTACCCAAAAAATAAATGAACTTTACTTATTTTCACATGTCTGATTTTTTAATATGTTATTGAAGTATTTATTTAAAAGTTATATTCAATCAGTAAGACACTTTAGAGTGACCAAACATCCCCTAAGACAAAAATTATTCAGCCAGAAGTATGAGGGCGAGAGTACTATGCATGCGCTTCAGAGTGAATGAGACGTCCATAATAACTCGGTTTCCCTTCTCAAACTCACCATCTGTTTCAATCTACTGTGTATGTGCTGTTTGTGTGTAATATAACTTATAGTATACAGTATTCAGTGTTGTTTTTAAAGGCACAATTGTGCCAAAAGGGGCACTATGGTAAGCACTTTGAGAAATTGGTCGAAAACGGGCACAATTTTAAGATTCCGTATTTTCGTGGTTCCGTGGCCATTTTCACTTGTCTAAATTCTCACTTTTCATTTCATTTTCCTCAACAATTCTGTTTCCTGTTAGTATGAAATTTAAAAATTATGATTTCTATGCAATATATACATGATTTCTCAACGTTCAGATTGGTAAACATTAAAAAATGGAGCTTCATGTAGTATTTGATATGCAATTGATGGAATTCCGCAGGTTTCTGGGGCCAAAATTGCCTCCTTTGGGGCTTTGGACAAACCGTCTACTTTTGCGAGGACAAACGCTAACTCGAATGTGACTCAAGTGGCAATTTTTCATATTTATAATATATTATTAAATATATTTATATTTTTACGATGCAGAAAAACTCAAAGTCGTCTCAATTTAATATTTGAAAGGTGTTCAGTACGGTGATTCAGTACATGTTTCGAACCTACATAGGTTCATCATCAGCTTAATTTACATTGAATTCTACAATAAAGGAAGAGTAATATAATATCAGTTGATAAATGAAGTATAAAATTTACTTACATGGAGATGAAAAAAATAGCAAATTCACATGGTGAAGTTCAAAAGGACATAAAAAATTTGGTAGTGACAATTATGATTAATTTGATATTAGGGGAATTTGGGACATCCCTAACACCATAAATACATTAAAGATTGGAGGGCTTGGAGCCCTTATACCCAATATGCAATATTAGAAAAATAACCTAACACAACCAAATTTTTTATGTCCTTCTGAACTTCACCATGTGAATTTGCTATTTTTTTCATCTCCATGTAAGTAAATTTTATACTTCATTTATCAACTGATATTATATTACTCTTCCTTTATTGTAGAATTCAATGTAAATTAAGCTGATGATGAACCTATGTAGGTTCGAAACATGTACTGAATCACCGTACTGAACACCTTTCAAATATTAAATTGAGACGACTTTGAGTTTTTCTGCATCGTAAAAATATAAATATATTTAATAATATATTATAAATATGAAAAATTGCCACTTGAGTCACATTCGAGTTAGCGTTTGTCCTCGCAAAAGTAGACGGTTTGTCCAAAGCCCCAAAGGAGGCAATTTTGGCCCCAGAAACCTGCGGAATTCCATCAATTGCATATCAAATACTACATGAAGCTCCATTTTTTAATGTTTACCAATCTGAACGTTGAGAAATCATGTATATATTGCAAAGAAATCATAATTTTTAAATTTCATACTAACAGGAAACAGGATTGTTGAGGAAAATGAAATGAAAAGTGAGAATTTAGACAAGTGAAAATGACCACGGAACCACGAAAATACGGAATCTTAAAATTGTGCCCGTTTTCGACCAATTTCTCAAAGTGCTTACCATAGTGCCCCTTTTGGCACAATTGTGCCTTTAAAAACAACACTGAATACTGTATACTATAAGTTATATTACACACAAACAGCACATACACAGTAGATTGAAACAGATGGTGAGTTTGAGAAGGGAAACCGAGTTATTATGGACGTCTCATTCACTCTGAAGCGCATGCATAGTACTCTCGCCCTCATACTTCTGGCTGAATAATTTTTGTCTTAGGGGATGTTTGGTCACTCTAAAGTGTCTTACTGATTGAGTATAACTTTTAAATGAATACTTCAATAACATATTGAAAAATCAGACATGTGAAAATAAGTAAAGTTCATTTATTTTTTGGGTAGCTTAAAAGCGTCTGATAAAAGCTCTGGTCCACCAGAAGTGTCTGACACTTATGATATTACTTTAAAATAATATTCTACATGACATATATAAAAATCAGCCATGTGAATTTAAGTAAAATAATTCTTATTTTTAGTTACCTTTCTCACCTGGTACCTGCCCAGGTGTCACTCGGCAAGTTCCACAAAGCGCGTAGGTATTCAAGGCACACGAGACGCTACTGAAAACTTCAGGTTTCATCCGTGTGAAAATAAGTTATGTCTGATTGCTCTGGGATCTTACTCATATGAAACTCGAGACGTAACATAAAAAAAACGAAATTTGAACGAACTAGTGCCAGCCAGAGAGTGGGAAACGAACCGTGACAATCAATCGGTCTGTAAAGAAGTTGATATTTGATAAATATCTGTTGCAAAACTACATTCAGATTTGACGTCTTTTGGATCAATCGAGGACCGTTCTGGATGTATTGTTTAGTTTTCCAAAAAAGAATTCTGGATGATACGACTTTTGACAGTTGAGTACAGAGCCATCATCAAAATGTTTTGATTTTCAAAACATCAAAAAACTTAGGAAAATCGAAAAAACTGGTGGCAGAGAATGGGAAACAAACTAAGACAGGCAATCGGTCTGTAAAAAAGTTAATATTTTATAAATATCTGTAATAAAAATACATTCGAAGAAATGTTTTCATTTTTGAAACATCAAAAAACTTAGGAAAATCGAAAAAACTGGTGGCAGAGAATGGGAAACAAACTAAGACAGGCAGTCGGTCTGTAAAAAAGTTAATATTTTATAAATATCTGTTATGAAAATACATTCAGATTTGACGTCTTTTGGATCACTCGAGGACCGGCCTGGATGTATTGTTTGGTTTTCCAAAAAAGATTTCTGGATGATACGACTTTTGACAGTTGAGTACATAGCCATCATCTGTATGTTTTGATTTTTAAAACATCAAAAAACTTGGGAAAATCGAAAAAACTGGTGCCAGAGAGTGGGAAACAAACTAAGACAGGCAATCGGTCTGTAAAAAAGTTAATATTTTATAAATATCTGTTATAAAAATGCATTCAGACTTGTGGTCTTTTGGATCACTCGAGGACCGGACTGAATGTATTGTTTGGTTTTCCAAAAAAGATTTCTGGATGATACGACTTTTGACAGTTGAGTACATAGCCATCATCAAAATGTTTTGATTTTCAAAACATCAAAAAACTTAGGAAAATCGAAAAAACTGGTGGCAGAGAATGGGAAACAAACTAAGACAGGCAATCGGTCTGTAAAAAAGTTAATATTTTATAAATATCTGTAATAAAAATACATTCGAAGAAATGTTTTCATTTTTGAAACATCAAAAAACTTAGGAAAATCGAAAAAACTGGTGGCAGAGAATGGGAAACAAACTAAGACAGGCAATCGGTCTGTAAAAAAGTTAATATTTTATAAATATCTGTAATAAAAATACATTCGAAGAAATGTTTTCATTTTTGAAACATCAAAAAACTTAGGAAAATCGAAAAAACTGGTGGCAGAGAATGGGAAACAAACTAAGACAGGCAATCGGTCTGTAAAAAAGTTAATATTTTATAAATATCTGTAATAAAAATACATTCGAAGAAATGTTTTCATTTTTGAAACATCAAAAAACTTAGGAAAATCGAAAAAACTGGTGGCAGAGAATGGGAAACAAACTAAGACAGGCAGTCGGTCTGTAAAAAAGTTAATATTTTATAAATATCTGTTATGAAAATACATTCAGATTTGACGTCTTTTGGATCACTCGAGGACCGGCCTGGATGTATTGTTTGGTTTTCCAAAAAAGATTTCTGGATGATACGACTTTTGACAGTTGAGTACATAGCCATCATCTGTATGTTTTGATTTTTAAAACATCAAAAAACTTGTGAAAATCGAAAAAACTGGTGCCAGAGAGTGGGAAACAAACTAAGACAGGCAATCGGTCTGTAAAAAAGTTAATATTTTATAAATATCTGTTATAAAAATGCATTCAGACTTGTGGTCTTTTGGATCACTCGAGGACCGGACTGAATGTATTGTTTAGTTTTCCAAAAAAGATTTCTGGATGATACGACTTTTGACAGTTGAGTACATAGCCATCATCTGTATGTTTTGATTTTCAAAACATCAAAAAACTTAGGAAAATCGAAAAAATTGGTGGCAAAGAATGGGAAACAAACTAAGACAGGCAATCGGTCTGTAAAAAAGTTAATATTTTATAAATATCTGTTATGAAAATACTTTCAAACTTGACGTCTTCTGGATCACTCGAGGACCGGCCTGGATGTATTGTTTAGTTTTCCAAAAAAGATTTCTGGATGATACGACTTTTGACAGTTGAGTACATAGCCATCATCAAAATGTTTTGATTTTTAAAACATCAAAAACTTAGGAAAATCGAAAAAACTGGTGGCAGAGAAAGGGAAACAAACTAAGACAGGCAATCGGTCTGTAAAAAAGTTAATATTTTATGAATATCTGTTATAAAAATACATTCAGACTTGACGTCTTTTCGATCACTCGAGGACCGGCCTGGATGTATTGTTTTAGTTTTCCAAAAAATATTTCTGGATGATACGACTTTTGACAGTTGAGTACATAGCCATCATCAAAAAGTTTTGATTTAGAGAGTGGGAAACAAATCAAGACAAGCAATCGGTCTGTAGAAGAGTGAATCTTTGATATAATTGTTTCAAAGATTTTAATTTTAAACTATTCTCCATTAACTTATAATTTATTGTTTGTTGGGATATATGCGTTTGAGAATAACATGCTTCAATAATGCCCTGTTATAATGAAACCTACAGAATATGATATTGTTTTGAAACCAGATGTAAGTGAAATCGAAAAACACATCAATTCAGTATGACAAATTAGCGTCGATGCGACATTTTTGCGGCATGAAATGTGACATCGAATATCACATCGTGACATAGTCGCGATATTGTGAGGATGTTTTTGTGTTTTCTGGAGCCGTTCCCTTTACCTGCGCGATGAGATCCAGATTGGAATCGAGGAATTCGTTGACGGCGCCCGCCGACTTGTGGTGCATCTGCGAGTGCCACTGCAGCAGGTCGCTGTAGAGGTCCGGCGAACCGGACAACTTGCCCTGCATCGCCAGCGAGTACCGGCTCTGGATGCGGCCGATGCGGTAGAGCAGCACGCCGGCAGACAGGAAGAGCAGCACCAGCAGCAGCGTCGTGGCGAACAGGACGAGGCTCTGGCGCGGCAGCGTGCGGAATTCTGCGAACGTGGCCTTGATGGTCGTCACCAGGCCTCGAGAGTCCTTGTCTCGTTGCAAGACTAGAAAATCAATTTGAAATAGATAGATGAATACATATATTTCAATTCATTCCTTTGCATGAAAGTTGGTTCCAGGTCAGGAACAATGTAGTACGTCAGGTGTTAAATTATGTCCATCACTGCACTGGCACCTGTCGGGTATAATTCAACGCCTTTTGTAGTCAGTAGTTGTTTTATGACAGGCGCTAGGCCATTAGCCTACAGTAAAAGTGAGTTGGGGCTGATCTGAATAAGCTGTTTCAAGATGATTTGAGGGTACAGTAAAAAAATATCGGTGTAATAACTTTCAAACAGAGACTGGCAACGTCCTCTCGCATCAACTCCAGCTATAATTCTCATTGATTTTTTCTCATAGTCAAAATTATGGTTTTCAAGAATGGAGACAAAGATGATTTCAATAATTCAGGCACTCTCCTCTGGTGCTGAGAGAAAGTAATTTAATACAATCAATATATGAATGTATCGAAAACAAATCTACATAAGCAATTTTTTGAATCTATAAAATATTGAATCAAAAAATTCGTCAATAGTTATCGCTTATGATTTCAAATTTTTTTTTTTTGTGATTTGTTTTACATTTTGTTCATTTAAATCAACGATTTGCCAAAAATAGTCCTGAAACCCTAACAGCATTGATTTTGGTAGATGACACAAGAAGGCCAAGATACAAGAACAGATTCTTATGACCAAGTTCCTATTGGGTGATAACTAGTGAATTACTTAAGAGAGTTGTATCATGAAGTCTCGTCGTGAACGTCTCGTGAGGTACGGTTCCGTGGTGGGTTCAGCAGTAGCAGCCCTCACGCAGGTAGAAATGAAGATGAAATTTGAGAAATAAATCTTCCCATGTTCTTATACCACTTACTATATATAAGTGGTATAAAAACATGGGAAGTTTTATTATTTCACAATTTTTCTGGTAGGCTCCTATCACATGGCAACGGCTACACCAATTTAACAAATAAAAATGTTTTCAGTAATTTCCTTCCAATTGAAAATGTGTCAAATGATAGTTTATATGCTATTCCGAATAAATATTAACGTCAGCTGGATCTAGTCAGTAGGAAGATTGTCAGCTGATGCAGAGAAGGGTTTAACGTAGAAACCAGGCAGAAGAATAGCCTTCGAATAAAACAGCTGACGAGTTTTCCCTCGGAATACTGCCAGCTGATTTTTGAACTCATAATACCATATTAACCATTTTCAACCGGGGGGAAATGAGATATCCAATGTTATTTGGCATCATTCCTATGAACTTACTGAAATGAACTAGGTATCTTATTGCTGGGTTTCTTTTGAATCGATTTCCTTTACAGATTTTGATAAATTGAATATATGCGGCTTGGCAAAAATTTATATATTCTGACAAATCAAACTCATAATTCATTGAAACTTAGATCTATGTTGAATAATAATAATTTTAAAAAATTATTAAATTTCATTTTCCAATATAACCAAGCTTGTTTTCACTTCGGGTCATGTCACTATCATCTTTTTCATCAAAAGAGTTTTCCATTTATTGATTTCTAAATGCAGTTTTTCCACTATTATGTAAGGAAGCGTAGAGTGGATATGCAATATTTTTTCCTAATTTTGACATCAATGTCGAGATTAGCTTAATTTCGACATCCGAGTCAGAATTAGTGCTAATTTCAGGTTTCAACTCGAATTCAAGGAAACTTACAATATCGGTTGAAGTCAGTGAGATATCAGAACTCTTTTAAAAATCGCTCATTACTACAGAAACAGATTAAAAACTAAATTCTTAGTTGACTTATTTATGCAAAATATTGATAATTTATAATTTTATTAAGTCGTGCCAAAATCAATATTTTTCTGACCAATACAAGGTCAGCAACAGCATCAACAACAATATAAAATGTTTACAGTATGAAATGTCAAGGATATTTATTTTTCCGAGAAACGCATTTTTTCACCAATGCAATTTTGCATAACCCACGATATCAACAGGCTTGATTGTCAATACAGTACCCAAAAATATCTGAGTTAGAGAACGACATTATCATCGGATCCTTTGATGTTTAGGGGTCCTATAATTTTGAATAAAAGACCGTTTTTTTAAACAGTGTAGGCTTACTCATTACCGTTCGCAAATAAAATATACCTGCTTACTCACGTATCAAAAACCGGTTATATGAGATGCCAAGTTCTATGAAAATAATAATAATAATGCTATCGGAAATAATGCACCCATATGGTCATGAGAGGCTGATTACTAGTAATGTGTGTTACATTTTTTTTATTTACTGATTCAGACAGTACAAAGTGCACCATTTTTTTTTATACTAGGGTTCAAAGTTGAACTATCTCCACTTGAGAAAGCATGATCATATGCATGTTCATTATTTTTGTCATTTTTATTTTGTATCTTCCCTTCTCCATTTCTCTTCTCTCCCACCATTTCTGTATTTCATTATCTACCGTCCTTTCTTTCTCTACCATAGGTTTGCTTTTTCTGTTATGTCTCTTCCTCTATTTATGGGCGCTTGCTCTATTTACGAATGTCACAATAGATTGACTTTTCTTCGAGTTTGAAGCCCGTCGCTTTTTGTAATTTCTACCTGACGTTTCGCTGGCGCGAGTGGCTAGCTTCTTCAGAGGCTCATATATCTTGGCCTTCAAACCCGAACAAAAGCAGTAATACTAATATGGTAGATTGTTACTAATGTTCCATATGTAACAAAGTGTCGCACACTGGTTGAGATGAGAATTTGTGTCAAAATTCAAATTTTATGAATAGCGGTTCTTCCTGTTATTATTAACCCCCCTAGTGGGATTCAGGGACATTTCAGAAATTTTCGAATGGGGCCAAAATCAATTTGGACCTCCTGAATTTAATTTTGATATTATTCTGGCTGCCAATTGAATTGGACACCAGGGGGGGAAGAAAAGGGTGAATTTTCGAAATTTTCGAGTGGAGTACTAAAATATATATAATATTTTTTACGTTCAAAATATAAATATTTTTTTGGCGAAAATGAGTTCTTATCACAAGAAATGAAACATTTATAAATCACAAAATTTGAAATATAGATCCATACTATAAGGCAGTTAAAATAACAGATATTTGGGAAAACTTGAACTAAAGAATTCACTTGAAATAATAAAACGATCACAAAAACTGAAAGATTTAATTTGAGAAATAAAACATTTATTTGGAAAAATCAAATCAAAAAGAAATTTAATATATTCAAATTTGCAAAGATTTGGTCACTTTTTGTACAGGAAAATAAATTTTGCCCTTCAGAAATTGTGGAGGAATATGAAAGTTCTGTTTCAACCATTCCGAATTTTTATTTATACATTTTTCATAGCAGTAAGTCTAATGTTTCCAGCACCAGTGACGATGAGAGCAGAAAAATAGAGATTTTTATTCTTTCGTCGTCATTTGCCTAATATTTCTCTATTATTAACGAGAGTAAAACATTTCTGGTGGTACCACTGATAAATTGTAAATTATGGTTGCGGAGCTGATCGTAAAGTGTTTAGCTGATCATCTACGAACAACATTCCTAGATATTAAGCAAGTATTCAGTTTTCAACCAAACTAATTACAGGCTTATGCATCTCTAACGAGATTTTGTAAGTTTTTTGGTTTCCCCTCTCCCCTTTCAAAATCGACCCCGATACAACAGTGATGTTATAAGAATTTCAAAAATACCCTATGAAATCCTCAAGGAATACTTTAGAGTTGAATTTTTTCCTTATGTTAATTTTGCCCCTTTATGATCACAAGAACAGGAATAACGGACCAGGGGGGGTCACCATTCATGGACTGCGTGAAATCTTGCATTCAATTGAATGAAATCCCGCAAAAAAAGTGACAGACTAAAACAATGCAGAGTTAATAGAAAAATCACTCACTTTTAAGGCATTTCCCAAAAATTCACCAAACGGAAGTGACAAACAAGTGAATGTATCACAAGAGAATGACGGGTGTAAAGATTTTTTTAAATCACTGCGCCGAATACGACTGGTTTTGAAAATACCATGGGAAACATTGCAATGTACTACGTGTTATCGCTTTGATGCGCCAGGGTTGCAAATAGCCGTTAAATTCAGTGAACGTAGGTTCTAGACTACATATACAACAACTTCTATTATTTTTCGACCACACGTAAGTATCTAGATTTTTCGAATTTTGCCACCACAAACTTTCATCTGAACCAGTGTTTGTCGGTTTGCTTGATTTTAACTTCCTGCGACAATAATTGTTTAGTAATTTAACTAGCTACTCAACTTAACACTACTAAATTCTCTTCTTGTATCTTTGTTTTCCTCGCTATGTATTATTTGTGCTGAACAAAATCGAATGAAAAAATACCCATAAATCTATCTCACCCGGAGCCGAACAAAAAAAAGTACTCACCATCTTTAGTACTCAGCTGCAGTGAAGAATCTTTTGTCAGCGATTTCATTAGCGAAAATTTTGGAGTGATTGTAATTGGCGGCGAATCTCTACCACTTTCAGCTTCTGCTGATTCACTGGAGTCAATTATGTCAGGTTCCTGAAACAAAATTATTTGCATTTCCGGACCCACACAAAAAAAAACTATGACAATATCTCTTACAATCGAGAGAAGTAATCGAGTCCAGAGTATTTTAGCCACATACGCATTTTTTTATTAGGAGTACAAATACGATTTGAAGTCTTTTGAAATTGTATCAATATTTCTGAAACATGTATCTAGAGACCATTCATTCATGTCCATTTTATGTTGGTTTTCGAAAGTGAGAGACATAATCCAGTAATAATAATTTTCTCAAAAAAAGACCCTTTTTCAAGAGGCCAGTTCTTATATTAGGTCGAAAAAGTTGGATGTTTATCAACAGGTGTTGAGTTGGTAAAGTTATTCATGTATCAAAGATGTTGGATATATATTTATGCTCTAAGGGCGAATCATACATAGCCGAAAGCTTTGGTAATCGCCTGAGGAAATCGCAATTATTCACATAGACTGTAAAGCTATACTAGTATAGTTCATTATTGCAACAACTTTATAAGTATTTGAAAAAAATCTTTAATCCGATTCTATATAAACACTTCCTCTTTTGAAAGTAGATACAAACATAGAATAGGAAAACTATCAAATTCGAAATGTTAAAATACACATAAATGTTGTTCATGTTCCTAAGGAACCTGGTTTAGGATGAGTTCAAAGCAGTTTTTCAGTTAGTTGTACTACGACGAGTTTCAGGAGATACTATTTTCAGTATTTAGATGGGCGACTACTTCTGACTGGTCTGAAACCGACTTTATTCACGCTCGAGGATAGAGTACCTACAATATTATGTAGCAGAAACTGTTGTTATCATTGAACGAGTAGGTATGATGAAAATCAGAGTATCATTACCCTAACAGCATATCAATATTAGTAGGAGAGCTGGTGAACAATTTTTAGTAGGTTCTTGAGACACTACAAAGCTGAAGGGTGACCCCTATCAACCATTGATTTTTTGTATAAGGGAAACTGAAAAATATATTCGAGGCATTTCGGAATTTTCATATCTTCGAAGTTAAATATTTAAGGAATCGAGAACTAGAATAGCCATACCGATTAGTCGTGTATAAATGTCAGCCAGAGTAGTGAAAAATTATTTTTTGAATAAACGAAAAAACTATTCTTGAGGCACGCTGGCATTTCGGGAGAGTAATATGGACACTTAGAGATAAATAATCTGAAAAAGCCATATCAATTCGATTGAACTTTTACCTGTCAAGAATGTTTCATATAAGTGGGGGTGAAGAGCACTATGCGTTGTTTGCGGTGTGAGAGCCTATATCGACGGTACCTCTCGCTCAAGGTTTCTGCGACATTGAAAATATTCCATGCTATCCAAAACTCCTAGTCTATTATCGATGTGTCGATTTAATGAAAGTATACATCAAACTGTAAAATCTGCAATTGTGAGACATTTTGGAAATGAATAACAATTTGGAACTACATAAAACAACCTCAATATTGCCGTAGTTGATGGTTTTTGTTTGTTACACACACTACACGATCTACCATCTACATTTGGAGGAAATTCTGATTAAATATTTCGTGTCTTGACAGCCACGAGTTGATATAATTTTCGATCAATACTTCAACCCATCGATTAAGGACTATGAACGTGTGCGCCGGAATGAACAAAACACTCTTGATTTCAATACCATTGGTTCGAATTAAACTCGGCCTCTAGATTTCATGAAAGAATTAAAAAAACCTATTCAAACAGAGTTTTGTTCGTTTTTGATAGATCATTGGGCTACAGAAGGATGGGTTTGATTTATTGGTGACAAAATGATAAACTCAAACTACGATAATTGCTATTCCTCTGAGCCATTCGTGTCGCAGAAACCTTGAGCGAGAGATACCGATACCGCAAGCTACGCATAGTGCTGTTCAGCCGCACTCAAATGGAACATTCTCGATCGTCTAGCAGGCAAAAGTCCCATCGAATTGATATGGCTTTTTGGGATTATTTATCTCTGAGTGTCCATATTACTCTCCTGAAATGCCAGCGTGCATCAAGAACATTTTTTTCGATTATTCAAAAAAACATTTCTCACTAATTTGGCAAACATTGTATGTTATTATTATGTTGACCTGGAAAAAAAAATACATGAAAAGGATATGTTTGTAATGAGATAACCTCATTAATTGGGTGAAACGAAATCTAATCATGTATACATAATTTGCTATATTGATTTATCAGTAATTACAAAATAGTCAATGATGAATCACGAGTTTTATAGATGATATGTATTCGCAATGAAATGAAAACCATTTTGGCATCGATAATAGTAAGCTATTGGTGCAGATTAGTGAAGGCGGTTAGAGAGGTTGATTTTTTTTTTAAATATCATAATCATATCACACACAAATCTTAACTTGAATAACTAGAAATATGATGAATAACAAAATAATACGATCCTTGTTTTGTAAACAGGGAAACCTCGAACTTTCGAATTAAAACATTCGTTTGCCTCATTTTTTATTCATGAATTAACGACCATGTGTATTACCAAACCAGTCAACAACAATAAAAGATGTCTACTTAAACAAAATTAAATATAGTTTTACAGATATTAAGTGTTGCAAAGTGAAGAATTATGGAACAAAAATCAAGGGATTGAAGAATTTTCAATTCTCAGTATGACAATTTCAGACAATTATAAAATGATTGAATGGTGTTTTTTAAGAAACATTTTCTCGACCAAAATCACATAGAGAGGAAGAAAATCCGATTTGAAGAGAAATTTTTATAACAACGTTCTAAAAATTGTTAAAACTGGTAATCCTCCTTACAGTAGCAGTAAAATGAAAAAATATAGATGTCCCCAACAAAGAACCTTGCTTTTCGAGTATTCAGAAAAAGATAAAACAGTATTTCATTATTATGAAGTCTGATTCACCACACGTGAATCTTGACAACAATAAAATTTGGCGTATGAAGTGGTGATGGAAATATTATATCTCTCAATCAATCAAAAGGTAATCCGAATCGTATGATCACTGTTTCAGATAAAAAAACCTTGGACTCCTGAATTTTAAACATCCTTCATCTTATTTATTATTCAAGAACTAATGGCCACTAACTGTCAGTCCACACAGATGGGAGATGTTAAGTCGAACATTATCAAATATATTTTCATTATGCCAGATGAGCAGAATTCGGGTCGAAGCATGGGGATCTGGAAAACGGTGGGAGTTACAGAAAAGGTTAAATGAAAGCAAAGTTGGGTATTATAAAACCAACAGTTATAAAGTCTGAAATTCTGAGCTGGTTCCCTTACTCTGAGAGATATACAGGATAGAGACAAAAAATCGATTGTATTCTTATATTATTCATATCTGCTTTTGAATGAATTTATAAGAACTGTTTGCACTTTGTTATTGTAACTTTCAATGAACTGTAGAATAATGCTTGAAGGAGTTTACAGGTTGTTTTATTCTTTGGATTTTTGACCAGATTCCTTATGGAGATACCTGTCGAAATCTCAATTTATTTCGAGAATAGTGAAGTCATCATCAGTAAAGATTGGATATTCTGAAAGTTCAGAAAGTGTGTGTCGGGGGCTTTTCTATCGTAATAATATGAATTCATATCAATTCCTCATTCGTTGTGATGATATGAATGTATCGAATAGTCTTCTGAACAATTTGTCCAGATGTATGTATAACAATGAGAAACGCACAGAAACAAATGAAAAATTTCGAAATATCCGGTCGGTGGCCGAATTAGCAGATGCTCTCGCTTGTTATCAATTTATTTTCTCAACTTTCGATTCGCTATGGATTCTATCCCCTGTGCATGAATCCATTCTTTACTGAGGTGCAGCGGAGTTTGCTGCTGTATAACGGTTGATAATGGAACTGAGAGAGATAAAATAGAGTATTATTCTTCAACGTAGTGAAGATGACTTGTTTGCTGTAGCACGGTGAACAAGGGACCTAAGTTTACGCTATTCAATTGAAAACATTCTTTACTATGATACAGCGTTATTTCAGCAAAGTTTGTTTAACAAACTGCATCTGAGTTGCTTGAAATTTTTGAACACATACAGTGTCCGGCATAATGTTAGCAGCATATGGAAAACTTTTTCATTATTGATTTCTCAAAAAAAATCATTATTGATAAAAAGCTCTGCTTCATCCCAAACCTGAATTGCATACACCAGAATAAAATTTTTCACGACACTTTACGAGGGAGATGAAAAAACATGCTTTAATTTCAAGAAAATATGATCCCATCACTTTATTTTTCACGGTAGAATCAAAAGTCAAGAGGAAATATTGTTCGGAATCGAATGTTGATCCAGAAATTCAAATCATAGCCACCTATGACCATTTTAATTTTTCAACTTTTTTTCCCATTGACGATATGAGGAATACAGACTGTGCTAGATGAATGGCATATTGTTAGATATGATGATATCACTCCATGGATATCCTCACCTTCCTCGCTTCTATCAGAAAATCACATTTATTGAAATATGTGACGGAATTTCGCAAAATCTTGCTGAATTGTAAGGCGATGCCTTGCATCGTGAACATTTCTTAGTATCTGGGGAGTTATTCCCCGTATACAATCCCTGATAGTATTCTCCAGATGAGATATATTTTGAAACGGTCTTCTTGAGTACACCTTTTGTTTGAGATATCCCCATAAAAAAAATCCAAAGGAGTGAGGTCCGGTGACCTGGCGGGCCAAGCGTTATTGGAATATCTTCCAATCCATCGATTTGGAAATGTTCTGTTCAACCACCTTCTCACTTCTCTCGTAGAATGTACGGATGCACCGTCTTGTTGAAAGTACATTCCAGCTCTCATGTCCAATGGAATATAATCTAAATAATCGGATAGAAGTGTTTGCAGCATTCTTAAGTATCTTGGAGAATTTAGTGGTTGTCTGAAAAATACTGGTCCAACAATAACGTCATTAAGAATTCCGCACCAGACGTCAACTTTGAAGTGATATTGATCTCTACATTGTATCCTGAAATGGGGATTATTATCTGCCCACCACATGCAATTCTTGGAGCTGACTACCCCATTTGATGTGAAGGTTGACTCGTGACTGTAAAGAATTTTTTTCGAAAACTGTCTGTTATCTCCTATCATAGACTGAAACCAGAAACAGAAATCCAAGCGATTATCCGGATCTCTCGGTTTCAAAGTGTGTACGAATTTTGGTTTATACGGCTTGAATTTATTATTAGCTAAAACTCTTCTCACTGATCGTTCGAATATACCAAAATTGTCTCTTCGTTGCGACAATGACATTCTTGGATTTTCAACCGTAGATAGCATAATATTCATAACAGTTTCCTCATTTTCAGTAACCGCTCGTCTATGCAGTAGGTACTTTGTATTTTTTCGAAACCGATCCAGATTCCCTGAATGTTTTTAAAATTCTTGAAATTGTCGAATTATGGAAGTTTTCACCTGGATGTCTTTCATTAAAAATATCGGCAGTCTTTTTACAAGTATGATAGTTGTCACCATGTATCATCACAATCTCCACTCTTTCCTGTATACTCGATGTATGTCGATCAGCCATGATTGACTTGAAAAACTACTGAAATTACTAGACAGATTTTTTATGGAAGCTATTATTCTTGATGCGTCAAAAATGGTTTGTTTACAAAAAGAATTTGTTTTCAAAGCCAACTGTGATCGGAAAATGTTCTGTATCTCAATCGGTTAAAGTAAAAAGCGGTGATTATCGCAGTGGTTGAACGGTCGCCTGGTGACTGAAAGGTACCAGTATTGATTTCCAGCCGGTGAGCTGAAATTGCCTTTACTACATTTTTCACGGTGAATAATTCAATGAAATTTTGTATATGCTTCCTAATGAGAAACTATACAAAAATTATCATATTTTACAATTCCTGATTTTATTCGAAGAATAACTACCAGATAATAAAAGATGTCCACAATTCACGCCGTTCAATGCAGTGTATCGAAAATGTAGGCCTCCACAGAATAATGGGGCATATTTGTATCACAAAATTCGTGTGAAAATAAATTAATTTTCATTCTGGTAAAATACTTTGGAGACAATTCAGTTTTGATTACTATTTGCAGCAAGATTTTGCGAAATTCCGTCACATATTTCAATAAATTTGATTTTCTGATAGAAGCGAGGAAGGTGAGGATATCCATGGAGTGATATCATCATATCTAACAATATGCCATTCATCTAGCACAGTTCTCCTCATCGGGCGATGAGGAGAAAATGGAAAAAAGGTTGAAAAATTAAAATAGTCATAGGTGGCTATGATTTGAATTTCTGGATCAACATTCAATTCTGAACAATATTTCCTCTTGACTTTTTATTCTACCGTGAAAAATAAAGTAATTGGATCATATTTTCTTGAAATTAAAGCATGTTTTTTCATCTCCCTCGTGTAGTGTCGAGAAAAATTCAGTTCTGGTGTATGCAATGATTTTTTTCAGAAATCAATAATAAAAAAATTTCCATATGCTGCGAACTTTATGCCGGACACTGTATATGCATTCAGTTTCAAAATTATAACCCTCCAATTTCGGAGATGAAATCATTATTCTCCTTATTTCTTGTGCCGAAGAACGATCATATACCCGTTTTCATTCATTAGGCACCTTCTACAACAAATCACACCTCCTTCAACACATCTTTTCTAATTATAACAATTTGTCATCATGAAACTTGAATGTGAATTCCCAATACGATTTTGCGTCACGATGCTCATTTATTCTAACCACCAAGTCGTATCGGAAATTTTGATTCGAGTTTCATGACGAAGAAAGATCATTCTTCTGGAATAACTGTTGAAGAGGGTGGAATCAGTTGTAAATGTCTTCTGGCATATAAAAATGTGTGTGTACCAATCGTAAAATTGCGAAAAAAAGAGGTAGATAAGGCTATTTTTCTGATTTTCAGAGGGCTATAACAACTGACGCGAAACATTGGGATTATTGTCAACGATCAAATGCAGTAAAGAATGTTTTGTTTCAATGCATCGACATAATCCTCAAACCTTACTATGAAATGTTTCGCTATACCATAGGAATGAAATCAAAATATGGGTATTGGCATTACAGTATTCACTTCCGTACAGCGTGATGCTCCGCTGCTCCTTATTAAGGAATGGATATACGAATCACGACAATTTTTTCTGGTTGACTCTATGCGATATGCAGTGGGTTTTCTGGGATCCTAAATAGTTGAAATAAGCAATGGTCCACTGAAAAAAAAACAGCAAATTGCTCCAAAGTAATACAGCATTCCTTTTCCGCACAAGATTCAGCTTTGTCGGTGCAATCTGATCATAACTTAATATTTTCGAATAAAATGAACATTTTGAAAGGTATTTCATATAATCAATATGGCCCGAAAAGTATTGAAAATAAATACAGACCCATATTAAAAACTCCAAAATTGAAGGTTTGAAAACAATGCCCAGTGATACATATCCTTGAGCATACTTTAACGGCCCAATAGAAGTTATAATGACAATGCGCAAACAGTTTTCGGCAAGATTATTATATATTCAATCGAATCAGGTATAATTATTTCTTTATATGAGTTATGTCGTGTCCTTCTCTAGAATGTCTAGAACATTATATTCTTACGAAATCGAAATGAATCCCATAACACCGCCGCTGAGT
Source organism: Zygogramma bicolorata (assembly GCA_032362365.1). Taxonomy (NCBI): domain Eukaryota; kingdom Metazoa; phylum Arthropoda; class Insecta; order Coleoptera; family Chrysomelidae; genus Zygogramma; species Zygogramma bicolorata. The sequence goes on along the minus strand of JAVJAQ010003054.1, from coordinate 74,824 downwards.
ATAATTAAAAAAGGCTGGAGTGTTGAAAGTTTTAATCAGTTGAGGAGTCCAAGTGTTTTAAAAGCGAATTAAAAGTCAGTGCAGTAGTTGTATTTCATAGTGAAGTTAAAGGAAGTAGTTCAGTGTTGTTTGGATCATAATTCAGATAAACGAACTCAGAAATATCGAAACAATATTTGAAAATCTTATTAACGAGAAGAATACAATCAAATGAATTGGAAGAGATTTTTTCTTTCAAATCGAAGTAGTAGTAAACGTTGCGAGAATGTGTTCAGTTTTTCAAAAGGAACAAATCAATTTTTTGAAATCATGTTAAAAGGCAATAATAAGTAGAAATAGAACTTTGTTTTCACTTTTCAACCGTAGGGCACCCCCTTCGGTTCTGTTAAAACATATCAAAAATAGACATGAGCCTACCTCGATATCAGGTTCTATGATAACAGGGGAAGCCGTTCTTGCCTTCTCCCACACAGTTCTCATGAATACCAGGGTACTATCTCTCGACATGAGACTTCCAAAAACATGCTTGTCTTCACTGGTGGCCACCCCAACAGCATTTGGAATTATCCTCGCCGTCTTCTCTTTGGTTATGTCTTCTACTGTCAGAATTGGTATGAGCAGCTGAAAATTCAGAATATGACAGAAATAGGTATTATCAAAGAAAAATATTTCGAATATACTGAATATTCGTGTAATACAGGAATTGATTATCATTTATTTGTAAATCACAAGACTCTGCATCATTTCGTAATATAAGGGCAAGTCAATACATGATCTCATGTTCCCACTATTCCTGTTATTGATGTTACTTTTGAACGAATTAAAGAAATTAATTAAAACAAAGGTTCGTTTTGGGGTATTTCTTGAAACATTCTTGTCAATAATCCTTTTGGCCATATTTTTCTTATGATTGCAACTTTTGATTTTATATTTTTGGTAAACGCTATTTTTTACTGCTCTAATATTTCATGATATCCGATGTTTTCGAATTTGAATGATTATACATTTCAGCTTCACAACAACCACCTATTTCACAAATCGTACAATACCATAACTTCATGCTCATTTAAAACATCTACTCAGTTCGTTCTGCTGTTTTTTCAATTCAGTGTTTATTTATTATAGAAATTTGAAGTCACAATATTTATAGAAAAATGCAAATTAATCAATGATATATAGTTAAAAAATATCGTGAGTCAATGAGTATGAATCACTTATTCTTTTCGATGGCATGTGTTCTGGAAAAAGTTCTAAGCAGATGGCGCTGCATAGGATGGAAATTATGTCCGTCGTCATAAGGCTAACTTATTATTGATTTCGTACACGAAATCGATTAACTTCGTATTTATTAATTCATTTATCATCCTTGGACGGTTCAGCCAACATTTTTGTTCATAATTTCTCCCCCAACTCTAACAAAAGAGTAACTAAATATAAAGCACACTTTGTTTTGGTTTGTTAATTTTGTTTGGCCCACAGACCTGATCAAACTGAGAGTTCTGCGGTTTGACTCCATTTCACTAAGGCCTCTTGGCCTTACTGTAGAGTTTCAATCTGTAGACTAAAAAAAATGCCGTGCTGTGTTCTGCAATATGGCTAATAAAAGCAAAATGATTAATTTCTGCCTCAAAAAATGAACCTGACGTATACCTATTCGATGTTGAATATTTTTTCAAAAAGTGGTGTACAGTGTACATATTCGGATTCCCGTTTTTCAGCCTTTTCAAATAAATTTATGTAACATCGGACAAAAATATTTTTTGAAGTAGTAATTTTCTCGGATGTCTAGACGTAAGCGAAAGTCTAAAATCTTTCTGTTGTAATCCGGTTTCTATACAAATACAGTGTGTAACAACGCAAACTTAACAGAGCCGTTTTTGAATATAAAGAGTAAGAGTTTTGAAAAAAGGTCGGACACGTCGATTTCTCATTGAAAGGGGACACCATCCAGACTAATCAGATATTTTGTAGTACGCACCCCCTCGGAGGGGTGCGTCCGACGACCCTTATTTAGATAGGGAAAGTAGGTCGAGTGGCACCTCTTGTTTTAAATGTATTTCGATTACCTTTACAACTCTGTTGAAAGCAAATTTTTGTAACGATTGGTAACCAACCCCATCCCCCGAAAAAATCTCCTCGTAATAAACAAAAAATACGAAATCACATGGACACGTATTAGCAGGTTGTCATAAAAAGCAAAAATTTATTTTTTTATGGAAGTTCTGAACGTAAATTGTACCTTAAAAACAATTTGATTTATTTTAAACAGCGTTGAACTCAATACAAATACCTTTAAAACTTCAAATTATCTCGAAAACTAATCATCACAAAAATTTTCTGTTAACAGAATTGTAAAGGTATTCGAAAGACCTTTAAAACAAGGTGCCACTCGACCTACTTTCCCTATCTAAATAAGGGTAGTCGGACGCACCCCTCCGAGGGGGTGCTTACTACAAAAAATCTGAGTAGTCTGAAAAGTGTCCCCCTTTAATTAGAAATCGACGTGTCCGAGCTTTTTTAAAAATCTTACTTCTTATATTCAATAACGGCTCTTTTAAGTTTTCGTTGTTACACAATGTAGGTATGTATTAATGACGTCATTTGCCAAACAAGAATCTAACTTTCACAATATCTCGGTTTAGTGAATTCCGTGGGAGTTTAATGCATCTTGAATGTTGAAGTTACGCGACAGCCAGTCATGGTATATGAGTACGCATTTTTGGAAAAAAAAGCCCAGCAATGATGTGAAATATCATGTCCCATACCTGGAGTTTGTAAGTCTTCAGTGCGATTTGACGAATCCTCTTATATTTATTACACCTTTGAAAATGGTTTTGCAAATCAAACCAAATCAAAAACCAAAATAATTAGCAAACGTTCTCATCGTATATCATTCATGAACATTTGACTTATTAACCAATTTTTCTTGAAAATGCTAAATTCGTTAGCAGAAATCGCATCTAGAGCGAGTGATATCAATTTGGTGTTATAGGATGATAGTCAGAAGTATTCATTTTATCTTGACCTTGACTTTGAGGTGCCCCACTGATGGCATTGCTGAATGCGAATTTCGATTTATGTATACTAAATATTGACATAGGGCAATTCACTCGGAATTTCATATCGAAATTCCATTGAGAATTTCAGGTTGGATTTGTGTAATTCAACTTGGATCTGCAGGATTTCTATTCTATAGTCTGTTCACTGGACAGATGAAGTTGTGATCTGGTCGTGATTAGTCAAGTATTATTGGTTCACAGATTTGGTCCTTTATATCCAGTTTATACCTTGTATTGGGGTTAACTTGGGTGACACACAAAGCGGAAGTTATCACCCCATCTCTTCGGGAACGGACTATAGTGAAAGATTAATTGCCGGCCGGAATAAGCCATTTCTCACCTTGGTGACGTATCCGAACACGTTCGAATAGAACGCGAAGTAGTTCTTGGTGATGTAAAGGTGGCCCTGTAGCAGGATATCCCCTATGAGCGCGCACGAGTAGTGGTTGAGCACCTTCTCATCGTCCTCGACGTTGGGAAAGTGGCGCAAGAATTTCTTCTGTCGCGCCTTCGAGGTGGTATGCACCTTGGGCTCCTTGCCTCCTGCCTTCGGGCTGGGCGGATCGGGAGGCTGCGCCTGCGCCGTCATTATCGGCGTCGACGTCGACAGGTGTTTCAGAGAAGCCCTGAAACAGAGAAAATACAGTTATAATGATGACTTCACTTAGAGTTATGAGATTTGAATCTTTTAGATCAGGTTGTAAAAGGTTTTTTTCCTTTTATTGACCACCTTCCCTAACAACAAAAAAACTACACTGGGTGACAACGAAATCATTGGACACGACGACATTCAGTTGTTAGCAGAGTTGGGAAATTTGATGTTTTGAATATAGGTAGAGTTCAGTGAAGCCGATATTTTCAATAATGTATCGATTATTGAACGTCACTTCCGGTTTGACTGGAGGTGAACCCAAGTCAAAAAGTTCAAATGGAAGCCTGTATATTTTTTTTCGACAGAATATAAAAAGCTCTTCTCGAAGATATGATACAACTGACCAGCCAGAATCCAATTGGCGACATAAGACTTTTTTTCCCAAATCCAAGATGGCGGCGTTGAGAAAATCAGATTGATGACAAAAGAAAACATTCATCATAAATTCACTTCCTTTTTTGTTTTGCTTCGAAATTCCACTTCAACTACAATTTTTTCGATAATCTTGATAGAAAATATTTAAGTTGAAACAAAAAAAATCCTCTTTCCTATGAGAAATGGTGACTATTTTATGCATTACATATAGGAGGAATTAGGATTTTCGAAATATTGAGATCCCATACTGATTCGGAATAATAAAATGGAATGCACTAAATATTCAGCATTTTTCAAGGAAAAAGAGGAACACTTTAAGGTTGAATTCCAAAAAATGTTACATACATACTTTTTCCACATTTCGCTTAATTTTTTTATTATTCTCTAAATAATGCCCAACTTATTTATATAATATATTTTTTTTCGATTCCATTGCTCTCAATGTTCTTCTTTTGATTTTTTTTTCACCCATTGAGTTTTTCCAGCTCTTTATCTACATTTTCACGTTATCAACACCATTATAATTTTGGAATTATCATTTTTCATTTTAGAATTTTTACATATTTTTTTACTCAGTAAAATTTCCTCAGGTGTTTAAATTTTTTTGACACTCACCTATACAACTTCATCAGCTTATTGATGTTCATTTTTTCGCATATTATAATTCATTTGACTATTTTCAAAATCTTTCCTCAGGTGATTTTTCTTTTTGAATTAACATCACGTGCTTTTTTGTTCACTACGAATCATTTCGTTGCTTTCTAGTTTTAGGTAGTATTCATTTCATTTTTAATTTTTCTCGATTTCTTTCTTTAATCATTTTCTGATATTAGCAGCTCTATTTTCAGTTTTCACATATTTTATACCATTATTTTCCCAATTTCAATAAGCTTACTTTCATTTTCAAACCTTCATCAATTTCGACTCATTCAATTTTTGCTACAGATTCAAAAGGAGTTGAAAAAAATTACCAGGTTCTCCCCGTTTTAGAAAATCCCATTTTCTAGTGCTAAAAATGAAGGTATGTGAAACTTGACTATTAACAAACTTCTTCTTTATGAATCAATGCGTTCTTCCTATTAAAATATATTAGGTACCACTTTGAAGAGTATTTTTTGGCATTGGTACCCATTTTGCTTATTTCAAGTACGCCCTAGCAATGAAAGCTCGTGTTGTAGAGTTGCTATGGCAATATCAGCAACTCAAGAAACGTGAAGTATGAGACATATTGCACATTATGATTTTTCTCATTTCCTTGACAATGAAGGGAGTATTGCTGCCACATCACGAATAATAATAATACATGCTGTTTACAAAGCGTACCAATACGGAAATGGCGAAAACGTATATACCTATAGGCCGCGGGCATGTGACGTCACATGACAACTGTCAATCAGCCTGCTGAACAACAAAATCGTATTTCCATAAACAACAATGGTAATTTAATGAGATTATAATTGCAATTCTGAGATACAAAATGTTTTGAACATACCGTTGCCCATTTCAACTTATCAGTAGTTAATAAATCTACTCTTTGGGCATGGCCCAGCTCTTCAGGTTGACTGACAGTCATTCGATATCTGAAGTTAAGCAACGCCGAGCGCGGTACTTGGATGGGTGACCACGCAGGGAAATACCGTGTCGGAAGCCCGTATAGCTGCAGCAAAATAGAATATCATAGCTTTCAGACAATATATCAATGAGCACAAGATATACTGAGGTTATGTCGTCGTCCTTGATGTTGCTGATTTAATTCTTTATAACCGACCGTTATCGACAATCCAATTACCGCACTATTATTCAACGAACAAATCAGTATTGAACCCAGAGAATGTCATATGAATAAATGAATATCAATAAAGGAGTACTCACTTCTCGAGGCAAAATTTAATCATATTCATAACCATTTTCGCGAAGTAAGAGTCACTGAATGATTACAAAAAATGCGAAATACCTACTCGTTTTGCTTGATCGGGGCTGACGTCAAAAACAAATCTGCACAAGGCTCGGTCGTTATCATTAATGCGAAATGTATGTTTTGTAAATGAAATAACGGTATAACAATTATATGGTGAATTATTTTCTTGGTCTATGTCCTTCTAAGCGATGACTGGTAGTGTTACAATGGACAAGAAGAAGTGGTTCTTAATCGTCATATCGTGAATAGTTTTCTCAGAGAGTTGTAAATATAAAAGGAATCCGATGATGGAATGTTCATTCATGAATTTTGGTACGATCATCGGTTGCATCACACCAATTCACCACTGATATCGTATGGATCACAACTATCAAATTCCATTTGTTTTTAAGGCATAGTAAAATATCAATGTATTTGATGATAGCTATATCAAATTGGTCAAAAAGATGGCAAGGGAGTGGATCCTAAGAAAAACAATTTACATTACTGTATTTTCATACCATATTCAAATATGTTAGATAGTCAATCGCTCATAATTCTCAAGGCTATGGAATTCTCCATAATTTTTTCCATTTCAGGAACATATATAACAGTATATAAAATGTTTGAAACATTTCTATGGGTCTAATGACGTGAATAAATATTTGCCAAATTTAAAATGATGATTTGAATGTATCAAATAGAAGATTTGAGATAAACATTCGATAAAAAATAATTTATAGAATTATTTAGAAAAAAGATAAATCATAATCATATAGAGATACCGAGAAACTTAAAAAAGTGAATGAAATTCTGAGAGGAAATGAAAATACCAGTTTAGCATGAATAATGAAAAAAGTATGTAATAAAAGTATTGAAATATTTCCAAAGAATCAACTTGCGTGTGCTCATGGCTTTTCGATTCATGTTTTTTAATTGATTTTCATTTTTTGAAATGTTCATATAACCATTAGATATTTCAGTTTTCATATTCTTTGATTCTCATTTTGAATTCCTTTTCATTTAATGGTTGAATCAAATTTTTCCATTGCAATTGATAAGTTCCCTTTAATCGATTCAATGCGTTTTTGACACAGTTTAATAGGGTGAGATAATAATGGCAACATCGTCAACCACAATAAAAAATCCATTGAGTCTTGAAGCTACACATCAATTCGATATGAACCGAAAACAAATTCATTGAAATTACACTTGGGATGAAAGGCATCACCATCATTTTAGACTATTAATAAATACACACAATTAGTTATAGGAAGAGATGTTGAGGTAGAGAAACTTTGTCATCATTCAGGGTCTGTTGCAAATGGTGTCCATCTCAAACGGCCTATCCAACTATAATACGATGAGCAAAAATGCTGTTCTATACAGTATGCAGTGGATTTTTTTACAACAGGGATGTATCATGGTTTTTTCCTCCTGTCGTAAGATATGCTGCCATTTACTGGATGTCCAGAGACTCAAACTCCTAGCTAACCAAGTACTAGAGATCTTCAACGAGCACAGAGATCTTCATTCAGTACTCGTGCTACTTGGTCATTTGCAACAGATTCAGATTTTTGATTCTGAAGGTACAGACGCACACGGACAGGTATTTGACCCAAGAAGCTACCAAAAAGGCGATAGTTCACAAGGAATAAGCCTGATCATAGATGTCTTTGTCAGTTGTCATTTGGACACATTGATGAACTTTGACTTGTATATCTTTCCTATTCATTCGATCATCTCTACCAGTTCATCCGTTGAGAAAGGAAAAGATCAACATAAAACAGCCACGCCTCCCAAGAAACCTTAGTTACAAAAGTTCTCATGAAGATACAAACTTTGTTGACAACGACAAGTGATCTTGCATTTGTAACATGAGAAATGATTACATTTCCTGAAATCATTTCTTTCCAATATTCCCAGATTCTATTACCACCTGTAATACAATTTTACCTGGAAATCTTATTTCAATAGTTCCTAGTAACATAACTTTCTAGTGAGGTATCACAAGGGGTTATAACCTGTTATAAAAAAGAGCAATCTGTTACGCAAACCGACAGATTGTTTGTTGTATCTCTGGCGATTTCCAGATGTTATTGAATATCAATTCAAAAACCAGTTTTCTGCAAAGACGCGATTCCGTTTTTCATCTAGGTAATGTTGACGTATAAATATCATTACGAAATTCAAATGCCAATACTCTATCTCAGGGACGATACTTCTAAAAACACTTCAAACTCGTTGAATAACCCGAACAATCGGTGTTCGATGAAGCGCATGTCGAAGCCGTGGTGATTAGTTTCGTAGCTTCTTGGTATTGCTAAATACGAGAATTTGAAGGAAAAGGTAAAAAATATAGTAGTGAATTTATATACTCATGAACTTGAAATGAAATTTTGACCAAACAATACAATGCAATATTGTTGCTGAGGAAATGCAGCATGAGCGTTTTTATTTTTGTGCCGTGTTGCAAAAACTATATATTTCGATACTTAAAGGGTACTACTGCTCATTGAAAATCGTTTATTTCGAAATTTCTTGTCATCTCATAATGAACTGGATGAGTATATAACGCAGAAAATATTTTAAAAAAATATCCACTGCTAATTAACGCGTAAAATAGGTCCAGGAAATCAACGCATTTGTCTGCCGTTTATCCAACAGTTTTGGTGATGTTTGGAACGTCTTTGACATGCTGTTGATTTTACCCCTGAAGAAAACACCATCTGAGAGTGAAAAAAAATTATTCACTGAAAATTATTCACATTAAGAGACTGGTGCTCACAACAAGCGCTGTAAACATTAGTATTTTTCGGTTGGATGAAATCATTCGTAATGGAGTCAAATAAATCAAATGTTACGGATGTCAACCCTCAGAAGGTGAATGTTGTGTGACTAAGGATTAACGAGGGGCCTTACCTTATATAATTGGTGAGACGCACCAGCCCCACGCACAAAAAATAAATAACTGTATTCAATCATTCCCTCCCAACTAATAATTTGTTGAATTGTAGCTAACCCAATATTTCGAAGAAAAAAAAGTTTATAATATATCAGCTGATCGCTTAAACATGAAAAAAAAAACTTTCAATGATAACTTATAAGCAACTAAGAATTTATCATCTATTCAAATGCATCAATTGACAAGGTTTCCCTCGACTTGATAAAAGCCGTTTTTTTTGTTGATTGCAGCATTATTTCTACTATCGGCTTACAAATTCATGTGGGAGGAAATGACGTATCTTAATTATTTTCGTTATTTCGAGAAATTGAAGCAACACACGCTACAATAGAGTGTAGGGGACGCTTCAAGGGAATAATAAGATACGTGGCATTAGAAAAGAAGGACCTAGACTAGATGAGAAGGCAAACGCAGTCAGTTGAAAGTCAATGACAGTGTTCAACAAGCATTAGGATAGTTAACGTTGAACTGCACCATTTTGCGTCTCTTGCGGAAAAGCGAATCCCATTTAAAGCTATTCAATGAAGATAATTTGATCAAGTGCAGTAATGTATTCGTTGTTAGAAAATAGTATATACTAGCAGGACACGAAACTATACTTCCCGCACAGCGAAACAATTTTCAGTTGTACCACAGTGAATGAGTCGCTTTACGGCTTCTCACCGAAGTATCGGAAAGTAACAACACCATCAGAATAACCATCTTTTTTTAAATTACCTAATGTTGTTTTAATATTTCCGATTATAATTTTTATGATCCCCATACACACAGGATTGATGTACACCCCCTTTATATCTGTCAGTTTTGAAGGCAATTGATTAAAATTTGGGATATCCCATATACATAATAAGCTGCACTTTTTGACCAACAAATGATTCTTTTTACTTATGGTTTCGCCGGAAGTTACCAACGATCGATTTTCAAATAGAACACTCTGTATATTATTACAATAATATGATTATGGCACAGCCTATATATTATTATAGTATTAAAATACAGGGTGTGGTATTTGAAAATCGAAAGTTGTTATAAAAAAATCATTTGTTGGTGATTATGTATATGGAAATCCCAAATTTCAATCAATTACCTTCAGAACTAACGAAAATACGGGGGATGTACCACAATCTTATCACCCGGTATAACACTATTCATAATAAATCAGTACAATATTTGAGTTATGTAAAAAAAACAATAACATAACTAACCTTCAACATCGCAAATCACACTATCAATACGAGATCCGGCTGCGAAATCACTACGTCCATCATCAAGTGTATGAACAATAGTTATTTTTTATACTGGGCAGCAAAGTTGTAGATTGACTGCCGCGGCTGATAGTTCATAGTCGAGCGTAGCGAGTCTAGGAATTCATCTAAGGCAATAGTCAATCAATCTATTTTGCTGTCGAGTTGAACATATAATTTCATCTCCGATTGTTTATAATGATATATGTAGGATATTGTTAAGATGCCTAGAAATCCTGGTGATTCAACTGATTAGATTTTGTTTAGATTTTTGTGGCGAAAAAAACAATCGACGCTTTTGAAGGTTTCCCCTATTTTTCGGTAGAGGGCGTTATGTTCCCATTTTTCAAATTTGATGACAAGTGTCAAGTTAATTGTCATATTGTCGTGTCACTTTGAAATGTTTACGTGTACGATATTTTTATCGTATTTATTTGTTGATTTCATCGCTTTTAAATATCGAAACGTTGTTACTGGTATCTCATTGTCCACCCATTATTCTTTAGGTTGCGATCTCTTTTCACTAGCCAATCAAATAAAAGTAATAAAATCGATTACACATTTTCACTTAGTGCAAATTTAGCTTCTGACAAGACTGACAAGAGCGTTTTGGCGACATCTGTACATATTGTACGGAAACCTCCAAAAGCTCAATTATCCACCAAAAATCAAGCAATCCAGATTTCGCCACTTTTATCCCAAACTTTTACAGGTATATGTAAACACACCAGGGTTTTCAGGCATCTTAGATATTGTATTTATGCAAATCATTACAATTCTCACAATATTTTTATTTTTCTTGTAGTAGTTGGTTGCTAAAGAAATGTATATGTTTATAGTGATTATAGTTTGACAACATGTGAAATTTCTGACAGTTCTGTGGAAAAATATCGGTATATTTATATTATTTACAGTAATAGCGTCTTAGAAGTACTTCCTCCTCCAGACACATATCAATCAGCAGTGTATTACTTTTGGTGCCTAGGAAGGAAAGTCCTTACCTCGCTGCCTAGGCAGGAAAAGTAATACTTTGCTGATTAATGTGTCTGCAAAATTAATATTTGCTGTCAATAGAAAAAAAATCTTTTTTTTTTATGAAATCATTAATAACTGAATACACTCTCCAAAGGTTGCATGTTTCCAAGGAATCAATCAATTACATTTCAGTTGAGAATACGTGCGACCAAATATTTGTTGAATGTTAAATGTTTGCGAATACCTACTAATAAAAATTATTGTTGTGACTGAAGTAATGAAATTTGTTATAATGAACATTTTAATGTTTATAACTATTTTATGTAATTCTATTGCACTGAGAATAAAATTATTTTATGTCTTACCAGTTCATTATTGTGTTTTTATTGCTTATTTACTTGGGATAATGAAATGAAATAATGAAATTTATACATGAATACTATATTTTGGACTAAATTCACAGATCAGATAAGAATTTCAAGATGCGGCTGTGCGTTGTCTGGGAAAAAAATTTAACGGAAAGAGGGGTTTTATGACACATCCTTTCACGCAGAACATTTTGGAACACAGAAAAGTCGATATTTCTATTTCTACAAATATTTATTATTCTCTGCCGTATATCAAATATGGAAGCAAGTTCAGCAAAAAGTGTACGAAACACCTTTTGCTTGCCATTCCGTAGGATCTCGACTTCCAATCCAACGATCGGGAAAAGTGTTATCTAAACAGTTTTTCACTTATCTGGAGTAATGTGGTGGTGCTCTGTCTTGTTGGAATACAATATTCGAATCGAATCCATTAGGATTTCCTTCGACGAGTACAGTGATTGATTAGAGGGTCAACAGTAGTTTTCGGCATATTCCTTCCATCCGGGGAGTCATTGATGAAGTGAGCCAAATTCTGACAAAATACGACATCGAGACAGTTTTCACAGCAAACAATCAAATATCCTTTTTTCTGCGGTCACCTAAAGATATGATACCCAACGAATCACAAGGAATATATGAAATTCCTTGCCACGACTGCCCGAGAACATATATAAGACAGAAGGACCGACGAGTATCAAACAGGTCTTTCGAGCACGAACTAGCAGTACGTAATAAGGACATGACCTCGACTCTCTTCAAACATCACCACGAAACCGGACACAAAATTGACTTCAACAACACGAAGACCATTGCCACAGCAAAAACACTCCACTCATGTCTTCATGTTCTAGAACCTTCTGGAAGTCGGCTTTCCGTTGTTTTTCTATTTCTCCCAATCCGTTATTTTTTTTCTGGAATTTTCCAGAGGGCTTCTTCTTGTTCTTTCTTGAAGTTCTCGTTCTTTCTCCTCATCTTCTCGTTCGAATTCCCGTTCTTTCTTTTCATTCTCCAGAATTATCTGGAGTCTTCTACCAGTTCTTTCATTTCATCTTCTCGTTCTAATTAATCTTCGTTCATTCTTTTCATCTTGCCGTCGCTTTTTTCCTCTTGTTTCTCCTTCTGCCGCTGTGTTTCCAAATCCGAAAATTGGTTTCGGATAAATTTCAATATGTCCTCAATCGTATCGTACGATGTACTCCGTATTCACCATGAAAATAATTCAATCACCAAATTCCTAATTCCGACAACACTGTTACGATTTTCCTGGGTTCGTTAACTGAACTTATACTCCGAGGAACACTGAACATTTTTTATTAAATACAATTTCTGCACTGACTTGAAGTTGATTATACTTCTTGACTGACTTGATTACCCAATATCAAAAACTGCTGTTACCCGATGGAATGCCTTATTACACAATACTCTGATCTAACAATATCGATATTGTTACGATATTTCCTTGGGTTATCAAAACTCCAAACAACACTGAACTACTTCAATTACAACTCTTAATCACAACACAATACAATACAATCACTTGAACTGCTCAACTAAACTATCCAACGCTCTGTACTAAAACTCTATACACTTCGAGTTCTGCACTCAGCAATACCACAACACTGAAAAAGTCGCCGGCGCGATGAAGTATATCCCTATTTATACCTGCGTACGCCTATGGAGAATCTTCCAGAGAGGTCTCGATGATGTGTATGGAATTCTCAAGAAAATCGGGATTTCTTGGAAAATGACGTTCTCTGTATATCAAAAGAGAACGATTCACAAAAATAAATGAGACTTGACTTGAGAAATCAGTTCGCGAAAGTAATGAATTTGTCTGATTGGTGATCGGACTCTTTTTAGCGTATCAACCCGGGCTAGTGTCCCGCGTCGACAACCACTTCAGAAAACGATTTCGCTATAGGACTATCCATGATGAAACAAGGTGGAACTCACATTATTTGGAGGACTCCTCACAGTCAACACTCCGTTCGAACAGCATATCGCTCAGGACGAGCCGCGCAAGTGGAACTGACTAATTCCGTGTACGGAAACGGCGGTAATTCCTTCAATTAGCTGATACCCATATCGCCAATTATGTTCAAAAGTGCCATTACTTTCCATGATCTTCCAACACACAATATGTCAAGTATTTATAGAGGCCGTTTTTTAGCTGTTATCACCACTGCTATCTCGAGAACGGTGAGAGATAAAGGGCTGGTTATATTGCACAGAATGCCTGGCTTTTCTATAGATGTGTCTTTTTGTGTATCCCTATTGCAAAAGTCATCAGTCAGAGAGGGGCTATGTTCATCCACACTTTTGAATAATTCACTAAACTCTTATTTGATGATATCGGTAGAATTTGATATATGCCTGGCATTTTTATCGATGTTATTTTCTGTACCCATATTGCAAAAGTCATTGTCGGGTTGTCAGAGAGGTGCTATGTTCACCCATGATTTTGAGAAAATAGTGGTTTGTAATTATTTCTACCATACTTATCAGCCAGGCGACTCCGTTCAAATCCTGCGAAATGATACATAAAGTGTATGTATTTTTCAGTTTAACTTTGACAAACAACAAAGTCATACAGTGTCCAAATGAAAGTAAAACGATTCCGATGAAATTTTTGAATTCATTTCATTGGGAATTCAGAGCGGTGATAATGTATTTTTTAAAACTTTGAAAGGTTTATCAATGTTTCAGAATCACGCGTCCATGTTCAAGCGTTCATTCGAACTTGACAGGCCATCATAAAGAAACCAAAGCATGCATAACAGAGTAGTGATTGTTTTTGGTCATTGGTCGAGTAACATAGGCCCTGTTCCGTTTCCCTGTCTGGTTAACCAGAGAGTGTTTCTCTCTCTCTCTCTATCATATTGACCGGGTCCATCCAAAAGAGAGAGAAAGAACCACTCTGGTTAACCAGACAGGGAAACGGAACATGGCCATAGTCGTCCTTCGAAAGAAGAATAAATAGTCCAAGATGCATCTTATCTCAACGTAAAAACCATTTCATGTCATCTATTTTGTGTGGGCGAGGAATAGGCGCTATGATTCCGCGTTTTTTTCTTCGAGAATTTTCTCTGTCGTATTCTGGAATGACTCTGCCACGTGTCATGGTTGAAGGATTCGCGAATAACCATGCTGCTCCTGAGAAATTGCATAGGGAGTTAGTAAGAAGGCCTTGGAAATATATAAATGTCATTTTGATTCATTTCTCGTATTGATAATTAGTGTTGAACAGAGCGATATGATTCATTGAGCCATGAGCTCACTTGCAAATAAGTACTGGGACCGGACCGAGTCTCGTTCTCGACATTACCATTAAGAGAGTTCGGCCAATCGGACCCGTTTTAATCATCGACAGGTTTAGAGGATGCGTTGTCATTTAATCCTCATACCCGAGTGGTCAGTGATCATTAGGTTGGAGAGTCGTGTACCCTGAGCAGGCACAATCGTCCAAGAATGAAAGGAACCTCAGAGTCGATACGAACGAACAATTGAGAATATTGTGGATATTCTACTGAATTCAGAGAGTGGGCCTTGATAGTTCCTCCGTTTTTATTCATGTTTTTCGGACGATATTCTTCTGATCTATATATATATATATATATATATATATATATATATATATATATATATATATATAAACACAAAACCTGGGAAATTTTTTGGAACAGCAGCAAAAGCGAAAGTGTACAATATATTTCCAATATATCGACAAATGGTTACTGTCATCATCAGGGAGCTACAAAAATAATTATTTTCCTTACTCACACTGTTAGTGAGGGTGGTCGCTAAATGAAATGGTCAAAAAGTCGGTTGACACATAGTGAATATGTGACGTTACCTAATTAAAATATTAGATATATCTCAATATAATGTTACAAAATTATTTCACTTCTCAAAATCTATTATTATTATATTACATTTTCCTACGTATTCTTTTGTAGCACCTGTAATTGTTCTCAGCGGCTTAGGCCAAATTGTTTCTCAATAAGAATTTTCAGTGACAACCGACATTTTTAACCATTTCATTCGGCGATAACCCTCACTAACAGTGTAGGTGAGGAAAATAACGAAAATCTGTTTCATATTTTCACTCATTAGCATTATTTTTGTAGCTCCCTGATGATGACAATAACCGTTTGTCGAAATATTGTAAATATTTTGTTATAAGAGCACACTTTCGCTTTTGCTGCTGTCCCAAAATAATTCCCAAGTTTTGTTCTTAACTTGCCAGCAAAGACGTCCTCTCCTCTCTTCTTCAGACATGATAATGGGTTACTATCTATTTATATATATATATATATATATGATGCGTTGTTTTTTCGGGTGTCATTCCGTGTCTTCGATCCTCTAAAGGATCCATATATATATATATATATATATATATATATGATGCGTGAGAATTATCCTTCAGAGGATCAAAACCACAGAACACGGAATGAAACCCGAAAAAACAACGCATCATACTTCGTCCGTGAGAATCTTCATGCTAACATATATATATATATATATATATATATATATATATATATATATATATGGAAATAACAAATTGAAATAATTATCACACGTTAAAACGAATTATGTGGCATAACAATAATTAATTATTATGATTGACGTGAATTGGGATGATGACATGAAACTGTTCGTTTCCGGAGAGGGGATAGAAAAATAAAGTTGAAAATTGTACATGATCCATGCCAATTCTATCACTTACAAAACTGAAATTTAACGTTTGCCGGAATAAATTCGTACTATTATAATTAGGAAATTATTTGAAATCTGTTGTTTTTATCTAGATGAAGTATGTGTGAATGACGTTGAGATATTCCATGTCTTACCTTGAATTGATGTAATCGGAATGTTTGAAAATATTAGTCATATTCGTTAATTAGAATCTGAAATTGTAACATTATCAAAATTGAAATTATGTTCTTGATCGTTACCATGTTTGTCTAACATGCGAGCATTTTCATCACTCTGATATCACTCTCATTTTACGATATTTTATCTTTAAAAAGTGAGGCAGTATGCCGAATGTACCCCTCATTACAACCTCCTCATGGAATAGAGTAGATTATATTGGATTTATGTGTTATATAATTTCAATTATGTTCAATGAATTTTTGAGTGAAAGGACAGTTGAAAAGACAAATGATTGATTTGTTGAGTGGAGAAATAACTTATCTGAATTATATTGGGTGCCTCAAGTTGATTTCTTTGTATGGCAACACATTGTGTAGATTAGCAGACTTCTCAAAGAAAGAATATCTTCATATATGAGTGACCTCAGGTTGAATCAAAATACTTGCATGTCAGCCAAACATAGCAACGATCAAGACCATAATTTCAAGATTTCCAAACATTACAATGGCATCGAGGAATGACATAAAAGGTCCCAGCGTCATATATACTCACTTCATCTATATTGAAACAACAGATTCAAAATCATTCACTTATCGATAATATGCGTGACATTTTATGTCTACAATTAATTATTTAGACCTTATCATGACGTAGAATAAAATATTTGAAGGCTCGAAAATATCAACACTATTTTTCAAAGGAAAATTCGAAACATTGAATGAATTTCAATTCAAACGCGACCATTTGGCGCGCTTCAGATGAGATCAAGTGACGTTTCCCAAGTTTGTTTACTCTAAGCGTTTCAGTTGCTATATAGTTCATGTAAGAAGCTAAAACAACTTCTCACTCAAGTATTGTAAGGCAGCGAAGTGCAAGAACACTTAAGAAATACACCCAATGAAGTGTTTTTCGAAGCGAAAGTACGAAAACAATGGGGTATGATAATGGGAAGGGATAATGTATCTCCAAAATCGTTTTTATATTTTTGTGAAGATAATTTTCAAGTGAGTGTGCTATATTTATATACAGCTCAATGTGAATCAGTCAGACGTGAGTTCCGCATTAGCCAGTCAGCTGTGAAATATTTGGTTTTACACCAACCTTACCTAGTTCGGAATTTATAATATACATATCTGCTTTGGGCATTTATGAATACCAATCTATCCTATGGACTCAAATACATCATATAACATAATGTTCACCTCGCAACTTTCACTCATTTGATCTATGCGCGGGTAAAATCGAGATTTGATGCAAAACATGTCATCATGAATGTATCTATTTTCGGTGAATTGTTCGATTGTGCTTGGATAACACCACTTTCAGTCATTGTTCTAGATTCACTAGAAATCGCCACAGGAATACAGGTTTGCAATATTTCACGACTAATAGTATGAATATCAATAACGATAAATCCACCGTTGTAGATCATTTGATGTCACATTTCGTTTTGGACGCGTTTGGTACGTTTGAATTTCCTCCCCTAATTCTTTGATTTCTCAATTCATTTTAATTATGATATGACGATAATGAAGATGCGAGAAAAGGCTGAGAAAAAATTAAAGTTTATGCATATTCCCTGTTATAGTACAAATTTATTCTAGCAAACAATAATTTTCAGTTTTGTTAGTCATGAAATTGGCATGGTTCATGTAGGTACTATAATATTATTCGAATCCATTTTTCTTCGAAAACGAATAGTTTCATGTCAATATCCCAATCCCTGCCAATCATAATTCTTATGTCACATAATTCATTCATCCATTTCTTCGTATGGGAATTTGGAACTGTTATTTCTAATTATATATATATTTTTACTATAAGTTTTATACATATACTTCAACCAGTTATACACATTTATGTTTACAAGTGTGATGGATAAACATAAACAGGGTTAACTGCTTCAAATTTTAATCCCACATTTCGTGAGTAGATACTCGAACATTGTAATTAAAATATTTCAGAATTGTTTTTGTTATGTAGCGTTCCCAAATAAAGACTCGAAAGCTCGAACAGAAATAAGAGTTCTACTTAATTGTCAGAATGCAAAACCCAATATAATATCGAGAGGAGTAGGAGTAATTCATCTCTATAAAAAGTTTTCGATTTATGGTCAATTTTCATCAACCAATTTCATTTGATCTCTCTGAACTTTATCTGAATCAACATATATCTATTAAAAGGAATTCAAATAACTATAACGATTGAATTATGGTTTCATTTTGTTTCGTCACATTTTTCTGATTATCATTTTTTATTATGGCTATGAATCATAGCATTCAATTTGACGAAAATTATCTGAAATCTGTTATATAAGTTTTCCGATTCAATGGGTGATTAATCATCAGAACCATTTTAGATAAATGGATATAATTGATATTAGATATTTGTTTCTGGAAAGACTCATAACTAATGGTCATTTGTTTTAGAACTAGTGTACTCCCCCAGAAGATGAAATTAGGATTTTCCATGATAAAAAAATTGAAAATTTATATAAATCGTTAGGTTATCGGAAATACAAGATGTATTGTAGAAAAAAGATCTAAAGGATGATTGGCCTGATTGCAAACGATTGATATACTAGTATTATTCGTTCGTTGATGTGTGAACTGTTTGAAATAGGAAAAGATTTGAGATCTGAAGTTACACTGATTAAGTTCAAAAGAGTTCATACTAAAATCAAAGATATATCTATATCTAGAAAACCATGGTTCTCAATTCTCATCAGACAGTCAAAAAATATATAAATCCCAATAATGGACTTGAGGGGATACTTACTCACTAACATTGCTACCGTTAGAAATTGTATCGCCATCTGATGATGAAACACTTTTAGAACTTCTTCTAGTCTGGATGAAGACTTGTGAAAATTTTTCTCGGTAGGGTTGAGTGAATTTCCCCAATTGGGAAAATGTATTCCCACGATCCATTTTCCATGCAGAAATGTGGGGAATACGAAAAAAGCACCAGACACAGGCTATGTCGACGATACACGATTATTGATTGAATGTGATAATGCGGATCGAGAATTATTATCAATGATAACCCACCACTCATCTGAGATAACAGCTCCATGTGGCTATATTGTCGACAAACATTAAATACCAGGTGGTTGTGAACACTCTTGGTGGGTCAGTTTCCTACACCAGGCCATGAAAAAAAAATCGTTGACAGTGCTGAAAAAAGTTTCAGGCGACCACATATCAGGCAGATGGTTCAATTTTTACCTATATTTTTCAGTACTAATCTTGAACACATCTTGCACTTTATCAAAGACTGTCACTTTGACAGCTCAATAACATCCAAAATCATTCCAGAATAAGTACAAAATTCACTCATATGAGTCTGAGCCGATTTTATACATTTTACTATATTTTTTCAAACAGGTATACGAAAAAGTTTATAATTTGGAGACTATAGTTGTGAAACTATTTTTTTTTTCGCCAACTCAAAAATATAACGAGACTTGGAAGAAATTCAGCTCTGAAATGATTAAAAGGAAATTTAATCAGAAATGATAGTTATGCTTTATTGCATCTGGTAACCTGTACAGAATTATCTTTATTAACTCAACTGAACTGAATCGAAAGATTTAGTACCAACTATCTTCTCCTGAAGAAGCTAACTTTTTTGGTGAAACTCACGTTGAGTGCAAAAAATATTATTTTGGTGTTAGGGTAATTAATCTCTACAAAAAGTTTAATTTTCACACCAATCTTATCGTCTATTCGAACTCTTTCTTCCATTATTCGATTACAGAGAATACCTAAAGGTGTATTTCACGGGTACCAATTTACACATATATATGAGTGGATAAATCAAATAAATACATTCGTTAATCATTAAATATTTTGGTCTTTGAACTAACCCCGGGAAGACGAGTTAGAACAAGCATTTCAGTGCAAACAGCCCTAAACGGCCCTATATCTTCAAAGCTCTAGTCGTAAAGAAGGACTTTATGTCGATCCTAGAGAAACGGTGCTAGTACCATTTACAGTACGAACTCAAAGCCCCAGTTGAATCCATGTCAAATTCCAAATCACGAACACTTACCCTAATACAAGTTTTGTGTTAAGGTGATTTTTACAAAAGGTTTTCGCTTTGACACCAAAGGTTTCCATCTGAACGATTACACATATATCAGCCAACTCGGTAGGTGTGGCCAAGTAGTCTGAGGCGCGGTCCTTATATTCAATTTGGCTCCTAAGAGTGTTCAGCAAAGGAAAAGTATTAAAAACTTGCGACTTTGATGTGCAGCACAAAGTTATCTGGGAATAACAGGGCAAAGATTTTGGTTCTCTCTGGACCACCCCAACCACCTTTCAAGTAGATATTCATGCTGTAGAGGTCTGTGCTCGGAAGTGCCTTACCCTCGACCTTACCAGAGGCGCACGCGGCACTAACAGCTTTATCCTGTCAGACAGCTAATAAAGCAATCATATACTGGTAAGTCTGAGCTGATCTGGGACTGAAAACACTCCCCCACTGAAGTGGCATAGAAAAATCAAGTAGCCTTGATGTGGGTGTATTAGGTTATAAGGAGGGTAATGTCCTCGCACAGGAAGGAGCCAACACTTCTTTTTCCGAGCTGGAACCCATTTGTGCTCTCTCATGCTGGGAACTCGATCGTTCAAGACTTTCATCAGCAAATCGACAAAGAAAGCCGAATAGCTCTGACCTCAGTAAAAGGGTCAGATAAGCCCCTGGAGTCAGGGCGTTGATTATGATCATGTACAATAGATCTATAAGTCGTAGTATAGGTACTTATTCTGATGATGTATGTTACGATCTACAGTGCCGTTTGTTGAGTCTAGATACCTGGTCGAATGTTTATATCTCAAAGCTTGCTTATTGAATAGACGAGTTATAGAAATGATTCAATATCTATGTAGAAGTGTGAAACCTTAAAATCGTGAAATTTTTTTGAATAAAAAAAAAATATTGACAATCGAGAAAGATACAATGTATTTAGAAATTATTAATAAACCCACACGGATACCCGTAGCCAACAAAGAAATTTACGAGTCAGATGGATGTGTGGATAAAAAAAGCAGTAATTAGCCCAAACCGGTGAATTCTCAGCAAGATTCAAACACCTGACCAACATCAAATTCTACGACGAAAACATGTTCAACCTTGAACAAACAACATCATCATTTAACGAATACTCACCTGAGTCATTCAACTATCAGAATCATTCAAGATTAGGAAATATTCAATCGAAATAACCTTGTCGAGATTGCAAGGAGGTATTTTTTATCGGACTTGCTGAAAAAATAATACATTGCGTCCTCATTCATAGATGTGGAAATCGAATATAAGTTCATGGGACTTTCAATGCAGAATTGAGCCAGTCAGAAGTCACAGTCGACCAGCTCACAATTATAGATTTGGTCGCGACAGATTATCATATGTGAGTTTGAACTACTCTATTTTCAATCTTTAGAGCCTATAGGTGACTACTGCCGGCTCCCTACGTATAAGTTGTAATTGCAAACTGGCCAGCTTTTGCCTCGTTCACACTTCATTGATTTCGCATGAACCGATAATTATTTTCCACATCTGTATAGATAATTTTAGAGGAGAAAAATTAGCATCGTGGCACTCGAGTTTATCTTAAAAAAAACAGTGGAATGTGGGGACAGATTACGACATTATTTTCATTTTATTCGCTATTAATAAAAACGATAATTTTTTCAGTATGAGTTTTGAAGAAATTTTTTGATTGTTTTTAAAGTGACTTTCTGTAATAATATGCTGACTCAATATTCCTTCATCTATACAAATTCGACTGTAGTACATATATAGTTCTTCTCAAAAGTCCCCTCCCCCCTCTCATCTTTGTGACGATTATACATAAGCAAGTGAAATTTGGTAACGGAATAATAAAGGTTGTAAACTTTCCTATTACTGATGATAGATGACGAAATCGGCAAAGATGACATCACAAGGCCAGTGTGACCAATAATTTTAAATGGAAACCTACGGCGACACCTCTTTTAAAAGGTATCGAAAAATCGTATTCAATGATACTAATTTTGTTTGTGTTCATGTCAGTTTTGGCGACTCGCTTTTGAAAAACGCAAAGCTGTGATGAATGAAAACAGTAGATACTAAGAGCCATTTGCACCGCTCTGCTTAGGTTATGGCTTGTTAGACCAGTTGTGAGCGAGAATCGAATGGAACTGTATTAGCATACATTAAAACATGGATTTTCATCAAGTATCAGCCAGTTTGATTCAATTTTCATTAACCTGGACATGATATTTGAAATGATATCGTACCCACCTAACAGTGATGAATGAAATACAACTAGATATCCTTAAAACCGAAGATTCAAATAGCGCTAATTGGAACAAAAGTGGAAAATAAATGAAAATATTGAATCATCGGCATCGATTTTATAAACGGCACGAGTCACTAGTCGAATCTGGTGAAGAGTGTTTTTTTTCAGTCCCTAATAATATCGGATCCTCCTTCCAGTACATATATAGAGTGGTTCATCGAAAAGTATGTACTTTTCACTTATTTGTAATTCAAATAAAAAATGCTCGGACACTCATTGCTTATGAGGGGGTCACAATTTGGACATATTTTTCAACCTATGTATGTAACCCCCTAGCGAGGGGAATCCTAAAAATTAGGGTTGAATGTGGGGTCTAGTGATATGTTATGTGAAAACACATAATAGAGAATTCAATTGTTTAGAAATATTTCCACATTGAAATCTTGCTATAATTGAAATGAAGTAATTCAGAACTTTTCGTAGTTATTTTGAATACTAATACCTAAAAGTCATTTGTATTTTTCATTGAATGTTTGAGTGAATTTCAATGAGTTGTCATTGAAATGAACATTTCTTGCCTTTTCACGTGATATATCATTCGCCCCACTTTCCATTTGAAATTTTAGCATTGTAACCCCCTCGGTAGGGGGTTGAAGGCACAAGTTGAAAAAGTCTAAAATGTGTCCCCTTCGAATGCAAACTTCACGTTTTGGACCCTTTGTGCTTTGAATATATACTAATTTTATAAAGAGGTGAAGTTTATAACTTTGATTGTTTGTTTGAAGGGGGAAATATTCGGAAATACTGATACGATCATGAAAATTATTTCACTAGCAGGAAGCTACATTATTCAGGAGTGATATAGGCTATATTTCATTATGATTGGGCAACTGCTAATTGGTACCAAATAAAGGAGGAAAGCTCAGTGGATACTTTTCGTTGCACCACTCTGTATATGAGACACAGCCGAATGGTAGCAAATTAATTAAATAAATGTATAACCACTCACTTGTCACATTTGGTGAAGACCGAATGACTGGGGCTGGAATGGATAGGGGAAAGTGAGCAACTGGGGGTGAGCGGGGCCTGTAGGCCATCGGGGCTGAGGGACGATCCAGATGCCACAGTCGAGCATAGCACCTGTTCCTGGGGGGTGCCGGGCGCTGAACGGGCCCCCGCGCTCCCGAAGTTGCCAGACGACCTGGAAAAGAATAAAAATTAAAAATTACGATTATCATACATACTGCAATTCATATTTCTTCAACGTTCCTTTCGGTGTACTACAAGGATCCCGCTCGGAGAATGTACTACTTTTGTTTTTCGTAATGATATTTCGAATTGTTTTCTGTATTCAAGATATTTACCATAGGGATGCCAAAGATAACGACTAACGGGCACCGTATTACTTTTATCGCGATCAGAAGCTCATCTCAGTTATCTGTCGAATTCCGTTCGTAACTGAATCATACTTTATCTGGATTATTCGATCCGTATGAATGTGAAGTGACAGATCATTCTCAGATTAAGAAACAAAACTTCAACAGGTCTTGATGCGGTTGCAATTTGAAATGAATTTCCAGAAAACTCAAATTGTCAAAAATTCTCACATTTAAAAAGGAATTAACAACTTCTGGGGAACTACAGAACTATCTCCAACTAGATACAACGATCTGATTCCGTTCATATACGATAGAGATCAGTGAGCTTCTCGATTTTTTTACTGATCTGACCCGTGCCTCAAACTTTGAATTTCTTTCAGAAAAAATTGTTCCACTCTGAATTACACTATCAGTAAAGTAAAATGGATTTTACCATAAACTGAAAACAGACGGATAGATCATTGTCAGAGAAACATAGGTTATTTGGAATGATCTGATGTTCCCTTGGTACTCCACAAGGGAGTATACCCTTGGACCTACACTGTTGTTGTTTCACTTGAATGACCTCCCTTCTTACATTTCGGAGGGTCTAATGTCACTTTTGTGAGCGGTGATTCTGTCCTTGAGTTATCTACCTGTTTGTTATGGATTATACTACATTCGACCTATGTAATAATTTCTCTTTGTCCTTCAGTTTGGATCAGAGGTTTCTGACTGTTAAACAATTCTCAAGGAAAGTTTGATGTTTAAAAATTGAATGAAATTGTTATTAAGTTGGATTGAAAGGCTACCAAAATGTGGTAGGCGTAGGGAATAATACCTGAAGAGGGTGTTAACTGGTTTGTTATTGACTGGAGTAGAATTGATAGATGATCTGCTCAGAAAATAAATTATGTATAAGTTTTTTCAGATAACCACTGTTAATGAATAATTGTGAAAGCTTTCTTTTCTGTACATGGCCAATCCCAGGTCGATTTTTTTTTTCTGATGAAAAGATTCGTAGTGCAGGAATCAACCAGAGGAACTTTTGTGTCTAAGTTTGGGACACTGGGTAATTGTCTTCTTTTTCAATGGTGAATTGTAGGATTTGGTCACAGCCATTGAAGACTGAAACATGGAAACATATGGTGTGAAAGTGAAAACTCGCACTCGACGCCCGATTCGTTGGTAAGGTAAGCATCTTTAGGAAAACAGAAAAATACTGTGTCGAATGCGTCGAGTGCGAGTGATACCACTTTGGTGACAGGGAAATGGATCCCTCTCTGATATCAAACGTTGCGGATCCACTAAGAACAAGCCAACACTCATTTGAAGAGAACTTCTTTTGTAATGCATTCATTAATATTCGTGATTGTAGTCGAAAACTATTGTGGTGATACTTCGGTCGCAATGAGCACCTTCTTTTGAATTTTTTTTGTGGAACTTACGTGATTCGGTCTCCTCTACAGAAAACTCTAATGAAAAATCCGGCGGTCTCTTATAGTTTCGGAGATACAGGGCCTTTTTGGTGTGAAACTTCACAATTTTCCACATCAAATTTCTGTTGTTTGAACACACAAAATTCCTAATTCTTCTGATCAAACGTTAGTCACTCTCTTATTCACTCGTTTTCAACATTTTTGAGCAGAAAAAACCATTAGTTTTCCAAGAAATGCAATTATTTTCAAACCAAAACCAAGTTGTTGTGATGTCTTAGCGTAATGACAGTCGAAAGTGATGTATTTGCAGTGTTGCCGCTCTCATTGTTATTGTTGAGAACTGAATGCATTAATGTTGACTTTTGGAGAAAGTTGGATTGTTTAAAAAACTAATGTTTTTTTTCTGTTCAAAAATGTTGAAAACGAGTGAATAAGAGAGTGACTAACGTTTGATCAGAAGAGGAGGAATTTTGTGTGTTCAATCAACAGAAATTTGATGTGGGAAATTGTGAAGTTTTACACCAAAAAGGCCCTGTATCTCCGAAACTATAAGAGACCGCCAGATTTTTCATTGGAGTTTTTTGTAGAGGAGACCGAATTACGTAAGTCCCACAAAAAAAAATCAAAAAAAAGGTGCTCATAGCGACCGAAGTATTACCACTATTGTTTTCAACTATTACTTTTCCTCTTAAAACTATACGAATTGTTTATTATACCTTTTGTGGCATGTAAACTTGCAAAAGATACTCGATTTCCAAAGTGAGCATAAACTCTTTAGCTTCTTAACATTGGCACTTTCTGCCAAAGTAATAAAATATGCCATGTACATGAATTCGATAGCATCTACTGACGCTCTACATTTTCGTAATAGGATCATCTGCTGAATTCGTAAAAATGTAGCAGTCGGCTAGAAAGGAAATCCACCTTTATCATAAACCCGTTTGATCCACAATAGGTGTTCGCAGGATATTCGGTAAACAAAGGAACAACGAATCGTCGTGACATCGTTTTTCCGGCTTCAAGGAAACGAACTTTTCATCAACACAACTGAGAAATACAACCGGTCGATGGTGTTGTCACCGTCGATCGTCGACAAATTCTTGGAATTAGCGACTTATTTCCATTTCAAACTTAATGGAAAATTTAATCGAATGGTTAATGGTTGAGACATTGTCATGCTATATATCGTTCATCTATATAGCAGAATTGTAAATTAGGTAGACTTTTTATCATTATTTACATTATCACAGGCACTTATTAGAGTGCTCTGAATGTATCTTCATTAACATGTTTTTTCTTTATCAAAGTATGTCATCTCGCTTCCTGTGTGAATAGTCTCAAATTATGAGCATTATATGCTAAAATGATTTTATGCGAATCTCTCCCAAAACAAGAAATTGAGGACATACTAATTTGATACTACAGAAATTACTAATTTCGTGTACTATTTTTACTAGCTAAGGGGTTACAAAACAGCAACACGTGTTGCTGTACAATAGCTTACCTTAAGAAGGATAAACAATCATGGTTTTGTGAGCCCATTATTAGTGAGAATCGTACAGTTAACTGTAGTATTTTTGGTTAAATATGAATTTTCATCAAGTATCGGCAAGTTCAATCCAATTGCTGATACTACAGATTCCGTCAGAAATTATTATCGAAATAAATTCAAAACTAGTAGTAGTCACTTTGACTTCGTAAAAGCAGTAGTAGAATATCTTATGATACAGGGGCGATTTTTTTTCCATAAAAAATATTAGACATTTCCTGAGATATTTCTATATACTTGAGAAAGTTAACTCAGAAGGAAGTTATGCAGTTCTTCTCTAAAAAAGTATCCTAAATCCTAACCTATAGTTTTATGATGATACCTTTACCGCTGCCGGCGCAAAAGATTACTTTTTTGTTGACGAAAACTAATATTCACTACTACACAATCAACTGTCGAAGTTACAAGCTGCTCCTGGTATTATCTTATTCGACTAGAAGTTTTTCAATACAGACTGACTGAATAGGTGAGAAAGTGTGAGTGTGATTTCTAGTTTGAGATGTTTGGAAAAGTGTTTTCCAGAGTGTAAATCACTGTCTACTCCCAACAGTCGAGGAACAAAGAACTTATGATTCTATGATATGATTTCAGTATGGTGATCAGGTTTGTTATTCACAATCATTCGAAAATGTGCTGGTTTCTAAACCACTCTTAGGTTGAAAAGTGATAAGTTATTCTCTCAGAGGAAGACAAAGTAGGAAATAACTCTACCGATATATTTTGAAAATTTCAAACTCGTTGTCTTTAAAAACTTCATTCCACTCATCTGAATGTACGTACTGTTCAGATCCCCGCTAACCTGTAGACAGCAACGCAACTATACAAAACGAGCTATCCCTGACACGATATACCTTAATAACATAATAATATTCCTAAAATGTTCCTAAGATGTCAATGTGCAACAAAAGATATGTTTCGAGAACGTCGAACGTTGTTTGTAACTGCGCTGGTTTGTACACGTTGCGTTGGCGGGGATCCTAGTGAAAAATTGGTCACTTTCCAAACTGGAACTAGGTTAGAAATATGCACATTCTTGAATAATTGTGAATCAAATTGTATACAAACCTCGACAAACGATAAACTTTCTCTCTATTTATCGTGAAAATACGTTATTTATCTTTAGAGTCAGTATTTTTGTGACGCCATTCACACTAATGATGTAGATTATTATTTTTTTGGCAAATCACGGCACATTTTCCTTAAATTATTATACACGAAAGCGTTTACTTGAAAGCAAAATTTTGAAAATCATGGAAATGCACGCATTTTGGTCGATTGAGCTTAGTGAAGGGGGGATATATATTGAGATTATTTCCAGAAAACATGTAAACTCAGGAAACATCAAAATTGAACACAATAACAATATAGTACCCGAGATATAGTACCTGAAAAGTAAGCCATGCGCCCGGTTTATTTTGATCAGTTTAATCGGTTGAAAGGTCTAGTGTCTAGTGCTTTTAATCAGAGGTAATAAATACCACGAGTCCTTCAGAATTTATCGATAAATTTCTATTTTCCACGAAAACTTTTTTATTTGGCAGAAGTATGAAAACAAACCGATTGATAACATGACGAGTCTGTAGGACGAGTGACTTTATCTAATTCATTTTTTTGAATGCGTTTGCATCAAAATAAAAAAGTTTGAGTGATTTGAAAATGAAAATTTATCTCATTGAATTTGAAGAACGAATCATATTTGGAGAGATTATTCATTGAACAAATCAAAGGGAGAACAAAGAAGAGATGTGATGCTTACGCGGTGCATGTTATATTGATATCCAGAAATTATGATAGTTCAAAGCAAACCTTACTAATGCTTTTTGACGATACCAAGAGATGGCGCCACACCTGCCCATGTACAAGGTTGATAATAATATTTCTTCTTATGAATTGAAAATCGCGCCAGAAGGAACATAAAATTATTCTTTAGGTCGTTGTACGAAGGTCCTCATGCAACGGTTTCATTTCAAACCCCAAAAAACAAATTGAATTGAACGAGGTATCTGCCATAAACTTGGTTATGTGTTATGACATGAGCCATTTACGAGTGTGAAATTTGAGTGTTTATTGAAATGTGTCGTTTATGTTATTATTATGCTAAACAAGTAAGAATGACTATTAATAATAAGGTAACTTTTCATTTATGATAATTCATATTTTAACCTTGTATATAATCAATATAATCCAGTTCAATAGACCGCGGGCATGTGACGTCACATGCATCAGCCTGCTGGACAGACAAATCGTATTTCCATGAACAACAATGGTAATTCATAGTTATTACGCTAAAAGGTAGACACGATTTAAATTTCCACAAAATTTATTGTCTTCGCGACATGTTTCGATACACAGTATCTTTATCAAGCGAATGTGTTTAAATACATTCGCTTGATAAAGATACTGTGTATCGAAACATGTCGCGAAGACAATGGTAATTCAATGAGATTATAATAATTGCAATTCTGAGATACAAAATGCATGAATATACCATTGCCCATTTCAACTTATCAGTACTTAAATCTGCTCTTCTAGTTGCTTGAATCCATATTTCACGTCTCTTAACAGCAAGAGTTCTATTTTCGAAAATAGAAGGGGATCGATGGATTGAAACATCACAATCGCTCAAAATTGACTTCTTTTTATCGAGAAAAAATATTTTGAAATATGACAAATTCACAATAAGCATTTGTAGATCCGTTTGTTTGTCCAGCAGGCTGGATTTATAACTATCATTTTACTGTCGTCTGTCAGATATGCCCGCGGTCTGTATCAACGCGGTGAATCTTATAGCTTTCACAGTTCAAAGGTAAACAACGTTTAATCAATGACCAGGCAGTTTTATCAGTATAAAACCGAATGACTGGCTAGAATAACCCGCTACTATTGGTTGAAATGCCAAAAACGTCACATTTTGACAAGTGAAAAAAATTATTGCTGTAAAACTCTGTAAAAGCAGTCCAGCCTTCAACTGTTTCATCGTTTATTCGCATTGACGGAAATGATCTTGACGATAGAAATTCATACCACAAATGGAGCTTAGAAATAACTATTGAAATATGAATGATTTACGGCGTTGAAAATTCCAGAAGCGTTACTAAATTTATTGCCGTCTTATGGCATTTTGTAAGTGTTTGAAAGTATCTGCGATTTGAACGCGGTGGAACCAGCGTTACATAACATGTGACACAAAATTCATTATCACAGCCCAACGATACACCCGTGTCCGTGTGACTCGAACACAATTGAGGCAATGCTTCCTTGCAACTTGCCAAATTTACTGAGAATATCGGTGAAGTGCTATGGTCTCTGAAAATACCCGTCACTTGTGACACGATGATCCCGAGTTCCATTCATTTGTGTTGCATGCAATTATTTATTCCAGTGAAGGAACAATGTACATATAAGGGACGGGGTTATGCTGTTGTGTAAAAACTCATGGAACCTCATTTCTTGTTGGTCATACACTTAATACGGATAATTTTCATATAATGTGACTCCAACTGAACAAATGATGTTAGAACATTGTGATAAGATAGGAAAGCGTGTGACATGTTTCATTTGGACGAGAAAAAGCATGAAAATTGTGGGAAAAATAGACATCGACATAATATTATTCAAACATAAATTTGTTATTATACCTTCCCATAATTATACTCTACTAAAATGGTAATATTGTTATGTTTTTCCCGAGGGGTTGACCACATGGGAATTCCGGTGTACAATTGATAGGAATTCCGGGTTATTCAGGGGAATTCCGAGGGAATTCCTGGGGAATTCCGAAAAATTTATAAAGAAACGATAGGGAATATTTGTAAGTAACTTAAATTTATTCTCGCAATAATAAAAAAGCATACAGTAAAATTTCAATATTTATATAAAATCATAATTCAAAAACAAAACACCGTTGTGAAGTAATCCACTTCCACTGGACGAAGAAAGTTAGGAGCTCTGTTTTGAAAGAGTTTGTGGCGAATTTCCAATTTGAAATGCATAAAATAATAATTTGAAATGCGAAAAATAAGCCTGATGTCAACAATCTTCACGATCTGATAGACATAATCTGAATTCCGGGGAATTCTGGGGAATTCCGGGGAATTCCGAGGGAATTCTGGGGAATTCCGAGAGAATTCCAGTGTACACATTTTTCCTCAGTGGTCAACCCCTCGGTTTTCCCTTTGAGCCCTGTAATAACTAGCACTCGGTATAACGAAAAGAGAAAGCCACAAAATCAAATTCCATATTTCATGAGTACGATCTTAAGGAAGACTTTTTGAATTGAGCTTGGTAGCGTACGTGTTGAACTATAACGTTTGTAAGAATAATATATTTATGGAAATACAAAGGAGAACGAGCCCCTTTATGCCATTTATCCGTAGTTTCCATTCATTCAAATGATATTTCCATAAAGTTGGCTAACTTCAGGTAACCAGCCATTTATTGACACCCAACCATTGATTGATATTTCATTCTATTTTGGGAAAACTATCATTTGCAGATTCAAATTTCCTGTCTATTCAGTGTCCCAGAATATCAGTAACCCTGTATAACAATGTGTCAATTTTTCAAACCACCATGTTAGGCAGTATCGCAAGCGAAGTGGTTAAGTGCAGAGAATATCATGTGAATGATCCATATTGTACAACAAAACTTAAAGTGAACAATTTTTGAAAAAAAAATTACCTATATTTTTTGTGGTACAGTCATATAACAATATGTTATATCATAATACTTGAGGAGCATTAATACTTTGTTAAACACAACCTAACTAAAATACGCATTCAAATTTCTGTTCTCGAACAAGTGTATTCACCATTTATTGACATCATGTCAATTGGTTTTTACTCATATTTTATGATCTTTCAATAGGGCATTGGCTTGTGAGGCGTTAATTTTGGCAATATAACATCATTATCAGAAAGTTAAATCTAACCAGTTGTTTACATAGAGTGTCAATAATTGGGAGTCTGACTGTCAATAATAGGATGAAGAAGATTATACTTCAGAATAAAAAATAACTTCTTCATTGTTTTTCTGTAGTTATGGCTCCTAAGAAATGCCATGCTCCTGAGAAAATGGCACAGGCTTTGCTCGGTGCTCTCGATTGAAAAAAAAAATTGCGTGCCAAGGATAACATTGTTTCATAAATAGCAATGGAAATCCCCTTTGGTGTGCTCTCCTGGCCCGGCTACTATGCTCTCTTCGG
This sequence comes from Zygogramma bicolorata, assembly GCA_032362365.1. Taxonomy (NCBI): domain Eukaryota; kingdom Metazoa; phylum Arthropoda; class Insecta; order Coleoptera; family Chrysomelidae; genus Zygogramma; species Zygogramma bicolorata. The sequence continues at coordinate 42,576 of JAVJAQ010003054.1, read as the reverse complement.
ATAAAGAGAGAATTTTAGTGATTCGCATTTCAGAAATGCCTAAGAGACATTTTCCTGTTACAAAAACCTAGCCATTGGATTGCATCCAAAAAAATAAAGGAATGAGAAAGCATTTCAAATTGATACAGACTGACTGCAAAAAAAGCAAAGAGCAATTGTGAGAAAAGAAAAAAAAATGATGAGACAATAAAAAATCCAAGGAAATGAAAGTAGCAAGCACAATAAAAGCATGATGACGATTACGAGACTTCAGAAGAAGATCAATGGAAAGCAAGTAGTGGTAGCTCAGACGATGCAGATTTTTTGGTGAAAATGAGAGGGAATATTGCAACCTAGCTGACGAAGATGTGTCTATCGGAGACTATATTCTGGTAAAATTATCTGAAGGCAAAACAAATGCGACAACTTTCAAATATGTTTGTGCAGTACTAATAATAATAGAAAAATTGAAGTTGTTGTCATGCAATCTGAATTTTCATAAACAAAAAAGCAATCTTGGACTTATTACCTGTCCCAGAAATCTTGGGTACAGGAAAAAAGCAAGAATGCGAATTTTCTCTGGCTATAGATATATTTGAGGGCAAATTGAACTATTTTATTTTCTGCATTCGATACTATCATTCAGAAATGTTATCTTTGTTGAGTAACAAGTTCGATTTCGCTCATGTCGATAATTGTGTTTCAATCAATGATTTTCTTGAAAATAGTGAGTCGATAAATCTTATTGAGAAATAATCAGAGTTCACTCTCAAATAAAAAATAAAATTCATGTTTTAGTATTATACCGTCTGTTATACCTCAAGATATGCAACTGTCCTCTTAAACTGTCGATCGTTGGTCGGTTACCTTATTTCTCTATTAACGACGGTCATAGTAACATCAATGTTTTCAAAAAATTATAGTTTCAAAACAAAAGCAGATTTTCGTAATCTCTCTTCTCATGAAAGCGAACTGTTCATAATCCTATAATCGTAGATTTTGGTGAGATTAAACTAATAATAATAAATGAATATTCAAAAGGTTTCTCGATTAGCTCTCATTCTCTTCTCTCGGGGATTGAAAACGACTCCAAATCGACCTGTTAGAATAACGCGGTTTTGTCACGTCATGGTAAATCCCGCGACCGAACCATCAATGCTCTGCGTCGACCTCGGGAAATTTCCACCTACAGATCCGAACAAAGAAACAGATGATAAACTCTCATTCTGATCAACTAAAGCGTTCCAACGAATGCAATCAATAAGATGATTATTGATCTATAAGACGTAATTTCCAACAGCCTACACGACGGTGCGAGTGAGCGAAGATGTGGATCATGGTCAATAATAAAGAAGGTAGTTATCTGGAAGGTATTGTCTGAAGTTTATGAAAATATCGAAGGCTGTCGGTGGCATCGTATATTGATGTCCTTTCTTTTCACAACCGATCGATCATGGGTTCTTTTCGAATCTTCTACTGTTTTAATTCATAACCCATACATTCCTCGCTTTGAGCAAGTGCTGTGTGTTGCACTGGTGTTATCCCTATGATCGATGGTGAAAACCATCAGCGCTGCTGAGTAGAAATTATGTGGTTTCATACAGCTGAAACAGCATATGCATATACCATATCACCAAAAATTATTGAGAAGTCTAGAGCGCCAGGACTAATGACAATAGTGTGCGTCCCTCACCGCACAAGCTTTGGTTGTATATTCGTATCTATATCCAAGATATTATTATTTGTGCAGGTTAATCCGAGGGGAAAACATCCATATAAGTGGAGCGAAATATATCGAGTCATTTGAGTCTAATTTGAGTTTCAAATCCTCGCTCTCTTGGCTATTGAAGTTTCTATCTCGGTTTCTAAAAACCCCCCCCCTCCTCCCCACCACTCTCTTCCACATTTTCTCACTTCTCCTCTTTCTCTCTCTTCAGGGTCTATTCTTTCTTCTTCTCTCTCTCCTCTCAAAAATCCCCTCCTCCCTCTTCCCCCCCTCCACATCTCCTCCACTCCCCCACACCCCCCCCCCCCCCCCCCCCACAACACCCCCCACCCTCTCCCCCCCCCCCCCCCCCCCCCCCCAAACAAAAAAAACACACCACACCACACCAAACCACACACACAAAAAAAAAAAACCAAACACCCCCCCCCCCACCCAAACGAACCCAAAAACCAAACAACCCCACAACCAACCCACACCACCCCCACCCCCCCAACCCGGCACCCACCTCTACTGACTCTTGACTTTTTTACTATGAATCACGTTTGAGTTCCTCAACTGATTAGCACTAGATGCGTGTTTCTATAAGTTGGAAGATTCGGAAAAAACACGTCTTTCAACTTACTACTTCCTGTCCTACTACCACAGAATATATACAATTGTGTGCTACTTCTAACCGTTTGAAGGTCCTGATTGAACGTTAGGATATTAGAATGAATAGCAAAAAGTGAATGGATTCGGCCCAAGACCATAGCCAGAAAAATATGCAGGTAATCCATTACGTTACACCTGGCAGGACTGTGGGAGTTGAAAAATTACGGTACGCGACTCGGGAAATTACGTACACTTGCAAATTAGTACACTAGGCTAACGTCTCGTGTTCGAAATTTAAACAAATTTACTCATCTTCTCTGAAAATCATCATAAAACTATCATCGGATACCAATGGCCTCGTTCAGCGGTGCACAACCGTTGAGAATAATCACTAAACGTGTTGAGCTGCTGCTCAACGGTTGAGAGTGATCTGATCAATGGTGCAGCGGTCCGTTCAGCCGAACAAGTTGGCACATAACTAAATTGTTGAGCACGGCTGAACGAATACAATGGTATAAATACAGCTTTTCTATGCAGTCACTTGTTTCAACTTTTCATTCAACTTCAATAGTTCAATTGAGAATTTCTATTCATAACCAATACAAATTCAACTCAACTTTTCTGAAAATCATCTGAAAACTATCATTGGAGCCCAACGATGTGAATTACAGCGATTATATGGCGTCAGTTGTTCAAATTTCCCAGTTTCTGTATTGAACGACTTTTACATATCTCATCGCATTCGACGAGATCTACAAATTACCTCCCTTGACAAATTTTCATTCGTTCAGTAGTTTCCGAGATAAGTATATCGTTTTCAGTCTGGAAAATGTGAAAATTTCAAAATTTCAACTTTCCTCAATATTTTCCGTACTATTGATATTAGGAAGTATTTTATAGTATTCGCTCAGACAAAAATTATTTTACTCTTGATGATTTTCGATTCATCCATTCGTTTCTGAAATATTTCAACTTTCAACAAAAAAAATGCGATTTTTTTTATGAAAAAACTTCATAAAAATGTAGATTATCGTGAGACGTAAACGACAGTTTTTTCGATTTTCGCATACGAGCATCGGTTTGGTCTAAAGAAACGGATGGGTGACATAATAAATCAAAACTAACTTTTTTCAATTATTCTCCTATGAATGACATTCGTAGGAGAATAAAAGGATATCGAAAATTGCGAGAAAAATAATTTCCAGTCGAAACTCTGACGGTAAACGTGTTACAGTCGAAACGCCAGTATATCCATATCCGTGCTGAAAAAATAACTTTCCCATTATCCGAATCCTTTGTAAAATAAAAGGTATCTGCACCCCTATAAATGTGTAGAATGACACGAGTTTGAAACCGGTATCTCTTTTTGTTCGACCGCTATCGTGTTACATAAAAATTTTAATTTTTCCCGGAAAAACACTTTCCCAGTTCCTCGAGCCCTTCGGAAAACTATGAGCATATGCACCACAACAAAGGTTAAAAACAACCCGAGTTTCGAATCTCTTTCCGTTCGACCACTATCGTGTTTCAGAGAAAAACCAACGCCGCACAGACACACACTCACACAGACAAAAAAATCAAGTTGGGCTTAGTCGGCCTATTTTTTGACGCTGATCTTTTTTTACAAATGAAATTTTTCGATATCTCCTCAAATAAACAAGTTGGCCCGCTGCCCATTAAAACGTGGCCGCTGATATACTCCGATTGATACTTAAATCATCTTAACCCATCACTCTTCCTTCATTCGGAAGATACGCTTTGACTTCAGATTCATATTCTGCAGCTCCAAATGCGCAAAAAGGCAAACGATTTCTTGGCGAGATATCGTTCAACAAAGGGAGAGAGAGAGAAGGAGGGGGGAAGACAGAGGGTGGTTCTTATCCCCCGTGAGCGGTAACAGAAAGTTTGTATGAAAAGTTTCATATTATTTGTTTCCGCGAATGAACGGCGATAAAAGAAGGCATGAGTGACGAAAGATACGTCATCATCGTTTGTAAAACGTTAACAGAATTTGTATCACCACTATGGACTCGTGTGCTGTAAGTAACGAAAAACGGTAATGAACGAGAGGCAAAAATGGGTGTAATGGTGTCTAACCCCATAACTTGCAAAATATTCCTTTTGACCAAACATGTTTTCTTCGAAGATAGGTATTGTGCAATAAACGAATATTTACTGCTTTTTGGTCAAACACCTATAAACGACTCCTGACAACCCTGGCTCGGCTCTCCAATTTGCCGTCGTATTGCAATATTTGAGTGATGAAAAAGTGGCCGCATTTTACGCAAACGAAAGTTTCGTTTAATCAATACTATGCTTTTTTTCAGGGATTTGTTACAGCGAAAAAATTAATCAATCAATTGAAATTCGCAAATGTGACATATTCATTTCCTCTAGGTTCGCCCTCAGATTATTTTCTTGTTCTTACATCATCACATATCAGGAGACTCTATTCGACGAGCTGAATCATGACATAATATGCTACATGAGGCTCATACGCAGAACAAAAGAATTTGATTTTCCTATTATAAGTCTATTGAAAGTACGCATAAGGAGGCCCAACCTTTAAAATTAAGGCACGGTAACAAAAAACGCCAAATATCGTTATTTACAGCCAACATTAAGTAACGATATTTGGTGTTTTTATAACTGTGCCTTATAATTTTGAAGGATGGCCTTTTTCGCACTTGCCCTAATCTTATAATGGTAATTTCAACGTTTCATAACTTATTTCGTTCTGCGCATGCGCCCCACAGGAGGGGTGTCATAGTGATCAGCTTGTCGTGTAGAGCCCACTGATATGTCGGATGATGTCCTAGGACTGTTCCGCTGAAGTTAAGCCTGTCTCCGAGGTAATAAGCATATTTTTTACCAATATTTTTTTTGGGGTTCCCAAGTGTATGAAAACGCTTCTGGATATGAGCGTCGAGAGCCTCTCATTGCTTTCAATGCCTCATTCTACCGAAACGCTTGAGATCTCTACTCGTTTGTGTAGCTACTCAATGGGTAATTCACTGTATGTTTATTTGATGAAATGAAATAATTTCTTAATAATGGCCCACAGTTTATATGCAATAAGCGGCAGCTTGCCAATTTCATTTCGACGCGATCTTATCAGCAGAAGTAATGTTTCCAAAGAAAATATTTATACGCAGAAAAAAAATCATCATCGGCTCCGCACGACTCATTTTGTTCCAATTATAGTGTCCAAATTGTCAGCAACGAAGTTTGAATTATTTCTGAAAATATTGCCTGATCGTTTGGCAACGCTTTACTATTCAATTCAGAATGAATTACTCATATTTTTCTCGAAAGAAGGAAAACAGATCAAGAATTCATTGAGTGAATTAGTCAATGCTTCAAGAAATTTTGAGAAGGAAATAACTTTTTAAGAATGTGGATGTTTGTAGTCGAGTGTTATTTTGATTCCATCGAGTCAAATTTCCACGAGGATCGTGCAGAGTGATTCATGGCGAAGCATATTCTTCGGCATATTCCGATCCGAGTATATTCGATATTTTCAGCCATAGTCTTCAGTCAGAATCTCGGTCAGAACTCAAGTATGTATCTCTTCCGAAGAGAGCTGAATCCTCGTCGGGATTAAAATATAAGAATGATAAAAAAGCAAGAAAACGATAAAAGTAAGTAAAATATGCAGGTCGGTCAATGAATTAGTGACGAATTATCTGAAGAGAATCGTGTTTTCATCTGAAGACTATCATCATCAATACGTAGTTAGTTAATTCAATTGAGATTCAAACTTCATAGGGTGAATTCGTTTTCAATTTTCTTGGAGGAAACTGTATACTTAAATCAATATTCGAGGAATGCTTTTGAGATTTACAAAGTCTAAAACGAATTGACTCCTCGTCATTTAATTACGAGTTTATTATAATGGAAACACGGATATTAGTTCAGTAAGAATATAACAATAATTTATTGACAGCATAGAATGATGAAAGAGATCTCACCTCAGGCTTGACTACCCCATAAACACAGTTTTCATTATTAGGAAAAACCTCGGGAAAAACATATTGATACAAACTGTACGCATATCCATAAACAACCAGAAACAGCCAAAAATCTGGGCTATCTATACATGTTGCTCTCAAACGAGCTCACAACTTCCTTTAGGGTACATATAGGTAAAATTTGTTTCAAGATTTGTTTTGGTTCCTGTGACAACCGATTCAGAATTAATTCGGAGCCGCATAGTTAATGATGTCCTGGACGACAGATAGCTTAAATCTTTTCAGTTCACAGCTATGCAACTACTTTCAACTATTTCGGGACCATTCTCATTCGTAGCTATAACAAGACTGTAGGGCAAACTTTCCTGAAGCTAGTTTTCCATATAACTATGCTGAGATAACCTTCTGTGAAGGTTAATAACAAAATAAGTTGATCTGTCGAAATATTCTATTCTTCATTCTCAGATATTTCCATTTCTTGTATAAATAAGAAGATTGTATTGCCCACTTATGAATGATTGATATTTGAACGGATGACCGGCTATCCATGAAGAGTGACATCCAGGCCGATGGGGAAATGATATGAAGAGCTCAAGTCTTGGTAGATATTCGGTGGTAGGTCATTCAACACCATATACCAGAAACGACAGTAGGGTAAAAAAAAGACGAAATTCGATGAAAGCATAATACAAAGAATACTAGGAAAATACCGTGTGTCACAGACTCATGGTACACCCCCGTTTTCTCCTTTGTTTTTCTAGCTATATTTTTGAGATTCGGAACATCGAATAACAAGAGAATTGAGAGAGAGAATTGGATTGACCCGCCAGTAAAGTTTCTCTCTCCTACTCGTTGCGCTTATGGATAATATAAATGGCGATATCTCTGCAGTCATTGGAGATAACATCATCAAACCTGGTATCGTTGGATTCCTCATGATCATCCCTAGCCGATCATGTAATAATATACAGGGTGTCCCATTCAAGAATCGAAAGTTGATGTCATTTCCGGAAAAATTGGAAGTTGTTTTTTTCTTTCAGATATGTCGAAAAATGCTGTTCAGTGAGCTTATTCGATGTTCCGAATCTCAAAAATATAGCTAGAAAAACAAAGGAGAAAACGGGGGTGTACCATGAGTCTGTGACACACGGTATACCTAGAGCTTTCGACAAAAAGACTGGAGAACTGCTCCAAAGTATGAATCAGCAAAAAATTATGAACAGGCATTTAAAAGGTCACCGTCCATTCAGTGACAGATTTTTTATTTCAATTTTTCACAGTCTGACTTCTAAAAAAGAAACAAATCGTAATCTGTAAAAAAAATTATGCGCTGAGAGTTACTTCATATAAATCCAAGAATTTGCGATTGTTGGAATACCTGTTATAAGTATTTCCAAAACAGTTAACCCCTCAGATCAATGTATACCCCAGGAATTTTCGTCAATCCCACTTTGAAACACATTCAAGTTGTTATCTCGGTTGTTATGAGCATACTGTGGAAATTGGTTTTTTAACATTTTTTCGCAACCCATTTGTATGAAAGTTAGGAGTCAGCGAATAAGTCACCTATTAGGCCCTCATGATTTTTGTAGTTTGGGCGATGTTAGATTGAGTAACAGATGCCATGCAGTCTGTGAAACTTCGTCCATCGAAAATATCACTGAACTGAACAAACGTAAATTCTGGACATCACATGATGTACTCTGCAGCGCGTAATTTTGCCCGCAGACGATTTGTTATAGTTTCCAGTGTTTCCTCTCGTCTTTCCTCTTTCATAGACAGACCGTAAAAAATTGGTCCAAAAAATATATCGCTGTCGGCCGATCTATTAGGACTGCCGAGTTAGTTGCATGAAACTCGCCGCAAACTTATCATATACTTATTACGAGACTTATTATTAATATTATATTTATATTAATCAAACCCGAATCCAGAAGAATATTATATGTAAACAGGGGGTGTAAAATTTGTACACCAAATCAGGATTCCTAGTGGATTTCAGGTCGGATTTATGGATTTCTAAAACAAAAACCAGTGAAAATCTTGTTGAAATCCAGAAATCCCCCTGTGCGTACTCGACTCGGAGTCGAGTTCGGAGGACGAAACTCAATCATCACCTAGAAGATGGCAAATGAGACTTTGCCGAAACGTTGTGACAATTATCCTTCAGAGGATCAAAACCACAGAACACGGAATGAAACCCGGAAAAACAACTCATCATATATATATATATATATATATATATATATATATATATATATATATATATATATATATATATATATATATATATATATATATATATATATATATACATATATACATATATATATATATATATATATATATATATATATATATATAACAATCATGGCCGAATATATTTGACACAATTAGGTAAGGTGACTCTTCCGCCTTTTATTTTGCAGTATCGTTAGTTGGCATTGGTGATAAACTAGTTGAGTCCATTGAGAAGCGAGTTGAGAATCTACATTAGGGGTTGCGTTTCTCAGAGGACCCAACTTTATTTCATTGATGTGTGGGAGGAGTTAGGAGTTAGGAATAGCTCAAATCCAATTTCGTGGGGTTGCAGCCCTTGTCCAGCGGCCGCCATCTTGAAAAAAGTTGCAAATGGTTTTCACGCTTTATTAGCCGAACTATCTCTTTTCTACAACTTCAGTTCACTTACTTTCCATTGTGAAATCGGAAATAAAAAAGTTATCACCGAAAATAGTTAAAAAGTTTGGAACGAATTCTCTTTTCGGCGCAATAATTTTTTCTCCAGTCAATATACAATAAAAAGACATCAAAACACTTTTATATATTAATATATCAATCCTGGGCAAATTTGAGCTATTTGCCTTAAAAAAGATTGGTTTCGGAACGGCGATTTTTTGATAATCGTCATGCCTATTATCTAATATATAAATTATGTATCTGATAAGTTGCAGATACATTGTATCAATATCAACCTTTTTAATATTGTAATTAGATATCGTACCCGGACATTTCACTATAACATCTCTAAAACATTTTTGTTAAAGTTACATAAGAGGTTAGATATAAAGATAAGTAATGTAACATATAATATTATGGTAAAGTAACTGCTGCATTGAGATTATATCAAGAGGCGCCTTGAAGAACAGGGAAACCGCCAGTATCACTCGTAGGACAACCTCTATGAAAAGATTAAGACGGAAGAATCTTCAAAAACTATCTACATGTAGTAAGGAAGTTGGAAATGCCCTAGAACTTCACAACAGTTGTCAATTTTATTGCATACCTTTATTATTTCACGAGTTGTTTCATTATTGTCTATTCTTGGCCCTTCGTAGGTTTCTCCGAGGACCTTATCTCGTCATTTCATTTAAATTTAGAATGATATTTCATCTCCTCATTCTCATGTCGACTGACATTTTCAGTACAGAAAGTGATACCTACTTGATATAAGAATTCAACTTCGATGCTAAAGGTTAAAAGTACATATCAGAGGAGTAATTATTGAGCAATCAGAATTTTCCTTCGAGCCATCTCTGTAATTTCACGCATACACATTGATTTGTCTGACAGGTGCATGAACGACGAGATAAACGGATATATTATTGTCGATTCTCTCAAAACTCCTTACCTAGACTTCCTCAGTATCTTGTTTTTGACTGCCAGCAGTTTTGGTTCCTTAGAACCGCCGGTTCTCTGTAAATCCTTCTCCTCGAAACCTTGCACGAAACAGAACATAACGGACTCTGCCATGCACGATACGCTATGTTTATGATATTTTCTCGATGTCCGATACTTGCTGCGGGCACATTTCGACGTGGGACCTATTTTGCAACTGTTTCTATTAAACTGAACTAGGTCGCGAATAAGCAGTTTCAATAAATACACGAGTAGTTACAAAATAATAGATTTACGGTGTAAAGATTGTATAAAAACGCAGTCTTGCTCGGTACTAGCTAGTATCTGTAAAGGCACTCGGTTCCACTTCTAAAAATACAGTGTGTCTAAGAATAACTGTCCAAAAACGGAAAAAACTTCTAGCGAATTTGAATATTTGGATCTGGATACGGCACTGTTTGACAACAAAACGTTTCACACACGTTACAAAAACGAACGAACCAGAGTCCGTCACTTGGTTCGAATCGCCCTGACCCGCTTGCTATACAGTTACTTACAAGTTCCAACGAACTTCATTTATTAGCCGATATAAATAGGATAAATACACGTGCTCCATCCATAGTCCGAGACTGCCAAACGAAAATGGTGCAATCCAGCAACATATGACAGCAGGGACGGGGTCACAACCTGCTCTCAACTTCGTGATGGAAATGCACGGACATCGCTGATTGACCGTCCAACATCTTCACCACTTTTGCCGTAGTTATCAAGTAGTTTATGAATGTACACGCGATATGCGGAGTTTATTGATCGAAGCGCGCGACTACTTTAAAGACTAGACGATCGGTAACCAGGCGGTGTTGCCGGTACTTCGAATTCCAAAATAATTATACTAAACACCACATGATCACATCCTCGAAGGATAGCAGAAGAACACTTCATTTTTTCGTTCTCTTATTGACAGGTACATGGACTGGTATCATTTTGTTTTCAGCCGGGAATCAACGGCCTTTCGGACGTTTATTTTGATCTGCCTGCACTGAAAGGGGTCAATGAAGTCGAAACTAGTCTGTAAGCGACCATACTGTCAGCTGGGAATTACTTTTAGAAAATCCTCAAATTGAATAAATTTTTTATATCAATTTATCGTATGATGAAAATACTTTTAGTATTCATATACTGGGTGTTCCATTTGGAAAAATCGTCACTCACCCAATTACTCTAAAATGTTTCGCCCCGCACAGTGAAATTATGTTCTTTCCTTCAAGGCAATGGAACGTCAAATGTATGTCGGTCGAAGAGGCAACCGGATAGCGAGTGGTTCTGGGTCTGGTACATATTCCCCTCTTGTCGACCGAATTGACCCCAAGTGGAAGGAGCGGTGAAATGGGGATGGGGCGAAATTAAAATTATTTGAATTGGATTAGATAATTTAGGAAACACTTTGCAAGTGTTGTTCATGACGAATAATTTCAAGAGCGAGGTTTTAACGACGAACGAAAGCGAGAATGTTTCCTACTTATTCACCAAACTCAAAGACCAGTTCATGGAGCTGCAGTTTCGTAAGAATGTATTATCTTTTCCACCAACCGATTTCCTGGAATCATTTGGGTCCACTAAATACTCGTTAGGACAATAAGAGGATTGTTCCCAATTCTTGGGGTTCTTGTTGAATACTCCTCGTGAGCAAGAAAATAGCAGAATCAATACTCCTGACCGGCGCGGATTGAATGATTCCGTACAGTGTACCTCATCTCATGTTTGTAGATCTTTTGCTGGAAAAATCCTCACTTGTTTACTTGTGTACTTGTAGTAAGTGTTTAAGAGGTAGCAAAAACGTTTCTGACTTTCTGGAACTTCAAGTAGCTTTTCCCGATATGACTAAAAACTAGGCCGTGCAAAGCTTCCTGTTAAATCATTTGAAAATGGAACTTTTAACGGGTGATGATCAACTGTATTGCCAAATATGCGCCAAACTAACTGACTTTTATAGGACAACAATTATTGCTTAACCACCAGTCAATATAATAATAACACTGATGCTCTTCAAACATGACTCAACCTCTGGCGGAAGCACCAAACTCTTACGAAGATTCAAAATAAATGAGCTCTTCAATCTAGCAGACCACAATTATAATCTGCATGCAGTCATTGTTCACTGTGGTTCTGGAGTTGAATCTGGTCATCATTACTCATTGGCCAAAGACGAAACGGACTGGTTTGAGTTTGACGATAGTTGTGTCACTAAATTTCTGGCGATATCTTGAATCATTGAAGCCTCAGGAGACACCCTACCCTTCATTCCATGAAAGAGAACATTGACAGATCAATATCTTCAGATGAAGTGGTGCTGCAGGTTTTTCCGGGTTTTCCTACAGCTGAAAAATCAAATGCGTCACTGGAATCAATCAAGTCGCCCCGGAGCGCCAATTAATTTTATTGTTTCATAATTTGTATTACTCCCGTTTCATTGTTAACAAAAAAGACTAAGAATAGTTGTCGTGAAAAAAAGTAACCGGATAAAAAAACGGCTGCTTTTATGATATTTTTGTTTAGTCTGTCGTAACACGAGGGCCGTTTTCGCGAATGAAAAAAAGTTGGAAAATGGAAGGTGCCAAATTTTTCGTAACTCTTCATCCCCTACCCTCACGCAGTAATAAGCCAATAGGCCTGATATTTTCCTCTTCACCACCGAAGTAACACGATATTCGTTATTGAGTTTTCGGCCCCAACCGAAACGAATATCGTCAGAAAAGAGAAGGAAAAACGAACAGAGTATCAGGAGCCATTCTACGAAGTCCGCAAGCTCCACCCGTACTATTTGTGAAATTGGTAGTTCTTATTATAGGTATTCTCGGTGGTTCCAGATCAACGCCACGCTCGGAACTCAAGACCATACCAGCAAGCCGAAATACGGCAGAGATCTTGGCAGAAAGCCGTAATTCTCGGTTCATTGCGTCTACTCTAGACTCATGATTTACAGAGACAGTGATCACTTACCCGCGGTGTGGTAAGTGGTCATTGCCTAATGTTACAAGCGCCTTTGGTGCATTGAAGACTAATAGTATTTTGGTGTCGGCACGTGGATTCGCACGGTTTCCACCGTTCTCTGTTATTTCTTTTGCTGTCATAGTTATTTCTGCGATGGAATGTTGCTATGGCAAGTTAGTAATTTGTAGCAGATCTGTAGCAAAACTGATGCTGTGTGGCAACGCTGCAACCATTTTCTGTCGGCTTTTTGCCGTTTCCCTTTCTTTAGCGGACATAACCAGCAGCACAGCTGACTTCTACTTCTGTGGCGTCACGAGAGGGAATTCATGTTCGTCACTTGAAGCGAATGTCACAATAGTGTCTGGTCAAGTGGGCGCTGTAGAAGGATGCCAAAACGTGTGAAATATGGGCGGGACACATTCATATATCTATTTTCTATTCGTTTTCGTCTGCTGGAAGGAATTTTGGCCCTGTCTATGAATAACATACGTGATTTCCACTCATTTATTGTTTTTGAAATGGAAGAATCTTTTTTTTTTTTCGAAAAGAATTCTTGTAAACACAACCCGATATAGGTGCATGCGTCATGAATACCGAACAAACCAATTTACGATTTGGTCCGCTATTGGTCCATATGAAGATTCTTGGACATCCTCTAGATGCCTCTTGATGATTGAATTATAGATAAGCCTTCTAGGGGCAGCAATAGGATGTGAGGATATCCATAGAAAGTCCTATCACTGATGCATAAGGCCATAGATGATGTGTGATCTATAAGTTGAATAGTCATCAACATTTTACTACAAATATTGCTTTTTTTACCGCTCACCCTCGAAATAGGTCGAATGTAATCGAACACTAACTTTGAAGTTATTATTTTATAAAGGTATTCAAAGAGAGTTCTCGAAGTTCACACAGAATTAACGAACACATTTCAAACAAGATTTTCAACTATAATCATCATTGTTTCAACATCAATTCTCAATACATGGCAGGTGAAACTGTTGAAACCAGTTCTATGAAAAAGCGTGCAACATTATGTTTGTCGCTAGTTGAATGAAATTCAAAATAACCATGTGAAATCTCACATATCATTCATACTTCTCAACAAAATAAGGTCTTACTTCAAGGTATGTGATAAAAAATTGAAAAGAAAAGGCCCAAATTTCAATATTTGGCTCTTCTGAGAAAAGAATATTTAATCTTGAGTGGAATATATCACTCTTTTGGATTGTGTTTCAACAGCCACAAATAAATATTATCATTTAAATTTCACACCTCTACTTTTCAACCAATAAGATGCTTCAATTTTGACCAGCTACCATGGCAATTAGAAACATTCTTAAATTTTTTTTCGAGGCGCCACGATATTTAAGTGAAAAGAAAGAATACTTCAAGTGTAACCTCTAAACAAATTCCTTTCTCAATTTGTAGCAGATAAAGCAAGGTTCAGAAGGATAGCATAGTATTATCATGCTGTCCTTCACAATATCACTTCAATGTGGATATCCTTTCTCTCTCTAATGTATTATATATATGGAAAACTGTCATAAAGGCCAATCCATTAGTTCTAATGTCTATGTATGCATTCGACTCTCATTTACGTATTTCAATTAGGTATTTAGGTGTATGTTGATTTAGGAGTTCAACTCCCAGTGCTACTAACGTTTCAATTCACTGCCAAACTTTGTATTAATAGAAATACAAAGTACGTTTTACAAAGTTCCTTTGGATAATCGATATAAAATTAACAGAACTTCAATATCTCCGCGCCACTGTCTATGAATATATAGGTATTAAAAGTATTTCTGATTATCCTTTTAGCGCAACCGATCTTGGAATTTCCATCAACGTACGACTGTAAATCGTCAACGACTGTAAATCGTCAACGACTGTAATTTCCTTTAATCATTTGCAGGGACATTTGCATAAATTTCAGCTGTTAATTCTTCCTGTTGCTCTCTTGACCATTTAGTTGGTGTGGAATTTAGATTGTGGCATTGAAAACGAAAATGAATTGAATTTAGAAGAAGATATCATATTGTAAATTCAAAGGATATAATAATAGTAATAATCGACTTTATTTCTCACATCAAATTTCGAATTTCACATTTATATACATAAGAATCAACACAAAGGATAAAAGGGTGGAGTTCAGTTCATTTGGAGATAAAATCTCCACAATTTTTCTTCTACTCGACCCCAAAAATGCTGCCCAATCCTATCAAAATTATGAGCATATTATGATCCCTACATATCCCTCCATGAATGAATATTTCAAGTATCAGAAGGGAAAAAACAACGGGAAGAAAAGCTTCGATGGGTCAATCAGATTATTTTTGTATTTCGATTTGAAATTTGCTAACGATAGGATTTTGAATTTCAGAGCTATAGCATATGGAGCATATTTGATATGTTTTTGACAAATAGAGTCCTGAACTTTGGTGGCGACAGCGTACCCCTAAATCTTATGTTTACATTATGAATAACTGAGCGATATATAACTTTACGGTGTAGATATCCAATGGGCACACGTACGTTGATTTAACGTTCATTTAACGTTGTATCGTTAAAATATAGGTTACCAGTTGAATGGTCAACGTTGTCATTTTGGCTATAACTTCTTCACTATCTTCACATTACGTTATTTCAACATTGCCTTAGTTAGATGCTTTCAACTACTACTAGTCGACCCATGGATTATATTATACGTCATACATGAATGATATTATCATGTTTACATAAAACGTTTATATCACATATTATTCATGCTCCCATTTGATGAATTCGGTAAGATACACGTTAATGTTGAACATTATATCAACGTTTACTTTGAATGTATTCTTCAACTGACCTCTCAACTATTCATTAATTCATTGTTGATGGAGATGAATGAAGATACGTATTTAATCCGCTAACAAACAACCATTTATGTTGATATATTCGTTATTTATGTATTTTGTTCATATCTTACTAGGGTACAACATCGAAACATGTTATTGGATCCCTTTGAAAACCACTGATTGATAAAACACGTTGATTAAACGTTACAGAATTTTCGTCAAGTTTTTCCGGAGTTCTATGAAACTATCTGCTAGCTTTCTATTTGTTGCCGAAAACCATCGTTGTCACTTTTCGAAAAGTGTATTTCCTCTTTGAATGATTCTTTCATAGATTGAAATAATGGCTAGTTGAATGAACTCCTCAGAACAACACATCTTCGAGAAACTTTCTTAACCGCTATTGCAAGCGTATTGGTCGATGTACGAACTAAATTCGACCACTTAACAACCCTCGAAACACTGTGTGCGTGTGTATCAATTGCAAAATTTTCGATAGTCTCGAATACACGGAATTATAATTGGGAAGTTCATAATTTTATGCGACGTCTGGCGGAAATATAACGCACTGCTATAATTTCACAAACAAACGGCTTCCATTTTATGTGTGTGAATTTATTGAGTTCTTTTGTGTTTATTTAGGAAATATCATCTAAAGTTGTGGTTGTTTCGATTAATAATATCAAACAATCATGGATGCAGATCGCTCAGTGAGCCGTATAAAGTGTTTGGTGCCAAGTTGACGCAACTCTAGGAACCGAAATACAAAGTTGTTTCCAAAGAGAAATACATCTTTGGTGGAAAACATTACGGAAAGTGGATTGAAAGAGAAAATAGACAGGTACAAGGCTTGGAAAATTAAACTGAAACTGCATAAATCACCACCTAGAGCGGCTTCAGTGTGTTACTTGCATTTCAAGAGAGATGATTTCTTGTTACCTGGTGAGTCTGTTTGTCTATTTTTAGGCGAAGTTATGGCGCATTTCATCATCCATGTAATAAAAGCCTCTTTGGTTCACTAACACTACACTAAATCTAAAAAATGTCCTGGAACAGATATCATTAGCTTTCAAAACACAATGCATCTATGTTCACCTCCAATGAATGGTATTGTGCGGCTATTTAAAGCATCATGAACACAGTTATATTAACCTTCACGTGAAAAATTTCGTACAATGGAAATATAGCAAAAAAACACCAAAATCTTGTCTAGCGAGGGCAACTGATGACTGGATTTCAGTTTGGCGCGTTATTTCATAAATGTAAACAAGGTAACTATTTCAAAATGGTGGATATAGTTTAACCACCACCAGCGCCCTCATCGGTCGATATTCTTCACTATAGAACACAATTCATTCGCTTCGTTTGAATACACGTCTACTCCATACGAGGCAGAGCAACAGAAAGTCGAAGAGAATACTCCTCAGGTTCATATAGAGTATAGACCAAGGTGATCTCATTTCACCTCTTCTGATATCTTTTTTAATTTCCGTGATGGAATTATGTTGTGTAGTTCTTAGTACTGAGATTCATCAGGTTCATCACAGCGTTTGGAAGAGATCGAAAATATTAAAAACCTTTTTTTCACCCCGTTAGACAATGAATTTCAATATGATATGAAACACGTGTTCCATCAATTCTGTTGAAAAATATTTCTGCAAAATTTGAAGTAGATCGAAGTACGTTATTCGATACCAACTGTGATCTCGTTTTTCACCCCCTTTGGGTGGAATTTCGGAAAACCTTCTCTTATTGGATGCCTACGTCATACAAAGAACACACCCTCAAAGTTTCGGAACTCTACGATGTGCGTTGATAAACCCCTAAAATAAGTTTATACCCCTTTTCAACCACGTCAGGCGATTAATTTCAATAAAATATAAAACACGTCTTTCCTCTATTCTGTTGAAGAATGTTCGTGCAAAATTTTAAGTAGTTTGGTTCTAGGAATCACGTCTCTACAAATTTTGACTATGGTTTTCACCCCCTTAGCGGTTGAATTTCGGAAAACACGGTAAAACAGGATGAAAATTATCCTATGTCCGTCTCCTGGTTTTAAGCTACCTCCCCACCAGTTTTCAGTCAAATCGGTTCAGCCATTCTTAAGTTATAAATAGTGTAATTTACACGAATTTTTTATGAATAATATAGATTTTCAATTGACTATATCTTTCTCTGATTACATTATTATTTGTGGAATTGATGATTTTAGTCATATCACAAAGTATTAGATGTGATTGTTTTAGTTCCGATTTAAACCACGGTTTCTTGTTTCTATCCAATGTCATTTGTTTCAGAAATTTGAATATTCGCTGTGTGCAACAGAATAGTGGGGGAACTGCCGAACGATCGTGCGCGCGGGGTGGTGAAATGTGGCACTTCACTGAGCTACTACGGACAAATATACACGTGGAATACGTCGAAATCACATATTATATACATTTGATATAATGGGTTATCATAGATGCTGTGTTAAAAATTGTGCGAATAATTCGACAAATTGTGAATATAAATTTTACTGTTTTCCAACAGTTAAACATGAATTAGTTCAAATGAAAAAGTGGATTGACGCCGTAAGAAACCACAAGTAAGTATCTTAACATAACTTTTTCTAATATTACATGATGCAGAAAAAATATAGTATAATAGATTATACCTATTTGTATAGTAGGTAAGTATCTTAACATAACTTTTCCTAATATTACATGATGCAGAAAAAATATAGTATAATAGATTATACCTATTTGTATATATATAATAAATTACTTTCAGTGTTTTTTTCAATTCGAACTGATTTGCTATTGCTATTGCTACCACCTTGATACTTTGACCGTTTGGTTTGTCTCATGATATTGACAAACAGTTGAATTCGGGAGTAGATGCGCCTTCCCCAAATTCAAGGAAGTTCATTCGAAGAACAAAGACTTGCCTCAGGTTCATACAGTCCAAAATATCTTATTTCACCTGTTTCTGTCAGTTTTCACTCCTTTCTCGTGAAAATAACTTTGACCTGAAATTTTCAATTGTGTTGCGTGATATGGAACTGATTTTTATTCAACGGCAACGAAACAATGTGGATCATAGCAGAAAAATAGCGATCAAGGTGGCATTGGTCATAAATTGTGAACGGAAGGATAGAGCTAGTTTCAACTTCGGATTTTTATATTAAAAGTTAAAATATGAGAAAGTATCTTGATATTTCCCGAAAATTAAGTTCAATTCCATTGAACGTTAGAGAATGTGATGTTAGATTAGGTCCCAGACAAACCCGGGCATAGAGTGAGCTTTACGCCATCACTAGCATAAAGTATTCCATTATATAATCAGTAACAAATAAAAAAGATTATAGGAAACTCTCCGAAAAACTGGAAGCAACAGTAAAGAGTTTGATATTTAATCATAGAAGTGTGGAAGTGAAAACTGACCAACTGTTCAGGTAAAAAAACAAGTTTTGAACATCAAAAATGCCAATCTTGATAGATTCAGATCATTGGAGGTGAGCCTCATTTGCCAAGCAAATGAAATGAAATCATCTTTTGAACAATTCGTTCAGGCCAGAGCTGATGCAAATAACACGAAGTCATTGCGCCATCTACACATGGACTAGGTATTCCAGAAACAAACCGAATTCGCCCATTCTTCCTGCGGGAAAATGTAAAAACATTCGACACGGGCATACTTGAAACCTGCCCTGGCACCGGTCGGATATAATTCCATTCCCTTCGTGGTAGTTGCTATACAGTTTGACAAAAAAGTATAATAAACATTATGCCAATATGATATCACCACTAATTACTGTACACTGTTGCCGGATTGGTTTCATCACCAACCGTTCCACTAAATTTTACAAAGTGTACAACGGAATGTTACGAATATTTTTTTATTTCTAATGGCCTCCTTATCACCTGTGTGAAATTCGTACATTAAGGCCGTGAACGCCTTTTATATATGTTACCGGCAATGTGTATAATTCAGGCATTGTATAGAATACCTAGGCATTCTATACATTGCCGAGTGAATCCAGGCAAAATATGAAATAAACTCATTTCTTAACAATTGTACAAACTTTTCCTAGGCATTGTGTATAATGCCTAGGCATTATATAGAATGTCGAAAGTTTTGCAGGCAAAGTATAAAATGAACAACATTGTTGAAAATTGTTTATTGCAAATAACAAACAAGAAATGTATTAAACATAGGATCTGAAAATCCTCATATTTTACTAGAGTAAAATTTAAAAGTGAAACATTAATTTAAGAAATTACTTGTTACAGCAGGAAAGAGAACTATGGTTAGGTTAGGTTAGGTTAAAAATCTGTCTGTTCCATTGTTTTCAAGTTAAGGTTAACCTAACCTAACCTAACTTAACCTAACCTAACCTAACCTAAGTTTGTACAATTGTTAAGAAATGAGTTTATTTCACAATGGAACAGACAGATTTTTAACTCTGCCTGAACTCCAGCAGGCATTCTATAGAATGCCTAGGCAAAGTATGAAATGATTAAAATTTCACACTTTGCCTGCTTACTTTTGGCAATGTATAGAATGCCTAGGCATTCTATACAATGCCTGATTTTACACTTTAACATATACAATGCTTGGTGATAGCTTCGAACTGCAAATATTACAAAATTTGAAGCAAAACAATAAAATTAACTTCAAATGATGATGAATTTTAATTTTTAGAGCATAGGTACGTTAGTATTTCTGGAGAAAACTATCGTTCAGCACTATAGAGTGTTGTCTAGCTTCAGCTGTTCAAGCATTCACCCATTTCAAACCCACTCGCTCACTATTTGACCTCTGGATTATTTTTCCTGCCTCAAAATCTCAAGAAGTTAACGTACATGCAGTAACCATTGTTAACTTTATCATTTATCACGAACAAATAAGCATGGGTTCAGTTTTCAAGGGTATATTCAAGTCATCGGTAACGAATTAGTAACATACGTAAACATTTTGAAAGATGCAAATATTTGGTTGAAACAAACAAGTGCGAATGAAACAGTGGCCATCAAATGCTTCCACAGGATTAAGTGCAAGATGTCCTACGATCTTCCGTGACATTCATGAAAAATAGATGGCATTCAGAATATCATTCCCAAACTGTTCGGAAAATAATATCATCCATATATAAACATTTGGAGACTTGAATAAAACTGGTCGATAACAAAAAATGCGTATACAGGTTCCTGCAAGATTTGTACTTTGATAAGGTTAACAAAATCACACGGGTTCTGCTATGTGACAGCTTTTTCTAACGGATAATTTGTGGATCATAGTATAGCTCGGAGGTTTTACTAAGTCCTGAGAAACAGCCAGCTCCTAAAAAAACTTTACCTTGTATATATAGACCTATTGCATTGCTTTCTATAATTTCCAAAATCATGTAAAAAGCAATCAAAATGAAGCTTGGCAAATATCTGGAGAAATCAGGAATAAATGATCAACAATACGGATTTCGCCAACAAAGAACAACCAGTGACTTATGGGCGTATGTTTCACATACTCGTATATGGCATAAAGAAATTTGGTGAAACGTTAGCTGTTGCACTCGACATCTCAAAAGCGTTTGATCGAGTTTGGCATAGAGGTCTCCTTTCCAAACTGCCGTCTTACGGTTTACCTACTCAATTGTGTGTTTTGTTGAAGAATTTCGTGTCTGATAAGTGGCTGTTTATGGAGTATCGTTTGATGTTCTCTCAATAAGTGCAAGTGTTCCACAGGGTTCAGTTCTGGCACACACTTTATTTCTGCTTCATATCAATGATTTGCTGGAGAAAACATATTGTTCAGTGCATTGTTTTGCCAACGACGGTACTCTTCATACTAGTTTCTCTTCCAGAGTCCTCATATCTGCACGAGAAGCGAACATTCAGAGAGGCATTAGCGATAATAGTATCAACAATGACTTGGCGAAACTAATAGAATGGGATAACTTAGTGGAAATGAATTCTGGGGAAAATCAGGATTGTCTCTTTTCGAAGGAAGCCGATCTATCTCCATCTGATATTCAGATGTCAGGAGTAACTATTTCTACGGAGTCGAGTATCTCGTTGCTAGAAATTACGATCAGTAATAATCTCTCATGAAAAACCATGTGAGACTGATCAGTAAAGGAGCTTTCCAGGAGCTTTGATTTCTATTTCGTGTGAAGAAATACTTCTCGACGGATAATTATATCTCTGTTAGTAACCCTCACCTAACTTTAAGAGTCTATTTGTTAATGGTCTCATAACAAAAAGTCGGTGCAATTTGCTGTTAGCATTTTAATTTTGTGTCCTTAGGAATGGATAATACTGGTTTCATAGAAATAAGAACTAGGTCATCTTGTTTCATGACTAAAACATGTGAGCAAATTTTTTGTCATATATATATATATATATATATATACCCAAATAGCACAAGTACGTCCAGTGGACGTACTGCATATGTACGGCGAGGATGCATGTACGTATTTAGGACGTACTTTTGTCTCCGACAGACGTACATAAGACCTCCCTGCGACTTACCGTTTCCGCATAGTCGGTAATCCCAGGTACGTACTTTTCTAGTCCACACAGGACCTGAAATGTACAGAAAGGGGAACTGTTTGGGACATTCCGAAAACGTACATTTTCCATTCTGTATGCGCTATCCCAAGTAGAACAAACATATTTGACCAATATTGGTTCAATATTACGGGAATATTAACCTTATATTGTAGATGATATCAATAGTGGCCACAAAAAAAATGTGAACATTCGGCGATATTAGATCAATATTCGAAAACAACGTAATGATATATCATTTGATATCACTTAATGAATCTAAGTTTTCATATACGGGATTATTCATTTCTTTTTTACCAAATAGTCAAGTTGGAAATTTTACTCATTCAAGTGTACTAACCATCTAACCGAATACTTACTTGGAAAAAGACCTGGCTGCTGCGGGGCTTGAACTCTCGACCTTTTCTATGGAGATATTATAGTCGACCACTGTTACGCTCTACGGCACGGAGATACTTGTTTTTAAGAAGGAGTTGGGTGCTATAGATGTGATGACTTCAAGTTAGTTTTGTTCGAGATAATATTAAAATTTTAGAAAGTTCAGTAACAATGAAAATATATTCGAAAAAACACTAAAGGATCACTGTCTCATGTGATGGCGGTTTTGGAATATCAAACTTGCTGTGCAAAAAATTCTGTATGTAATTTTCTGGTATTTAAATTCACCACATGTCGATGTTTCAATTTTTCCAAATTTTTTTAGAAATAATTCATTATGAATATTGCATTACCAATATTAATATATGTTTGAATACACTAAGTGATCACTCTCAAAATCCCAATACCCCTTGAACCGAAAGGGACCCAATACGTACGTACTCGGGAGGTCCAAACAGTATGTACATACTAACAGAAATGTAGAAAATGAAAGGAACCCAATCCGTACGTACTTGGGAGGTCCAAACAGTATGTACAAAAAAGTACGTCAACGAGACGTCCAGATAGTATGTACATACGATTTCCAAAAATGTACGTCATTACTATGTCCCGCAAACGTTTCGAAAGATACGTATCTGAAAGGGACTCAATATGTACGCACCTGGGAGGTCCAAATAGTACGAACATAGTTCTTCCAAACATGTACGTAAATGATACGTCTGAGCAGTACGTACATGGGATTCACAAAAAAACACGTCATTGGTATGTCCCTAATTCATTCCGAAAAGTACGTACCTGAAGAGGAGTTAATGTAAACGTATCAGGGACACTCAATAAAGTACGTACATAGTACTTCCAAGCATGTACGTTTTTATTACATTCCGATTGGAACGGGACCAAGTATGTACCTACATGGGACGTCTAACCAGTACATACATGGTACATCCGGTAATGTATGTTCTTCGAATGTCTCCTATACGTCCCGGGACGTATCGACGTAACTGGGACATAAATGGTTCGTCTTCAGGACGTCGTGTGCTATTTGGGTACAGTGTCACACATGAAGTTCGCGACATTTAGGTTTGTTTTGAAGTATTTGACATCATTTGAAAGTTGAAAGTCCTATCGAAAAAACTGAAAAAATCTTGAAACTTTAACGCTCTGTAGTTCGGTAACGAAGCGTTTGCTGGCACATGTTTATGGACAAAAACGTCTTATTTTGACCTGAAACATACGCCCCTGGAATCTTGATACTGGATTTTGATGAAACACCCTGTATGATCATTGAAAATATAGAATACAAACTGAAGTAGAATCCAAATGCTACACAAACACGTATATGCATCAAAAGTTACCGTCGAATCAAAACAGATTTTGATATTTTTTCGAAAAATACTAGTTCGCTCATCAAGCATCAAGTCATAACGAAGGCGGCAATCATAAATCATACTTAATTCCAGTATGCAGGGTCGCTTTCAACGTCGGTAGTTCAACCAAAGATTTGTAAATGCCTGTGCCAAATAGCGCTGAAAATGGTTCAATGGCCGCTCATCAAATGCAAATGTTTACACTTGCCCTGAGAAAGGTACGAGATTCTTATTTTCTTTCAAATGAATTATGAATCAGAGTCTGTTCGAGTCAAAAATAATTACGTCTATTGATATTAAAATGCATTCAGGATTGTCTTTACTATGGTAGATAACTGGTTTTTTCAATTCTATTAGACAACTTGTATTACTATAACGATGATAACGATATGAGTGAGTAACTTTCGATAAGTACACCAAGCTCATAAGCTCAGCCAATATTACAAGAGCATGGCTCGTCGACAGTTTCTAAGTCATCAATCCATCGCCTTTAGAAAAAAACCAAGTTCGTCACTTGATTCCTTACCAGTAATCGCTTTTCCTTCGGCTTCTGCTTCTCCTAAAAACTCTTTGCACCGGCACGCTGAGCCTCCTTATATTGTTACGAAGCGTTGCTCTGCCATCAGCCCGTATCACTTCCATATTCATGTTGTTCTTGAAACCGTCCACTCTTTTCCACTAATTCACACAACACGATCTCAAGTGATTTTCCTATATCACGCATAGCACTCGAATAATTAATTGGGCAGTGAATCGTTTTCGCACGATATCTACCAGTTATGAGATTACAATTTCTAATAATTTGTAAATAATGATATCTTTGCTAACTTCAATTGTTCGGTGTTTACTTTTCGTTTGTTCTGATCAAAATATTTTGTTCAATGTCATGCGGAGTTATGCATAGAAGATGATAAACTTTGGTCCCAACGCTAGATCATGATGAGAACATCTACAATCTGTAATGCAAAATCGTTATCAATGCAAATATTCATTTCTTGTTCAGTATTCAATATTTTTTGAAATGATTCTGAATTCATTAGTATACAAATTTTTGCAAAGGTAGGTATCATTTATTTTTCTTGAAAATTGTTGACCTGGGTCTACCATCTCAGTAAATAGTATTTTTCTTTCAATATAAATTATGCACTTCCCCCGTATATATTATACTATTGATTGAAAATGTTACTGAAACCGTATTATTAATTTTTTCTTCATATTACTTCTCAGAGCAAGATAGCAAAATCAAAGCGATGTCTATTTGATATTGAACTGTCGAGAATACCGGATTATAGTCATATCTTCAAATATATGCATAATCCCAGTCAAAGAGGTACTCCTAATCATCCGGAGAAAAGCATAATAAAACGACAACAAAATCAAACAAGACTACCTACCAGTAGGAGATATCATTCAGTTTGAATGTTATAGTCCTAATTGCTCGTTTCAGATGGACTATGAAAAAGTACTACCGATGGGACTATATCCATCTTCCATCATAGCCAAGATATAATTGGAATTGAAAATATTCCCCATGATATGTAGGGATCTATAAAGACAAGGGTTGAGATTAACTATCCTCCTAGTATAACTGAAAAACATAGATCCATCAATAAAAATGCTGGAAAAATAACTTCGTAACAAACTATCATTCCACGACGTGGAAGCAATGTGAGTGTCGTGGTTTAAGAGCCAGGCAGGCATGACATATTTCAGTAAACTCCAAATTTTGTCCAATGACTATCGTATGTTTATTGATTATGAAATGGGGAATAACTAACCTCGACTCCGGTAGGTGGTACGTGCGGGGAAAAGTACAAAAATGAACAAATTCCAAAAATAATTCAGTAAAGCTGCCGTTTGCATATTTCGTTAATTCGATCACAAATTCAAAATGGCAAGCAGTTATGGCGGCTGCAACATCACAGCAGGCACTTTTCCACATTGAATATATATTTTTTTCAATAATATTTGAGTGAGTTTAAAATTCATGTATCTATACTATCTATACTAATATGATAAAGAGGTTCGTTTCTGACTTTGTTTGTAGGGGGTAAACTTCGGAAATACTGAACCGATCATGAAAATTCTATAACTAACAGAAAGCTACACTATTCAAGATCAGGTGTTAGAATAATTTTCTACCATTATAAAGTATGGAATTTTTTATTTGTGTCGAAGTTGGAATCGGTAATGTTATATACAGTGTTTGTCTAGTGTGATATTGAGACATCTCATGTATTTCGTTTATATATTTGCTATGCATGAGACCTACTGGTTATGAAACAAAAATACAAGATAGTGGTAGGATTTTGTTTTTCGGGGTATCAACTTCAACTTTTGAAACTGAATGAAATGTTTCTCAATCGGAAAATAGATTAATAGAGATTATTCAGATATATTTCAATACTCGGTAGACTATAAATAGTGGGGGGGAAGCTGTTGTTTTGTGTTAGTCATCGTGCTGGGTAATCGCACGTTAAAAGGTAAGGCCCCGTTGATCCAATGCTCGCACAAGTTTCGACTTCTGAGGGTTGACGTTCGTCGGCTGGTTAACGGAACGAACAATTTTAGAACAATTTTTTTTAGAACAATTTCAGATTTTTCCAATTGATATTACTAAAGGAGAATATTTTCACGGACGCTGGAATAGTTGATAGTGTTCAGAATGGTTTTTGTTCCATCATCCCATAAAAGATGAAATTGAAACCTTCAGTAGGAAAGTTAAGACGTTTCCTGGAAAAAGTCTCAACCTTTACATCAACGGTTCTGAACTCATATTTTATTCGTGATGACTAGCAGGTCAACGGAATTGAATTTGTATCGTAGGTATACAACTATGATAAGTTTTCTAAAACCATGTCTATATACGTCAGCTCCTCGAGAAATTTTGTTTCTGACTTATAACTGATTACTCGATTTCCTAAATGAAGTTTTTGTAGATTAAATTTGATAGTAAGGATGTTAATTTTTGATATATTGAATGATAGCTCATTAGCATCACACCAATCCTCGACTTCACTTATATCATTATTAATAATCTGATGCAGTTGTGAGTCATTTTTATCATGCCAAAGTGGTGGTGGCATCTGCAAATTGAGTGAACTTTCCGAAGATATCAATTGAGGCTAGATCATTTATTTAAATTAACTTACTTGTGTGATAAGTTGCCTTGAAGAGATACGCTATGAGTTCGTCCAGATGAATAAGACTCAAACCACCGGATTGCTACATCTCTAAACCCTTATGTCTCCAATTTTTGCAACAGAATTATGCGGTCAACACAATCGAACGCCTTCGTTAGATAACAGAAAACTGCTGCAGCAACTTCCCTATAATCAAGATTTAGATATACGTTGTGAAGAAGGTTGAAAATTGCATCATTTGTTCCTTTTTCTCTTTGAAATCCAAATTGAGTAGAGTTAACAGTGTTGTGCTTATTCACCGATAATCGTAGAGAGCTGAAACTTGGAGGGTGTGTTCTTTGTATGACGTAGACATCCGGTAATAATGGGTTTTCCGAAATTCTACCCCTAATGGGGTGAAAAACGGGATGAAAGTTTGTATGGGACAACGTGATTCCTAGGTCCAATTCCAACATTCTTTAACAGATAAGATGGAAGACGCGTTTCGTATTTTAAAAAAGGTTAAAAAGGGGTAGAAAGTTATTTTGGGGGTGAATCAATATTATATGAACTCTTGATGCTGGATACTTCGTTATTATTTTCAAAACTTTCTTCGAAATATTACCAAGTATTTTGGTTGGGTATATCTTTCCTTTTTCTTCATGCCATTTGGTCAAGCAAAAATTGAACATGATCCGCCACATCGAACGGATATATATATATTTGATCGATGGCTATCTGCATTCTATGAAAGATATATAAGAATGTATTTTATCGGATAACGGCAGTTTTTAGTAGAGAGTGTTGGATTGAAGTCAATGGAGCAGTCCTAGTGTTTTGATAAGGCAGTGCAGTGGTTGTATTTGTGAAGTGAAATCAATAAAAATAGTTCGGTGTTGCTCGGATAAATAAACGAACCCTGAAATATTGCAATATTACTTAAAAGCTTAGTTGCATTTCATGCGTTCACCGGATGTGAAAAAAGTGCGGGGTTTCGATGCAAGCTTGATTTCACCAAGCAGAGTCGAGCTATATCTGCAGTTTTTAAAAGCTCATTTGATTTCAAGTGTTTGGAAGAACGCTCATAAAAGATAGCCTACCACACTGTGAGTGATTTAGTGAAATATTCTCCATGCAATATTGTTCATTTGTATGAATTTGTTCATTCAGTATGAATTTTATGTTCACGTATCTATCCTGTGGAAGACGAACAACTATGCAATGACGAGGAAAGTGATGATACAGATTGAGAGTTGACATTTTAATTTTTTAAATAATAAAAAAATATAAAGATGAAACTTAAATAGATTTTATTATAATTCCAATCCCTAATATGTATAAGTACTGTTACTGCCGGGTATTTTCAACCGTTGAAAATACCTGCCTTCCAATATATACGTTGAAATAATTCTACGAAGAACATATATGAATTTCAGGCTGGCTTAATGATTTAAAAAAAAAAAATCAATTATTTTGAAAAGTGCCTGCCATGATGTTGCAACCGCTATAACCGCTTCTCATTTGAAATTTTGATCGAAATCATAATATAAACAAGATTAACAAACATTAGCATTACTGAATCATTATTGATATTCCTTCATTTTTGTACCCCCTCCCTCACGGGGCACTCAACCTACTGAAGTCGGGGTTAGTTAGTCCCCATTTCATAATCAATGAACATGAGAGAGTCATTGGACAAAATTTACTTTGAAATTTGATTTGAAGTTTACTGCAATATGTCTTGCCTGGCGTCCACTGGCTGTCAAACTATCGGACCTTGAGTGGAAGAGAGAATAAAAAAGGAGTATTATATTTTGATTGAAGAGAATAAGTGGTTTTGTAGGTGATAACCTTTGATACATTGAACTTTTATCGTTTCTAACGTTTCTAGTTTTTATTCCGTCATTCTCAGGAAATGTAGATTCAGATTGATTTCATCAAATTATATCGGCTGTTGTCAGTGTTTCAGCTTCCGGTCTTTGTATTCATAGATATACTATTTCAATTCGCTGTCCGATATTTTTCCATTACAAGTGTGAGAGATAAACTTCAGCACTAAGATTTGGGTCAAATGATTTTCTATCATCCAACAGACCAGATATGAAGACCACACGTGATAAACGAAGAATGTCAAAAAACCATAAATATTCGGAAAAGCATTTTTTAATCGAAATTCGGGTTATCAAGAATTTAGTATGTATTATTATTATGTATTTTCAGCAGGTGAGGATAACAGTCCCTTCTGATATCTATATAATCTACTTATTACCTTCAATATATGTACATAATGACTCAAACGATTTTCATGAAATTTGGTGCGCGTTGTTTATCTGTGTTTTCAGGCAACTCTTTTTGATGTTCGTGACCCAAAGTTTTCAATTTCAGTTTTTCAGTGGAAGTCAGTGAAACATAAAATCAAATTATGTTTGTGCAGTGCACTCAGAAGAGTAACCGATGTGCATTTCTGTTTCATTCAGACAAAAGCTGGGAAAACCGATTATTTTCGTTATATTCCCATAATTTCATATTTCATAGACAGCGCGCTGGAGGTGTCGGTGTCAGGAATATATGGAACATTCTGCAATTGAGAGATATGTCCAAAAAGGTATCACATGGCCCTTACTCCCAATAAAAAAATTTAAACTTCCCTTTTGGTAATGAGTGACGTAACAAAAGTATTTCTTGCATCGAAATGTAGTTGAAATCTATTTTTGTTTCAATAGGGGATGGAGAGCTAAGACAGGAACATTAGTAGGAACAATAGTAGGCATGAATTGTGTGATTTTTCGATTTTAGGTTTTATTCAAAAGTGAATGAAAAGTGAGAATGTAATTTGAATATCACAATTGTATAAAAATGCCTTAGATGATATGAGAAATAAACCGATTCAGAGGAGGAATTGAGGGATAAAATGTAACAGGTTTGAAATATTTTCCATCACGAATATATTATAATACTCAAACGCGATCATTTTCATTTAAAAATTGGGGTCAGGAGAAGCTTTCAGTTATCACCTATCGCTGTTAACGATCAAACATTTCGATTACCGACGACCCTTTTCTAAATTGTTAGCACAAAAAGCCACTCCGATTAGTAACATATTGAAATTAACACTACACCACACTGAAATGTTTCAGGAACAGCACACACCATAGATACCAGACGCGATTGTAAGTTCTCTGCAGCATGCCGAAATCTGTTTTAATGATTACCAGAGATGGTCCGAGGACGCAGGCACTTTTATGTAACTGGCTCGATACAGTATATCATTTCATCCACACGAAACTCATAAATACGATAACAATTCAAAACAGCATGTGGACTTTATCTTGTGTCAAAATAAAAAGCAAATATTATACATTGAAATGGAGTATTTTAGCGTAATTATCCAAGTCGCGTTGATACCGAGGGGAATAATTTGTTAGTGGCGTATATTTATGAATGTTGTTTTTAATGAGTTACTACAATTATTGTTTCGAATGTCAAATAGTCAACAAAAAACCTCAAAGGACTGCCAAGTCCAGTTTTTTTATGTTCGTTATTGGAGTCAAATGTGACTCTTGCATGAATTTTCCCTCGAAAAACGAATCAAATATAAATACGTATATTACACTGTCATTCTAAATTGGACCATGGAGCTTGCTACAGCTTATCCAATCCATCTTGGCACAGAACTAATAACCTATATGCCCAGCAATCTCAATTTTTCTCAATATATTTATTGATTTTTATGTGTTGGAATGTGATTCTTAGGGCCATTTTCCAGATATGTGGTCATGTCATGATTTAGTAATGTTTGAAGAAAAATATATAATTTCTTGTAGGGACTGGTATTGAGTAAGCTTAATACAAAGCTAAATAACGAACAACATGACCACAGGTAGTGTGGCAATTAATAATGATGTTTATAAGCTGTGGAAAAAGTCAGTTTTACATAAATTGTATATATTCAACAAATCACATATGAGTGTATAGATAAAAATAACAAGTACATAGTGAAATTAAAAAAGTATCAAAGCAAAATATCAGAGCTCAGAAAGTCAACCCACGAGTAGCATCTTAAAGTTACCTATTGCCGTTATGGTTTAATCTGGCATCATCGCCGGGCGCTTACGAATCGGAAGGACGAAAGTAAAATATATAAAGCGGACGCCAGCTAGCGGAAATTCTTGAATATATTGGACGCTGAGAGGGGTCTCCATGAAAGGACGCTAAGGAATGGACAAATGAAAATTCCAATTATTTATAGTCGAAAAACAAAGTCCAAACAGTTTCCATGACACGTCGTGTATGAATCTTGAAAATATTCATCTGTACAACTACAGGTTTCTTGAGAACTACATGACGGACGCTCAGAGATTGAGTTGTGAAAAGACGCCAGGAAGATAGCTGGATGTATATATATATATATATATATATATAGCTTGTATTTCCATAATGAATAACTTCGATCATTCTGTTGAAGCACAAAAAATAAACTAAATCTAATGTGTCAGAACAAGGCGATTTCTATTCAATTGTTGAATCTCTAAGCCTATCTTGAGGTATAAAGGCTAAAACATGAATTTCAAATAATTCGTTGAAGTTCAATATGGTGTGAAATTTTCGTACCGAATACCAAGAGTGCTCGAGTTCCTTGGAAATTTTTTCTTGCTCACGAATATTTCAAGAAAGTTCAAAATATTCATGAGCTCGTAAAAATAATTCGAGCACTAGTGGTATTACAAGTGACAATCCGGATATAATGGTGAAACGAGTGTATAATGGAACTCTTTTGATGATACCTTCATATTTAGTACAAAAGTCAATGACATCAATGAAGATATTCAGGAAACCGAAAGAAGTCCAACAAAGACAGAAATTCTCAAAGTGGCCATGTCCATTTTCGATCCTGACAAAATCCAGCTTTTGTGAGTGCCAAAACACGATATTCATCACTGAAACAATTTAGATACCGAACCGCAAATCTCAAGTTTGTTGCAATACAATTCAACATAATTCTGAAATTTCGCAAATTTTTTTAACAAAGGCATACAGTATATATGCTAGTATATATTTATTTTCCATACATCAGGTCGGTTTATAGTATTCGCTTGATGATCTGCATATAAGATGAAACTGTAGTAACGTTATTTACAAATAAAAGTGGTATAAAACAAGAAATTTCAACTCCTACCCCATAGTAACAGCTATATCCATCGATTCATCTTTACACTTCCTTATTCTCGGTTATTCCGCTTTTCATTCCTCTATATTCGCCTTAACCAAAACTTGTCTGGAGGATCGGACTAATTTATATACTGTCAAGGTTCCCCCACAAAATCGAATAATTTTCCATTAAAATGAGCACTATCATTCTTCCATTAAAGCAATATTCGAAATATAGTAGGTTTTTCATTTTTGGATTTAAAATGGAAAACTCACCCATTCAGGAGCGCGGGGTCAAGATACGGCCTTATATTTTCCAGATTCGTGTCATCTCGGCCCCTAGTAGATCTTGTTTCCAGCTAAGAAGATACGGAGGACTATTTTACTGAAAAGAAAGAGTTCCGTTACAAATCAGTTTCTGAAAGAACGATGGATTTTTATTCGAGAAATTAATTTCAAAATAGTTTATACACTTTAATGGACTTAAGTTTCGAACTTCAAAAAGGTAGAGGATCCCACAATACTTTTGAGAAGTTAGCGTCGAGCGCCAGCGCCCTAATCTAGCCCCCTCCCCCCACCCTGAGTCTCGTTTACACCACACAAGTAGCAGACTGAGGTATTGTGGAGAACATATAATCGACTCCAAGTCATTTTGTGTTCCATCTAAATTCAGTCAAAGAGTGATAGAACGTGATCCGATCATAGTGATATAGTTTTTATTATAATAGAGTGTATGCACACACTTGGAAAAATGTACTTGGAGGGATTTGAAAATTCAATCTTACGAAAAAAACTTCAAATTGGGACAGAATCTATTAATACTCTCTCTAAGAGAAATATACACAGGTGGAATAAGTTTATATAAAATCCCAGATACTGGCTGCTCTTTATTCAGAATTGATATATAACAAACAAGCCCTTGGGACAGATTTTGATATGATGAAGAATGTTGAGTACATACAGGGTGTCCCTGGACTTCCTCTTTTGCTCTCGGGAATGTATAGATGGGGTCAAAATATCACCAGTACTTCATATAACTTTTTTTCCTAAAAGTCTTCGTAACCAAGTTACGGGCCCTCGAAGTTACAAAATGAAAAATGTTTTTCTTTGATAACTTTTCAAGTGAATATTCAAAATCATCCAAATTTTGGTAATTGACTAAACAAATGAATTCCTTCGATGAGCTTTCATGCAGGAGTCAGTTGTTTTGCTACAAAGTCAGGAACGGACTACCCCCGATGGTCCACACCCCAAAACTTTGAAATGACAGATATTTTTCAATTTTTCTCAACAAAATAAGGTTACTTGGACAATTTTATGAATAAAAGTACTCGTGTGGAAAGTCGATCGGAGCAACGAGTCTTGATAAAATGTAGTTTTACTCGACGACATCAAACCCGCTCGTCCACCATTATTTGAAATGAATAATTATCAAAGCAGAAATAATAATGATAACGTTAATTCAACAACATTTATAACAGGAATAATACAAAGTATGCTAAAATGAAGTCGTAAACAAAAAGTACAGTACCTATATGGAAGTTTAATTCACAATTGTGAAAGCAGATACTTATTTTTTCAAGAGAAATATCAAGTTCTGTAGATTCGTGGTGTTTTTAAACTAACAAGCTACTCTACTATGAAATATCGAATTCATTCCATATTTTGTATGTAATACGTGTGGAATAATCACGTTTCGTGTTGATCAGTTATCTGAATCTCATGAAACTCAAAATTTGAATGTTTCAAATTCTTCTTCACAGCTAAACTGTTGAGGAGTTTCACTGATAATTATAATTTTATGGGAGAAATTATTTAACACGAATCTAAATTTAGCTGAAAAAACGCACATCGGAAAAAATATTTACCTATACTAATAAAAAGCAAACGAATGAACTACAAAAACGGCTGCACATGATCAGGTGAAAAATATCCAGGGAATAATAATGTTCAATTTCTTTCACAGATGTTGACAAAAAACCTTTTAGAAAGTTTTGATAAAAAATGAGAAACTGGAATGCGATTTTGTTTTGTTGAGTGGTGCGTTGTCATATGACTATCATTGTATTGTCAATATTCTAAAGGATATTTTGAATTTTTTTGATATGGCCGAACAGTTGACATTCAATGAATATGCAGATATGCATGTATTTTATGGACGAGCATTTTGTAATGCTGCAGAAGCTCGTCGTCTGTATTCCGAGCATTTTCCCAATCGAACGGTACCGTCAAGAGAAACATTCGAGCGTGTCGATCGCAGCTTGAGGGAGACAGGTATGTAATAATTGATAATTAATCTAAGCACGTTGTTTTATTTCAATATTATTGTGGGTACAGTTTTGCCAAAACGAAGTGGTGAGGGCGCTCCTAGGACTGTACGTACTGGAGGAAAATATTTTGGAAGCCGTCGCTGATGATCCTTCAATGAGCATCAGAAATCTATCAGAACAGTTCCATACATCCAAGTCCACTATTCATAGAATAATTAGGGAACAACTGCTCCACCCATTTCACATCCAGAAGGTACATGCCATGACACCTCAAGATTTTCCAGCACGACTGGAATATGCCAATTGGTTCATGGATAGGCAAAGAGAGGATATGACTTTTATTAATCGAGTTTTATTCACTGATGAAGCAGGTTTCAGTAGAGAAGGAGTTATCAACTTTCATAATCTCCATATATGGGCCGAAGAAAATCCCCATGGGATATTGCAAACCAAACACCAACGGAAATTCAACGTGAATGTTTGGGCTGGTATCATAAGAAACCATCTTATAGGACCATTCGTTCTACAGGACCGATTGAATGGAGAACGTTATTTGGAGTTCATTCAGAACGATTTGAATGGAGTTTTGGAACATGTTCCATTGCAAACCCGAAGAGATATGTGGTTTATGCATGATGGCGCTCCTCCTCATTTTAGTTTGATTGTGCGTGACCATCTGAACCATATTTTCCACAATAGATGGATTGGTAGATGTGGGCCATATTCATGGCCATCGCGGTCTCCGGATTTAAATCCATTGAATTTTTTTCTGTGGGGGCATCTAAAAAGCCTTGTTTACGCTACACCTATCCACACAAGAGATGCATTGTTGAATAGAATAACATTACATTGTGAAGCCATACGAAACGACCCTGGAATGCTATTTCAAGTACAGAGAAGGTATCTTCGCAGACTAAGAAAATGTATAGAGAGAGAAGGTGGTCATATCGAGCAGTTTCTGTAGCGGATTTTTCCTTTCTGTTTGCTCTTGAGGCTCTTGAGTTTCGTTAGTTAAACGTGTTTGCATTATAAAAATTCGTTATGAACATTTTACCTATCATTTCCAATTTCCTTAAAAACTAATATTTTCGAATAATGGTAGACATCTCAGGATAAATGTTGTTGAATTAACGTTATCATTATTATTTCTGCCTTGATAATTATTCATTTCAAATAATGGTGGACGAGCGGGTTTGATGTCGTCGAGTAAAACTACATTTTTATCAAGACTCGTTGCTCCGATCGACTTTCCACACGAGTACTTTTATTCATAAAATTGTCCAAGTAACCTTATTTTGTTGAAAAATATTGAAAAATATCTGTCATTTCAAAGTTTTGGGGTGTGGACCATCGGGGGTAGTCCGTTCCTGACTTTGTAGCAAAACAACTGACTCCTGCATGAAAGCTCATCGAAGGAATTCATTTGTTTAGTCAATTACCAAAATTTGGATGATTTTGAATATTCACTTGAAAAGTTATCAAAGAAAAACATTTTTCATTTTGCAACTTCGAGGGCCCGTAACTTGGTTACGAAGACTTTTAGGAAAAAAAGTTATATGAAGTACTGGTGATATTTTGACCCCATCTATACATTCCCGAGAGGAAAAGAGGAAGTCCAGGGACACCCAGTAGTAAAACGCCAAAAATTTTCAGCTCTCCAAAATATCGGCGATATAGTTGAAATGACGACCAATCCTGAAAAGATTTTTTTCCTAGAAACGAGTCCTTGAGACAGATTCTGAAATGATGCAGAATGTTGAGTATCTTCAGTAAACGCCAAAAAATTTCAGCCCTCTCAAATATCGGCGTCAGTGTTGAAATGAGGACCACCCCTTGGGACAAATTTTGATGTGCAGTATGTTGAGTATATTTGGTAGTACCTATCGCGCCAAAAAGTTTCAACCCTCCAAAATATCATAGTCAAAATGGTTACCACCCCTGAAAAGACTTTTATCTTTTTCCTGGAATTTAATCCTTGGGACAGATTTTGATGTGGTGCAAAATGTTGTTGAGCATAATCAGTAGTACAACGCCTTAAATTTTCCGCCCTCCAAAATATCGACCTCATAGTTGAAATGGCTACCACCCCTGAGAAGGGTTTAATTTTTCTCCTGGAAACGAGTCGTCCTTGAGATATATTTCGATGTAGTGCAGCATGTTGTTTATATTTAATAGGATAACGCCAACAGTTTTCATTTCTTCAAAATATCGGCGTCATAGTTAAGATGGCTACCATCCACGAGAAGAGTTTGATTTTTACCTGGAAACGAGTGTTTGAAACAGATTCTGAATGATGCAAAATATTTAGAATGTATCGTTGTATAACTTCAAAGATTTTCAGCCCTCCAAAATATCGGCGTCATAGTTGAAATGACGACCACCCCTGAAAATACTCAATTTTTTTTTCTGGAGTCTGGAGTCTTCGAGACAGACTGTGATATGATGCAAAATGTATATGTAGTAGTATAACGCCAAAAAACTTCAGCCCCCCAAAATATAGGCGTCGAGTCAAAATGGCGGCCACCCCTGAAACGAGTTTGGTAGTATAACAGCAGGAATATTGTCTTATTTTTGGAAGATACGTGGTCGAGAAGGATAAGTGTTTTAACTGTAAAGGATGCAAAAGAATCCTCGAACTAAAATGTTTCAAATTATATTATGAGTTTGATGAACGATGTCTTTTGTGACAAAATAGTTAAGGCTTTCGCGGCCGAGGTTTTCAGTATCACTACTTCTATTCGGGTTTGAAGGACGTCGTTTTTTTGGAATTTCTTCCTGACGTTTCGCTGGCTCGAGTGGCTAGCTTCTTCAGAGGCTCATTCATCTTGAAATTCACTCCGATGACTGGAGATTTTTTCTTCGCAAGTTGTATTTATGCCGATTCATGTAGTTTTCGGTGCTAATTATTCCATTCGGATTAGGGGAATTGTCATTAATATTGATTACCTTGTTTACCTCATCTGGGTTCGGAGAATAATCATCATTATCTGAAGAACTACCTGCAGTTATTATCGATTTTCTCAAAATGGGATTCCATATTCGTTTGAGGTTGACAGCTTCTTCTCTTCTATTGAAATTATCCGTGTGTTTGTGGATTTCTATTGCCTCTTTTGTGTACACCAGCGCAAAACAGGAATTGATGATATTAATCAATTTCGAATATGGATTGGGGATATTCCAGACATTTAAACATTAGAAATAATTGTTGCAATATTCTTAAACACATCCCTCTCTGTCTCAAAAGCCTCTTTCTGAGCAAAAAACATTATTATGGAGATGCCCATAACTTGATGGAATAAAAATTCAGAGCTACATATTCGGTTCCTCAATTTTTCTACAAATCACTTTGTGTCTCTAGAGCTCGAATATATTCAACGATCTGCATTATATTAGGGGTGGTCGCCATTTTGACTATGACGCCGATATTTTCGAGGGCTGAAAATTAATGGTGTTATACTACTGAATATGTTCAACATGCTGCACTACATCAAAATCTGTCTCAAGGACTCGTTTCCAGGAATCAAATTAAACTTCTTTGATGGTGGCCATTTTGACTATGACGCCGATATTTTGGAGGGCTAAAATTTCTTGGCGTTATACTACTATATATACTCAACATTTTGCATCATATCACAATCTGTCTCAAAAACTCGTTTCTAGAAAAAAAAAAGTAAGTCTTTTCGAGGGTGGTCGCCATTTTAATTATGACGCCGA
Organism: Zygogramma bicolorata; assembly: GCA_032362365.1. Taxonomy (NCBI): domain Eukaryota; kingdom Metazoa; phylum Arthropoda; class Insecta; order Coleoptera; family Chrysomelidae; genus Zygogramma; species Zygogramma bicolorata. Next base: position 4,313 of record JAVJAQ010003054.1, on the reverse strand, counting down.
TATTTTGGAAAGCTAAAATATTTTGGCGTTATACTACCATTTGTACTCAACATTTTGCATCATATCAGATTATGTCTGAAAAACTCGTTTCCAGGAAAAAAATTAAAGTCTTCTCAAGGGTGGTCGCCATATCAACTATTACGCCGACATTTTGGAAGGCTAAAATTCCTTGGCGTTATAATACTATGTGTATTTGTCCAAAGACTCCAGGAAAAAAATTAAACATGCACGATATCAAAATCTATCCCAGGGAAAAAAATCAAAGTCTCTCCAGGTATGGTCGCCGATATTTTGGAGAGCTGAAAATTCATGGCGCTATAAGTGCTTCTTTATATACCCAACATTTTGCATCATATCAGAATCTGTCTCAAGGACTCGTTTTTCATTTGTCGTTTCTGAATAAAAAAGTAGGTGTGTTTTTTAAAAATTGATCCCACCTGTGTATATTTCTCCTAGAGAGTGTATTTAAATATTATGTCCCAATTTGAAGTTTCAAACGAGTGATTGAATTTTCAAACCCCTACAAATAAATTTTTCTGGGTCTGAGTACACAGTCCATTATTATGAAGAATATATCACAAAGTTGTTCTATTTAATTATATTAAGTGTATGGCGAATAATGGCTCAAGTTCCATCACTCTTTGAATGAATTTAGCGGAGTACAAACGATCTCCAAGTCAATTTTGCGTTCTCCACAATACCTCAGCACAGATTAGTATTCTTAATTTCTTAATCTGTGACCATAGTCTACTACTATACTTGTGTGATGTGAACCGGACTTGGGAGTGGGGGATTGCCGCTAGATTTGGGCGCTGGCACTCGACGCTAAATTCACACAAGTCAACATAATCTAAAAAAAATGTATTTTTCACGATAATACCACATGATCGAATAAAAAAAAAGTGATGAAGTAAATTTTTTTTTCAGAATGGCAGCAGGAACAAAGGATGAACAATCTGAAACCTGAAACAAATCCCCTATTAACAAAATTCGTTTCATTTTCAACTGATACCAGAAGCAGTTTCACTGAGTTGGAAATGTCATGTCAATGAATGTAAGGCTCTCTTGATAATCCGGTTCACCGAATTAGCGCCAATATTTTAAGTTTCCACTGAAATAAGTCATCGCACCGATTTCCTTGTCTCCACCCAACATGAAGAGTCCGGCTAATATAGGTGACGTCGCTATAAAATTCATCGGATGCCTCGATTCTGACAAGATTGGAAAAATATCCATATTCATGTTGACGGCAAACTATAACTTGTATGAGAATAAGAGCTCACCCTTTTGTTTAATATATCCGATTAACCTATAGCCTGATATCACCTTCATAGATACGCAGCTTCTCAATTCATGTTTATTTATCCACAAAACGGAGGTATTGAATCGGATTTAAATATAGGAACCGGCCGGCATAAAGAAAACATTGGAACTGCCTTGATTCACGGAATCCTAACAATTTCGTACCCGGTACAGCGTAGTCACTGCTTTTCCCGATGTTCTTTCTAAACGCACATTATCATCAAAATTATGAGTTTCGATTATCCTGAGTATTCTATATTTATCTGGCCAAATACTCCAGAGGCATTAGTTTCGCAAAAATTAATGTATGTTTTCTAGGAATGATTAGGGGTGCCCTGAATTTAAACTCCATCTGTAACCATTTCAAGAAGAAAATAAGTTACACAGTTAGTGAAAGACAGCAACAGAAAAAGGTATTTACTGAAAGGAAAAATCAAGGTGAATTGTCATTATCTGCAACTCTCAAGCAAAGTGGAAATCATTGATGACAGATAATTATCATAATAATCATAATCTCGTCAAAAGCTCTAATTCCTTGATGACCTCACAGACACTAATGAATGAACCTTCATTTGAATACTACCTCGGGAAGGAGTTGACTAGTACCCACCATCTACAATAACTTCCTTTTTTTAGAAAATGAAATATTCCTCCATTTATTCGTTAACGTGATACTGATACCGGATTGTATTGGGACAAATTTATACTCACTCGCTTTCGGAAGAACAAAAATAATTCGGCAAATCACGAAAGTACACCAAAAAACTGAGAAAGTATGCAAATATCTGGGAAATATCGAATCGAATTTGGAAGCTGTTATTTTTACTGCCAAGGCAGGAAAAGTGCCTTCAGTGTCGGCGACAGTGAAAATAGAATGCTACAATAATATAAATTAGATAAGAGAACGTAAACTCCAATATGTAATGTCAATCACGAAACGTTATACATTTTTAACAGTCGAAGAAGAAAGTAATCTTAAATTTTTTGGAAGGTATTCAAGGGACTCATATTCCAAAATGGCACCGTAAGCACACTCCTTCCAATCTCGCCAATTAATATTTATACCCAGAAGACACCTTGAAATATTTCCAAAAGGAGAATATACTTACTTTTTTTGGGGCTCGAGATCCCATATTTCCTGGAGTATACGGCCAAGGCTAAACGCCAATAACGTAAGATAGATGGTTTTGCGATATCAAGTAAGAGTCATCCACTGAGTAATTTCTAAATATTGAGCCAAGCCTTCTGAAACGAAGATTTATGACCCTTAAAAAATACGGGCGAAGGAGTATCGGACAATCTACCGAGGACCATATTTTTCTTTATTCTACAATTACCAGAACTGAACATTTTTGTAGTTTAATATCATCATTTTTTTTCGAAAATAATTCGTATCAAGTCGAAATACATCATTCCTCTAGCGAATCAAAGCAAGATGAATTTTATTATGGAGATTTCTCTTAGTAAAACTACTTCACACAGCCACTTTATTTTCATAATTACAAAATTGAATATAGTGATCTTTTCCCCGTTTGCTAGTCACGCCTACTGGAAACTTCTTGTTACTGGACATTCCTTTCCTCCTGACAGTGGCAGAATTTACAACCTGACTTCGAACATGATCCTCTCGAAAGGCTACCAGCGTTCTAGAGACTTATTTAATTTCTATGACGAATCTCAAAATTGTAGCTTTGCAACTGTTCGAGACATCGTGCTATCTGGCGTTCCGATGCCGAGGTTTTGAAGTTCAGGAGCCATTGAAGTGCTGAGTAATCAGTCGAGTATTCGGAGTATATGGACACATATATATGACAGACTACTCTGATCGGAGGTTTTTCCACTATCGAATAGTAGTCTTAGTTTGGCAAATGACTTAATCGCTTGAATATTTCAGTCCTTCGTTATACTCGCAAGAACTATAGTCGGGCCGTTCAAAAAAAATTATTCAAGGACGCGTGAACAGTGAATGCCTGCATCTATATTAGACTGCGCGGCGTAGCCACGCCTTCTAAACTGAAATAAATAAAGAACTGTTTACACTGTACTGTATTCATTTGTGCATTGTATTTACGTGTGTTACGTTAATTAAAAAATATGGATGGAAACACTCTTTCACCTCCAAGAAAAAGAAAAAAAAACATTTAACTGTAGAGGAAAAAGGTGTAATGATGAACACTTATTAAAAAGCATCCCGAGTTTATGGGAGAACAGGGAAATGCTGTTGAATTCACTGTTGAGGCGACGTTTTTGTTGAGTGGTGTAAATCGGACTTGTAACATTGGGGAGAGGAACATTCAAAGAGAGTGCGTGCCGTTCACGTGATCATTCTATCTTTTCAGCGGCTACACTATAGAACGAGGCTTTTTCTATGATTGTAGGGTAGTAATTACCTTGATACGAATTATTACCGGGAGATCAGAGCTGGGGATTTTTTTTTCGAATTTTCTAGTGACAGTCTGTGCTCGTGTATTCTAGTTTGGTTTCGTGTATTAAAACAGTTCGTGGTTGTGTAACTTAGTGTTCGGTTAATGAATTCGTTATTTTCGTTACACAAAATTCCATCTATTACCAAACCGACGGGGAAAACGTTCTGATAACCTATCGTGGGTAGTGAACTGGCGCACTAGTTTGCCAAAAAAATTTCAAAAAAATTGAAGATGCTATGACTATATCGAAAAGTTCTTGCCTTTCCTCAAAAATTTTTCACAACAATATAGGGGTTTTACCAGCTCTGTGCTGTTGTCACAACTCAAATTTCAATAACACATTATGGTCTATCCCAACGTAGCGTAACCAAAATTTCTGCCTGATCTTCGAATTGCAATAGTATTGAAATGAATCGTCTTTATACTCTCGAATTCGGATTTTGAGTATCGCAAATCTAAAGTCGAAACTTCTAGAATGGATAGGAACTCCGAAATAATCCAAAATCAGCCGTTTTCGTATTGATGCCCCATCTCTTTTTCCTTCCTAATAGATAGGTCAGAGACGTGTTATTTACACAACTGCAA